>JANAVB010023999.1:16561824-16706824 GCA_029216955.1 Iris pallida | reverse complement strand
ACTTTCCATTATGCTAGAAAATTTGATCCAACATATTTGATTCATTCACTTATTCAATGATAGTCTCTCCGATCTATCCTTACGACATCAATATCAATGTCCCAAGAATCTAGCTAACGCAATCCAGTATGTCTACCTCAAACCAAATTGATCAAACCCAAATTCATTTTATTTTATTCCAATGATTATACCTTTAGTCTCATTTGAATTCAACATATCACTTGAGTTGGATTGTGCACATATTAAGGCGACCCTAAGACATATACATTTCAGCCAAGCCTCGTGATAGAAAATCCAAACACAGGTGCAATTTCCATCCTCAAGTACTCGTTTGACTTCTTCAATTCACAAACCATCTATCCATCCAAAACCAATATCAAATATCGTCGCCATATCAAATCCTACTAACTGTTAAAACTATCTAAGAACACACATCTAATATTCATACCTCAACTCTTATAACTAGTTACTCCAGCTCTATAATCTACCCAGACGACTCTCGTTAAGGTCAATCGCACCAAGTCAATCTATCGACATAAGGACATCTGCCTAACCTCTAGGCTTTCTTCACTAGGCTAAAGTCAAAGTCAGTACTGGGATCACCATTCCCAAACAACAATATCAAAACACTCACCCCTAATTCTATGGTCAAACCATAGTCGTTACTGCAGGGTTTTCTACCCAAGCTCGTATCACTTCGATTCTAAACTTCAAGCATGTATTTTTCCTATTCATACTCGAAGCGTTCAGTCCGAGGGGTCCGAGCCATTTAGCAAAGCCATCCTACAGAAATTCCATTCACAATCATCCTCGATTATACTATAGTTCAGCGACACAACTCTCAAAATCGTATCTTTGATTTGTTCAATAAACCTATCAATCCAAACTCATATACCTCGACTACAAAATCACAAGTCATAATCCACCGATCAAAAGTTGTAGTATAGTTCCAAATCTTAAGTCATAACATCTCAATCAAAAAATTTATCGATCATAACTTTTCCAAATCCAAATCCTGCTAGTCGTCAAACCATGCATCTACCTCATCACAACATTGCAAGATCGCTTACTATATATTTCCAGAGTCATAACAATCCTTGATTTCATTGATCATCAAATCTATCGATATTTTCATAGTCCACCTAACATACATTTACATATACTTCAAGTTTATCTATTCAAGTCATACAAACATTCATTTCTATGGAAATCCCAAGGTATAGAATCCATCTGAATAATAACATTTTATACGATCATCGTTCTTCGAATCAGAGTACCCCCAAGTTATCACATATCGATCTTTGATACACCTCAATACCATCAATGATATACATAACCTGACGATCTTCCTTTTGCAACAAACTCTAAGCCGTGCAATCAATGTTATCATCTGAATTGGATATTGGATATACGGTCAGCTCTTACAAATTCAAGAACAAATCTGCTATATCTATCTTTCAACTAGTTCCATGATCAATTTGTTCAAACTCAAAATTATATATGTTTATCTGCCTATCTTAAGCCATTAGACAATTTTATCTAAAACATGTCACGCCTCATGTCCAAAAGATGTAGGACTAGAACGTACATGTCGGCCATATAATAAATATACGTAAGCTGTATTTTTGTAGTATATAAATAGCCATGACTTTACTAAATCTCATCCACATAAATAAATAATAAAGATATTATAAAATCAAATCTGAGTTGTCATTGTACAAGTTGAAGGATGGAGCTAAATCTACTACCAGTCATTTAAACTATATGAAAGGAAAATAAACAAAGAAAGATTATAAGCAGCTAAATGGTCCAAGAGTGCATCATATTCGATAGAGAGAAAAGATCACGATCTTGGCTGGAATTCCCGTGTAAATTCATGAAAACACACCCCTATAGAGATTACCAGGTCTTCGGAGGGATATAACAAGATACAGAAAAACATGTCATATAAACTGAATATAAAATATATAACAAGTCGCAGGTAATAGTAAAGTTGTCATAATCATACCAAGGCCCAGTATCCTATCATTGATAGTGGAGAATCCCTAGAACCAAACAAGGACAAGGGTGGAACACTATTCCGTGATGTGACACTGCCCGTGTCATTATTAGAATGGACTGCGACATGACATCAACTAGCATCACCTAACCATTCTAATGTGAATCATGCAGTTAAGAACAAACTTTCAAGACATAGGCCTTCTAGCTATATGGGATTGGCATAGTCCCTAATTGGACACTAGGGGCCTACGTCCATAACGTTCGAGAATGTCAGAAGGAATCAATACAGTAGAAAAATAGTACATACGCTCCAGCGGAGCTCACATGTTAAAATGGATAAGTACATACGTGGCCCATACACTAAGGAGCCCACTCTATGCACCTACCTAGGTCGTATCCATGATATTGTACCTCTCCCAACTGCCAAGTTTCCTAACATTCATCTATTGGCAGTTAGACCTAACACATGCACATAGATGATCAGCCAACACGCAAGTATCTCCATATGCTACCTATAACTTACACATATCTCGTGGCACAACCATGTCAAAGTTTATGAAAATGCATTAAACAAATGGTAGTCCCTTAACTCAAGGTTCACATGCATAATGTAAAGACAAGAAGGAAAATATGACTAGCACTTGCATCATGTATAACTGGAAGCATAGTAAAGTAAATCATGAACAGTAATCAATGATGCAACTGGAGAAACTAGAAATAAATAAGAAGTAACCATGCAGTTACTAAACAGAAAGATGCAAATAATATAAGTAGTAAATATGGCAAGGTATCTTGCCTGAGGTGGTGTACAAAATGGCAATATCCAGTAACTTGATCCGTTAGATTAGTGAAACAAGGAAAGCCAACTTCCTCAAACATCCTCGGATGCTGAAACAAACTTCGCCAACATTTTTAAAATAATAGAAATGTCTAGGATTGCCTACTCATAGGTCCAATTCTGGACACAGGGGCAAAATCATAAATTCGGGTAAACATGATGTCCGCCGTTGGACTCGCTTTACACCGAAAAGTCTACTAATACCTACGGTCTCTAAATTCATGAAATTATATGTCTACGGGTCCTGTTTGACGATATAAACTCAATCGTATGTCCAAAGTTGGATTTCGCTGAGCCGTGCATAATTTTGCCCGTTGGATCGGGTCGTAGGCCCGCCAAAATAGTGTTCCGGTCGACCTTCTCAGAATCGGACCAAACTTGGCTTACAGGACCAGAAAAATGACACGAGTCCAGTAGCACAAGTTTTGTTTCGAGATGACGAATTTGCACGAAGTTGTATGCTAGTTTGCAAAGAGGTCGATACGGGATATCTCGATTGATGCGTCTCGATTTCGTCGCACACGCACAACAAAATCGAGTTCTGTCAAATCCTACACGTCCACGAAGTCGATACGCACCTTTAGATGCTTTGGTTAGAAACCACGTAGCCCAATTTGTCGGGGCACACGTCGTATCGGTAATTTTTCTAAAAAATTTATGTTTGAAAACTGTTTTTGTCGTTTTTGGAAATCCGATTTCTCAACGCACAGTCAACAAAATCCAAAAAAAGGGTTTTAAAGGGGTATAGGTTGTCTAAAACTATCTTAAATTAGTTTCTCAAAACTGTCGATAGATTGACATAAAATTGCCTCCCAAAACAGTGTTTTGAAATAGAAAACTGTCATGTTTTTCTAGTTGTTTCTCGGGATCTTTGCAAGGTTTTTCTGGTCGATCTAATCCAGTAGAATTAATTCTACTTGAACAGGGTTGGAGAGGGTCAACTATGCTATCCGTAAAATTTTACGAATCGTAAAACAGTAAAATATATTGGATGAAAAATATTGACGAATATGGGTATATGTTCGAGTGTTGGGGCAGTATTGTCTGTGTCCAGTTGCCGCACGTGCGTGCGGCAACTTTTGACAGCAATGACGGCTCATGGGTGGCGTCAGGCGGTCGACAGTAGTCGCAGGGGGTTAGGGTCGAGGATTCGAGGAAGTAGGAGACTGGTTATTGGCAGATTTGGGAAGGAGTCTCAAAAATTTTGATTATAGAATATATATATATATATATATATATATATATATATATATATATATATATATATATATATATATATGATCGAGGGTTTTCGAGTTTAAATGCAATTAAATCCTAATCAAAGTAGGGTGTCTAGATTATGAATAGATGTAGATAGGATTGAACTGGGTTATGGATATATATACAAAATTTAAATAAAAAACTTTTCCTTCTCTCAATATCTGTTTGCCGTCGGTAGCTCAGCGGATTATTTATCTCACGAGATTTTGAAAATCTCGTGAGATAATGAAATGTTTTGTTTCCTATGTATGTATGTATATATATAATATATAACTAAATTTATAAAAAATAATAAAATACCAAAAATATTTCTAAAATAATAATATATATTTTCTAAAATAATTTAATAAAAAAATTGTACAAAATTACCTTTAATGTAGAAATTGCCTGCTACTTTTAACATTAGCAAAAAATCACTAATTATTTACAAAGCTATTTAATTATTAAGAAATACTTTGAATTAAAATAAAATTATATAATAAAATTCTTTAAAAATTTTGGGAGTTTACATCCAATCCAACTTATAAAATTTTGTCCTCGAAATTAAAATAATCTCAATATCAAGTATCAACGAGATTAAATATGAGGGAGAGTAAGTACGTCAAATTATACCTTGGTTTTTGAGAAGGTGGATGAGGAGTTATGAAAGGAATCTGATTTGGCACCATATTCTACAAGATAGGGTACTCTTAGTTCAAGACTCTACCCAACTTATAGAAATTGGTTAGTCATGAAAATCGATGTTACAAGATTTCTGAGAAGGAAAATTTCTAAATAAAGGAACAAGAATATTGGACATTTCTGACCGCATCCATGTATCCTAAGGGAAATCTAGGTGTTGCCATGGCATTCTTGGTCAATAACTTCTATAGGAGAATTTATTACAATTTAACATCGTTCCTTTAGGGGTCTTGCTTCAACAAGATAGTAGGCATCTCTTGTTCGAATGTAACTAAAACGGGTTGGTTTAAGGGATTTCACTCTTAGCCTAACATGGGTAACTAAGATATGAGATGGAACGACTTAGGGAAAGTAGAATTCATGGGCCAAGAGTTGAGAGTCCATAGTAAGTATAGAAAAACCTTTATATAGAATTAGATTAGGTAAGTTTTAGGAATCTTTAAGCCATAATGACTAGTATGTTTGGGTTGGTGTTTGGTGTTGTGTAGGAGATATGTGCTTGCTTGAGTGAAATTCATATGTCATAGGTGCGTTGCGTCTTGCATGGATCATTGGAAACCAGTATGTTTTAAGGGAATGGGTCGATATTGCATAGGTAAAATCAAATAGAACGAAAATGGGCCTATATGGTTTGTTCTACGGGAAAATGTGTCATACATGTGGTGTAATTGAAATGAAGCACAGAAAGGTGCATTTGTGTAGGACATGTATGTCATGTGTGTAGAGTGGCTTGTCTAGTTCATGTGTGTGAAATTTGTTGGAAGAAAAAGGCTAGTGTTGTGCTCTAAATATCAAAGTTACGGTAGAGGTTATCAAATGATACAGATAGAAGTGGACGTCATGAACCACTGATTTATTAGCCCAGTTGGAATCAATTTATCCCAATCACTTGCTAATTTAAAGAAACCCTACATTTTTGGAGAGGCTTGCAATCTATACACTTCAGAAATTTCGTTCTCGAAATTAAAACTAAGTCCCGAGTCTACGACAAATGTAATTTGAAGAATCAATATTGCGATCTTTGTACCTTGTTTGTTGGAATAACTGCACGATAAAATGGAACGATATGCAATACGAAAGAAAAGTCAAGTATGGGGCTCCTACCGTAATTTTGTGCAATTGGAAGTAATGGTTGTACATGTCATTCTTGCATTCAATAATGACATATGAATCAAGGGGTTGCCTGTTTAACTCTTCTTATGGCCTATGTAAGATTATAGTCGGTGGCAATGACTTCTATGGTCTGTCAAGAATTACCTTCAACGACTAAGTCCAATTAGATTTCTGCTCGTAACAAGCTTACTCATCTATGGCTATAAGGCTACTATTGGTGTCGTAGGCATTACTTCGCGATACTAACGACAACTAATAAATCTAATTATTTCTAGAATGACGAATCCACTATATTAAGCAGGATAACTACCCTATTAAGGGTGTTGATCTAATATCAACTAGTGTCTTAACAATAAACGGCATATTTAGGACAATGCTTGTTGTGTTCCTTCTCTTAAGACGATCGTCTATGTGATTGTCCTATGTTGTTGCTGAGGTTCTACAGATTATCTAGTTGACCTTTTTCGGGTTATTCTAGCTGGTATTAAGGCTAGGTTGATCAAATCATCAATCAAGGTTAGGATCAAGCAAACAGAAAATAATAAAAAAATTAAGACCAGTATGGAGCCAAGTGGGTGTAGGAACGAAATCGTAAAGCATAATACTCTAGGGGGGTGAATAGAGTAGGCAGCGGAATATTGCTAATTAAAAACTTGTTAGCAGTTAGATCACAGATATAATAATAATCACAAAAGTAAATGACAGAAATTAAAAGTGATCAGAAGGCAAACGTAAACACCGAGATTTATACTGGTTTCCCTCTTGTGAGGACTAGTCCAGTCGGAAGAACTCTAGCTTCCAGTTGAATCCACTATTGGAAAATCCTGCAAGTTTTTATACGAAGTCCTTGCAACTTCTACAGACGCGAGCTTTGATACGAAGAACTCGACCAACTTCAATTGTGAAGAGTTGAATCTTCTATCAAACCTCTGATTACAATCGCTCTGAAACTTCTAGACCGTACCGTACTGGCAAATCGACTAAAGGATTGTAACTGGCTTGGGATTTGAAAATGAAAGCTTTTAAGAACTCTTTGGAAGAATGTAAGCTCAGGAAGAGAAGAGATTGAAAGTGAATTGGTGATTTGAAATGATCGAAATACTTCTCTATTTATAGTTTTTCCAAAGACAGAACTCTGACAGAATTCGGGCAGAATTCGGACAGAACTCTTTGTAACAAACCGCAACTGAAGGATGACCAAGTTCAAAAATCCAACGTTCACTAACGTTCCAAATGGCCGAACTCTGGCCGAGTTCTCCTGGGGTTCTGCCAGTTCATTTTTGGAGAAAATAAATTTTGGCTTTTTGAAAAATCCTTCAGAAGCTTTTTGTAAAAAGAATATTTTTCAAAAACGTAGGTCATTTATAAAGAATAGGATAGTTTTGAAAAACGTTTTAGGATAGCCTATTTGCCAGTACGACTCAGTGTATAATGTATTCCTAGACTCAATAAAATAAAAAATTATATAGCATAATAGGAAGTACATTCTGAATGGCAAACAGCTTCGAAACAGCTTCGGTCTTGAACATAGTAAATATCCATTGCTGAGCAGTGTCCAAAATGTCGTAGGTAAACATCTGAGTTGACTTGCAATTATATCGAGACAGAGTTTGAACAATTATTAAAATCAGGTTTGACCATGACCATTGGGCCAACAATCCCTTCCATTTTGATAATTGACAAACCTTGCCGATATAACATCTAAGCTGGAATTAATTCAAAATAGTAATCAAAAGAAATTGAAGAAATTGTCCATAACCTGTATTCATAAAAATGTTAGATCCTTATTTCTCCCCCGTTGTCACTTAGCAAAATAATTACAAAAGAGAAAGCTCCCCCGCAATCAATGCATAAGTAACAAACAGTGAAGAAACACAATAAAAATAAATAATCATGACAGACGTGGTATAAACAGTAAATATAGTAAGAGAAACAGATAGACTATAGAACAACACAGGCATGTATTTGTCACAGGCAGTATTTAATAAAGTGCGAGAATAATACTAAAACAAATAAAGTGCTGAAAAATAGACTAAGATGCCAATACTGAGGCATAATCAAAAACCATGTCTATGAATAGTCACATAATAGAAAAAGGGCTAATAATAACTAAAAGGTACTGATAATAGCTAAAAAAGTACTGATAAAATCTTGGAATATCAGAGCATTTCCAAGTAAACATAAGACAAAAGTAACAGTCTCAATATCTAACATCTCATAAATCATCATCATCCTCATCATCAATGTCATCAGCTGCAGCTCCAGCATGTCCAGAAGGACCAGCTCTAGAAGTACCAGCACCAGAAGTGTGAGGAGTGGCACCAGTGGTACGATACCAATCATAGGCATTCCCTGGCTGGAAAAGAGAGTGGACCGCCTTGTCGTCAATGCGGTAGCCAGAAACAGAAGGGTCTCGAGGTAGAGAGCTAGCAGAATGACCCGTCTGCGCAAACCTTAGATCGGCGAAGGAGTTGGCAATCGCATGGAACCGAGTCACATTACGAAACTCGTGTTCCCTAGAGGTCTCAACATAAAAGACTACAGATCTGATAAGTGCTGATGTATACCCTCAAATGTCATAGGGTAAGAATAAGGAGAAACAGGTACGGTAGAAGCTGTGGGAGTAGGTGCAGGAGGAGTAGGTACAGTAGGTGGAGGAACAGTGGTAATGCTGCGACGATAGAGTTTGAAAAACTTAGGCTCGGGGTCGACAACACAAGTAGATAGGTCAATATCAAATCTCTGAAAGATGCATGGAATAAGCATCGCATAAGATAGGTTGCGGTCTCTCCCGCGACATCTACCCATCATCTGGATGATAGTCTTAGGGGCAGAAAAAGGAATCCCCTTAAGAATATGATAAAGAGCAGAGAGCTCAAGTGCAGTGACATCTTCTTTAGAAGTAGATTTTGGAAGTAAGGTGGAATAGATGATGCAATGTAATTCGTAGTTAAACAAGTTCAAGTTATTAGCTTTGAACTTTCCAGGACGAGCGCGTGCGGGCGCATAAAGCTCATTCTTGAAACTAACGAGTGTCATGGCATCGGGGAAATCAAAATCAGTGATGTTATCGAGCGGGGCACCTTCGTTTGGGATACCAAGGATTTCTGCTAACGTTTTATCAGTGAATTCGATGTCAATTCCTCCGACACGTGTTTTCGTTGTAAAAGTGTCTAACACGAAATTACAATAGAATAATCTAATGACATTAGTGGCAATGGGGAACTATAAGGTGACAAAATGTTGTAACCCTAATGCCTCAAAGTAAGGGCGGTGATCCGGAAAGACAGTCCATTTAATCGGTGATCCGGTGCAAATAGTATGCATGATAAAATCGGCGTACCACAATAAAGCTTGATCGGAAGTTTTAAAGTAAAACTCGTCCGACACACCATCGTCCGATTGGACCGGAGAAAAGAGGCAATCCGTATACGGATCTAAAAACGATGCCTCTTCACTAGCATTGGTCTTCTTCCTCTTGAAGGGATTGAACTTAGGCATTCTTTTCCAAAATTTTTTAGAAACCCTAACTATTAAAAAGTGGAGGAGAGAAGGGATTATACCTTTCAAGAATTGGATATGTTGTAGAGGATGACGTTCTCCGCACGAATCCAAAGTTTGGACGAGAAACTCCACAAGGATTGGAAGAACAAGGATGGAGAAAGGCTAGGGTTTCGGAGGTACGCTGCTGCTGTTATGAGGATGTGGGGAAGAATGAAGAAGAAGGAAGCCTCGGGTTCGTGCTGGTACATATATATACCCAGCCGAACTCTGGCCGAATTCGGACCGAACTCGGGCCGAATTCGGACCGAACCAAGGGTTGCCTGGCTATATATATATATATATATATATATATATATATATATATATATATATATATATATATATATATATATAGCCAGGCAATCCTTGGCGAATTCGGCCCGAGTTCGGTCCGAATTCGGCCAGAGTTCGGCTGGGTATATATATATATATATATATATATATATATATATATATATATATATATATATATATATATATATATATATATATATATATATATAAATTCAAATGAGGCCCGAGTTCGGTCCGAATTCGGCCAGAGTTCGGTTGGGTATATATATATATATATATATATATATATATATATATATATATATATATAAAATATATATATATATTTTTTTTTATATATAAAATATATATATATATATATATATATATATATAAAATATATATATATATATATATATATATACATATATTTATATATATATATATATATATATATATATATATATATATATATAAATTCAAATGAGGCCACATTCTTTTTCATTAATTTATTTCAAATATTTAATTCAAAGTTTAGTAATTTTAAATCTCAAAATAATATAATTAATATTATTTTATAAATTAATATTCTTTACTCAGCATCTGTCTCAGATTAGCTGTAGGAGTACTATCCCAGCTAACGGAGGTTCACCGGGGAACTCTTAAGTACCGCTTCGCTTCGACCGTAGTCGTGGTGACAGACAGACTCTTTTTGGGCTTGTCTCGAAAATAGTTTTTGAGTATCGAATAAATTAATTAATAAAACAAAATTAATTAATATTATTGACATCTAAAATGCCTAATTCTCGACGTAAATAATTGAAACGATCTTCCGCTAGAGGTTTTATGAGTATGTCAGCTAATTGATTCTGTGTGTCTATGTATACAAGGTCTATATTTCCATTTTGTTGATGATCTCTAAGAAAGTGATGTCGAATCTCGATATGTTTAGTACGAGAATGACATACTGGATTCTTAGTCAAATTAATAGAACTAGTGTTGTCACAGAAAATGGGTATGTGTGTAAAATGCAATCCATAGTCTTCTAAGGTTTGTTTCATCCATAAAATTTGTGCACAACAACGTCCTACGACGATATACTCAGCCTCGGTTGTTGATAATGCAACAAAATTTTGCTTTTTACTAAACCAAGAGACTAGAGCTTTTTCTAGGAAATGACATGTGCCGCTAGTGCTTTTTCTATCTACTTTGCATCCGGCAAAATCAGCATCGGAATAACCGATTAGGTCAAACGACATGGTTTTGGGATACCATAAGCCGACAGAAGAAGTGCCTTTAAGGTATCGAAAGATACGCTTAACTTCGCACAAATGTGATTCCTTAGGATTAGCTTGAAAACGCGCACATAAACAAATACTAAACATAATGTCTGGTCGACTAGCAGTTAAATATAGAAAATTATACCTCGATACTTACGTATGTCTACAGGTTTGCCTTGTTCATCAATATCAAGCTTGGTTGAAGTCGCCATTGGAGTGCTAAGTGGTTTTGCTGTTTCCATGTCGAACTTCTTCAATAGATCCTTTGTGTATTTTGCTTGATTTATGAACGTCCCATTGTTGGTTTTTTTGATTTGCAGTCCGAGAAAGAATTTTAGCTCTCCCATCATGCTCATCTCAAACTCATTCTGCATACACTTTAAAAATTCTTGACAAAGAGATTCATCAGTAGATCCAAAGATAATGTCATCTACATAGACTTGAATTAAAGAATATTATTATTCAAAGATTTTATAAACAAAGTAGTGTCAACTTTTTCCTTTGAAAAACCGTTATCAAGTAGAAAAGTGCTTAGACGATCGTACCAAGCACGAGGGGCTTGTTTCAAACCGTATAAAGCTTTCTTCAACTTGAAAACATATTCAAGAAATTTGAAATCAGTAAAACCGGGTGGTTGAGATATATAAACATCTTCTTTTATAAAACCATTTAAAAATACGCTTTTGACATCCATTTGAAATAATTTAAAATTATGAAAACATGTAAATGCACATAACATGCGAATGGATTCTAATCTCGCAACTGGGACATAAGTCTCATCGTAGTCGATACCTTCTTCCTGATTGTATCCTTGAGCTACGAGTCGAGCCTTATTACGAGTCACTAAACCATTCTCGTTCAGTTTATTTCGGAATATCCATCGGGTGCCAATGACCGGATGATCAATAGGCTTGGGAACAAGTTCCCAAACTTGATTCCGTTCGAATTGGTTTAATTCCTCTTGCATAGCATCTAACCAAGAATTATCTCTACATGCTTTATCAATATTTTTGGGTTCAAACTGCGAGACAAAAGCAACATAAGAAGCTATATCTTTATTAGAGGAACGAGTACTTACACCCTTGGTAATCTCACCAATTACCAAGTCCTTTGGATGACTAGCCAAGATTCTCATCTCTTTTGGTGTAGTCTCAAGATTGCTAGTTCCGGCTTCTTTGCTTGGAGGTTCATCTGATACCTGATGTGATGGTTCTGCTTCTTTGTATGAAGGTTTTGCAGTAGCTGTACTTGGTGCGATTATGTCTTCATTGTCATCATCGTCTAAGTGTTGATTTAGCTCATCAAACTTGACGTTGATAGATTCTTCAATGATCATGGTTCTTTTGTTGAAGACTCTATATCCTTTGCTCTTTGCTGCATAACCTAAAAATATACCTTCATCGGCCTTTTCATCAAATTTACTCAAATTATCTTTAGTATTAAGAATAAAGCATTTACAACCAAAGATTTTGAAATAAGAAACATTTGGTGTTCTATCAAACCATAATTCATAGGGAGTCTTCTTCGATATAGGTCGAATTAGAACCCTATTGAGAATATAGCAAGCTGTATTTACAGCTTCAGCCCATAAATATCTAGGTAGACTAAACTGGTTCAACATAACTCTAGCTATTTCAGATAGAGTTCGGTTCTTACCTTCCACAACTCCATTTTGTTGTGGAGTCCTAGGGCAAGAGAATTCTTACAGATAACCGTGTGTGTCACAAAATTACTTGAATTCTGCATTCTCAAATTCGCCGCCATGATCACTACGAATGCGAGTAATCATGAACCCTTTTTTCATTCTGTACCTTCTTGTAAAAGGTGACGAATTCTGATAATACATCGTTCTTGCGTGCAAGAAAATAAACCCATGTATATCTAAAAAAATCATCTATAATGACAAATGCATATAACTTACCACCTAGACTAGCAATTCTGCTAGGTCCAAATTAGTCCATATGCAACAATTGTAAAGGTCTAGTGGAACTTAGAGCGTTCTTGGATTTGAATACGGATTTGGTAGCTTTGTTCTTTTCACATTCACTACATACCGTATCCTTCTTGAAAGAAATATCTGGTAAGCCGCGTACCAACTTCTTCGTAGATAATCTTGAAATTGTATCCATGTTTGCATGACCGAGTATCATATGCCATAGTTGACTCTCAATACTTTTGGCCATCAAACATCTACCTGTATTGTTAGCGTCTTCCAACAAATAGAATACATATATATTTTCTTCCCTAATACCTTCAAATATAGTACTGCCAGTTGAACTATCAATAATAGTACATTTATCTTTTACGAAGTTAATGCCATAACCGTGATCAGCTAAATGGCTTATGCTGAACAGATTATGTTTTAACTCGGTAACAAGACAAACATCTTTAATCACTGGATAGGGAGCCTTACCAATGTCACCGATACCGATTATGTACCCTCTCAAATTATTACCGAAGGAGACGTATCCTTCTTTATTCCTCTTCGACAGTGTTGCAAATAATGAAGCGTCACCGGTCATGTGCCGTGAGCAACCGCTGTCGAGGATCCATTTGCTCCTAGCATGTGAAGGGTATCCCACCTATAAAACAATTTGCAGATGAAACTTTTGGTACCCATTTCTTGTAGGGTCCTGACTGGTTAGTTTTCGGTATCCATGCATAAATATTTAAATCTACTAATTTTTTGATTCTACATACAGAAGATATATGACCAATGAGGCCACAATAATGACATTTTGCATGTTGAGTGTTGAAAGAGTGTGAGGTGCATGATTGGTAGGTTTTGGTTTTCTAGTATAGAAGAATGCATGCCTATTAGTCTTCTTGGACATAATCTTGGTATGGTTTGGTCTGACAGTGTTGGGCGTGTTCCGATGATTCGGTAATTGACACGTGTTAGAATAGGAAGCAGCAACTTCAGGCCGTTTTCCTAAACTAATTTCCGACTTTTTGGATGTGTCATATAATCTAGTATAGTCAGATGTGAGTGATTCTAATATGACCTGTGCACACTGGAGACTCTTTCTCTCCTTAGATAGGTCTTCCTTTAACTGGATAATAGTTTGGTCTTTTTCTTCGGATAACTTAACAGTCTCGTGTAACAACAATTTAATAGAAGAAAGCTCACCAGACTCATTTGAAGAGTCATTATCTCTAACATGATCTAGTAGGTCGGTAAGTCTTCCTATTTCACCTTTGTACTCTTTGAGTACCTTCTTAGAGGTTTCATATTTGCTACGCAGTTTCCTGTAATCATTTAACAGTTCACTGAAAGCCTCTCCTAGTTGCTCAAAGGTGAAATCATCATAAGGGTCAAATAGAGGATTAGTGATTACCTGATCGTAAGCCATCAAGCACACATTTGCAGTGTCATCTGATTGTTCATCTTCTGAGTCACTGGCTTAACTTTTATGCCATATGCTTGTATTGGCATACTTTCTTGATGTCGATTTCTTCAGGTAGCCTTTGTCATATTTGCTATTTTTCTTTGATAATGATGCTGTTGGACAGTCTTTCTTCATGTGTCCTTTCTTCTTGCATCTATAGCAAATATGATCTTCCTCGTTGTTATTATTGTTGCTATCTTTTGTTCTCCTGTTAAATCTCATGAACTTCTTGAACTTTCTTACCAGAAGAGCTTGATCTTCAGAGTCGGAGTCGCTGTCGTCGGAATCATCTTCGATGGTTCTTCTATGTTGAGCCTTGAGAGCGATCGTCTTCTCTGACTTCTCCTTTGGTGTAGCATCTTCAAAGTCTTGAAGTTCTAACTCGTGAGTGAGTAGCTTACCCACGAGTGTTTCTAGAGATATTGTTGAGAGGTCGTTCCCTTCAATGATTGATGTAGCCTTTGGAATCCAGTTCTTTGTAAGGGCTCGTAGAAGTTTGTGAATCTTCTCATGGTTACTGTAATCCTTGCCTAGTGAGGACAAAGGATTTACAATATCCAAGAATCTTGTAAACTTCTGCGTGACTGATTCACTTGGCTTCATTTTGAACGCCTTATACTCTTGAGTAAGTCTGCTGATCTTTGACTCCTTGACTTGTGTTGTTCCTTCGTGGGTTACTTCGAGAAGTTTGCACACTTCGTTTGATGTTGTGTAAGTAGACACCCAGTTGAATTCAGTTCTGTCTAAAGCATAAAATAAAGCGTTAATAGCACGTGCGTCAAGACTGGCCTTTTTCTTTTCTTTCTCTGTATATTTGTCATGGGATTTTTCAGCTAAAACACCATCAACATTAATATGAGGTGGCTTTTTATAGCCATCAATAACTACAGACCATAATTCAAAATCAAGAGATTTCAGAAAGAAATTCATACGTATTTTCCAATAAGTGTGTTTATGCCGTCAAACAGTGGAGGTCTGTTTGTGGCTTGGTCTTCACTTGTGAATTTCACAGTTGCCATGTGTAATGCTGTGATCTATATAAAAATTGAATATAACTGTAATTTTACCTTGCTTTACCTGTATAACCCGCTCTGATACCAATTGTAGGAACGAAATCGTAAAGCAGAATACTCTAGAGGGGGGGTGAATAGAGTAGGCAGCGGATTATTGCTAATTAAAAACTTATTAGCAGTTAGATCACAGATATAATAATAATCACAAAAGTAAATGACAGAAATTAAAAATGATCAGAAGGCAAATGCAAACACCGAGATTTATGCTGGTTTTCCTCTTGTGAGGACTAGTCCAGTCGGAAGAACTCTAGCTTCCAGTTGAATCCACTATTGGAAAATCCTGCAAGTTTTCATACGAAGTCCTTGCAACTTCTACAGACGCGAGGTTTGATACGAAGAAGTCGACCATCTTCAATTGTGAAGAGTTGAATCTTCTATCATGGCTCTGATTACAATCGCTCTAAAACTTCTAGACCGTACCGTACTGGCAAATCGACTAGAGGATTGTAACTGGCTTGGGATTTGAAAATGAAAGCTTTTAAGAACTCTTTGGAAGAATGTAAGCTCAGGAAGAGAAGAGATTGAAAGTGAATTGGTGATTTGAAATGATCGAAATACTTCTCTATTTATAGTTTTTCCAAAGACAGAACTCTGACAGAATTCGGACAGAATTCGGACAGAACTCTTTGTAACAAACCGCAACTGAAGGATGACCAAGTTCAAAAACCCAACGTTCACTAACGTTCCAAATGGCCGAACTCTGGCCGAACTCTGGCGGAGTTTTCCTGGGGTTCTGCCAGTTCATTTTTGGAGAAAATAAATTTTGGCTTTTTGAAAAATCCTTCAGAAGCTTTTTGTAAAAATAATATTTTTCAAAAACGTATGTCATTTATAAAGAATATGATGGTTTTGAAAAACGTTTTAGGATAGCCTATTTGCCACTACGACTTGGTGTACAATGTATTCCTAGACTCAATAAAATAAAAAATTATATAGCATAACAGGAAGTACATTCTGAATGGCAAACAGCTTCGAAACAGCTTCGGTCTTGAACATAGTAAATATCCATTATTGAGCAGTGTCCAAAACATCGTAGGTAAACATCTGAGTTGACTTACAATTATATCGAGACAGAGTTTGATCAATTATTAAAATCAGGTTTGACCATGACCAATGGGCCAACAGTGGGATGCATAGGATGTAGTCTAGATAGAATCAGAGAACCATATACCTCCATAATCTCGTTATTCGAAGTTTGCCCCGCCAGCACACATCTGGCCGCAAAACTTTTGAATCCTTAGGTTAACGAATGGCTGCAGTGTGTGTCTGTCATGCTAGTCAATATAGGTTCTCGGACTTATCTTTGGCCTAAATCCATAGAATGTTTTTGAATTTAACTTTTTAAGAAAATATAGTAGAAGGGACCAACATACATATATATGGTTCAAGTAGAATTTGAGAAACATATGTAGCCATGATGCCGCCATTATCTGAAGTCCTGCCTCGCCAGTATTTCTCTGGCTGCAAAAACATTGATTTCGTAATACAAGGATAAATTTAATTTCTCAAACTTTTTCTTGGACCAATCCATGGGACATTTTTCCAATATAATGGAAGAAAACGAAAAGGATTTCTTTATAAGATAACAGATAAGAGTTTTAGTCAATCCTAGGAATGGTTTTAAAACATAATCAACTGTATCCCTACTCGAAAGAAGAGAATATTCACATAACCTTGGATTCAAAGAATGTGGCAAAATATGAAGGGTGAAGGGAATTTTGGTCATGGTATTATTTAAGGAATACAGAAAGAAATATTAAGGTTCTATGGAAAATCAAGATGATAAATAATTAGGTACTCCTATCGATAGCGCAGTTTCTTGATAAAGAGTATAATAGTTCCGAGGTCGTCGTATGATCGAAGATTTGAATCTAATTATTTGCAATTTCCAGAATAATAAAAAAATAATGATAATGGATCTATGTTTCGGGGAAGTGATAAGTAACTCAAGATAAAAATGCATGGCTAGGCTATTGACTAGCTAGTGAGGGTATGGCTTAGATATCATATTGTGTCTCAATAGCTAATTGTATACTAAATAATGGTGTACTAGATATTAATGCACTTAGAATAATACCTGCTATATTTCTATCCTCAGGATGGACATCCGTCACAGCTGTGGTGGATGGTTGCCCTCTTGATGTATGCTAGTATGCTGAGTTGGGACTTGCTCAGGCTGCTGCATCCTTACTTTTTGGGCAATCTTTTGATCGATGTTGGTCAGAGCTGCAATCCCAACATAGGCCTAACCTCGTACGACAATCTCTCTGGATGTGTCCCTTCCCTCCTAAGAAATCGCAGACAGGCTTCTCCCGAGCATGGTATGGTCCTGCTCCCTGCTGCTGCTATATGGTATGTTGTGTCCCCGTACAATCTTTGGCTTGGTGATAATTAGAACCGCAAATCATTCATTTCCCCAATCTACGACGACAATCCTTCATAACATGACCCTTCCTATGGCAGAAATGACATGTAGGGAGCTTCTTATCAGGATGTCGTGATGCTATAGGGTGTTGTTGTGCCTCAGGATGTCTGTTCGACCTATTTTGAGTCACTCTAGCTAGTACTAGGGTTGGTCGGGGTAGATAGAGTCCTGTTAAGGGCTACTGATATAATCTTCCTCGTAATCTCATTTTGTTGTTGTTGTACTTGCAATAACATAAGCAAGAACCTTGCCACTGCAGCATCATTAGCATAAGGAAATGATAGCTGTGGTGGGATTGAGGAGAAGGTGGTATATATTCTTTCTAGGAGCAGGGGTCTGCTAGTCAGGCTGTCATATCTGGGGTCCTACAGCTTGAGGGTGTTGCTGGGTAGGTGGGGTCGTCTGATTTGATTAAGATGCATGACCCAGCTGAAGAGGTATGGTTGGGGTCATTGTTGGTGGCTGTATGGGAACTAGCTCCTCTTGGGCTGTCGAGTCTCCAGAGGTGTTGCTAAGTGATGGCAACATGACTTTTACAAGAACTCATCGTATTGGCACGAAGGTAAGAGCAACGTTAGAATAGATTCTAGCAAGAGGCAATTCAAGCAATCAATCGAGAGTTTGAAAAAGTTGAAGCCAAATGAGGTAAATAGTCGGTGAACTTGTGGATGAGATACTATTTCCTAATCCTATATGCAGGCTTGCTTGGTACAGTGATGTAACAATAAATATGTTCGTTAACCTGTATGGGCCACTACAAAAACATGTCACGTCCCAGTCCCAAAATACGTAGGACTATAACGTACATGTCAGCGGTATAATAAATATTCCTAAGCTGTATTTTTGCAGTATATAAATTGCCATGACTTCACTAAATCTCATCCACAGAAAATAAAGAATAAAGATATTATAAAATCAAATCCGAGTTGTCATTGTACAAGTTGCTGGATGAAGACAAATCCACTAGCAGTCATTTAAACTAGATGAATGAAAAATAGCAAAAGAAAGATTATAAGCAACTAAATGGTCCAAGAGCGCGTCATCTTCGATAGAGAGAAAAGATCACGATCTTGGCTGGAATTCCTGCATAAAGTCTTGAAAACACACATCTGGAGAGATCAACAGGTTCTCAGAGGGACGTAACAAGAAACAGAAAAATATGCCAAATAAACTGAATATAAAATATGTAACAAGTCGCGGGTAATAGTAAAGTACTTCTAATTATACCAAGGCCCAGTATCCTATCAGTAAAATAGTGGACCATCCCTGAAACCAAATAAGGACAAGGGCTAGCACACTATTTCGTGATGTGACATTGCCCATGCTATTATTAGAACGAAGTACGACATGAGTTTAATTAGGGTCACCTAACCATTCTATTATGAATCATGCAGTTAAGAACAAACCTTCAACGCACGGGTCCTCTGGCTATGTGGGGTGGACATAGTCCCCAATTGGGTACCAGGGGCCTACGTTTGTAACGCTCCGAGAACATTAGGAGGAATCAGTATAGTAGAGAAACAGTACCTGCATCTCCGGCGGAGCTCACATGTTAAAATAGATAAGTGCATACGCGGCCCATACAATAGAACTGTTCTCTCCACCATATCTACCTACCTAGGTCGTATCCATGATATTATACCTCCACCAACTGCCAAATCTCCTAACATGCATCTATTGGCAGTTAGACCTAATGCATGTGCACGGGTGATCAGCCAACAAACAAGTATCTCTATATGCTACTCATAACTCAAACATATCTTCTGGCACAACCGTGTCAAATTTTATGAAAATGTATTAAACAAACGGTAGTCTCTTAACTCTAGGTCCACATGCATAATGTAAAGACAAGAAGTAAAATATGACTAGCACTTGCATCATGTATAATTGGAAGCATAGTAAAGTAAATTATGAACAGTAATAAGTGATGCAACTGGAGAAACTAGAAACAAATAAACAGTAACCATGTAGTAACTAAACAGTAAGATGCAAATAATATACACAATAAATATGGCAAGCTATCTTTTCTAAGGTGGTGTGCAAAATGGTAGTAACCAGTAACTCGAACCGTTAGTTCAGTGAAGCAAGGAAAGCCAACTTTTGCAAACATCCTTGGATGCTGAAACAGACATCACTAATATTTTTGAAATAAAAGAAATGTCTAAGATTGCCTACTAATAAGCCAATTCTGGACACAGGAGAAAAATCATAAATTCGGATCAAAATGATGTCTGTCGTTGGACCCGCTTTGCACCGAAAAGTGTGCCAATACCTACGACCTCCAAAGTCATCAAGTTATATGTCTACGGGTCCAGTTTGACAATATGAGCTCAACCGTATGTCAAAAGTTGGATTCTGGTGAGCCATGCACTATTTCGCCTGTTGGATCGAGTCGTGGGCCGCTAAAATTGCATTCCGGTCGACCTTTTCAGAATCGGACCAAACTTGACTCACAGGACCAAAAAAATAACATGAGTCCAGTAGTGTCAGTTTTGTATCGAGATGATGAACGTGCACGAAGTTGTAAGCTAGTTTGCAAAGAGGTCGTTACAGGGTATCTAGATCGATACACCTCGATTTTGTCACACACGCACAACAAAATCGAGTTCCGTCGAATCCCACACATCCACAATGTCAATACGCACATTTCGATGCTTTCGGTTAGCGACCACGTAGCCAAGTTTGTCAGAGTGCACGTCGTATCGGTAATTGAACCACCACTTTCCTAGAACATGGGTATTTTTGACTTTTTCCCAATTATTGTTATTATTGTGATTTCATATTATATCATGAGTGGTTAATTATTTTTCAAAACTAAACTTTATATTTTTAGTTAATTAACTAAATAATTAATATAGTGCATGTGTTATATTTTTGAATATGGATAATGGTTAGCCTTTGGCTAGAATAGTGGTTAGTGATCCTAGAAGACCCAAACCGACATGTCATAAACACCCAACTAGATGATTAGGACTAGCCTAATTGAACTTTAGTTAGTCTCTAACTAGATTAGAAGGATTAGTTAGAAGGTTTGACTAAACACCTAATTAGGAAGGAAGGTTTATTTCCTAATCTTGTCATGACTTAGAGAGGGACTTAGTGGACATTCCAACATAGCCAAAACCCTAATCTAAACCCTTCATTGCATCCCACTTCCTTTATAAAGACCCACTTCATCATCTTCTTCCCACTTTCATCCCAAACCCTAACCCTAATTAGAAGCTTCTTCCTCCTCCTACCACCAAATTGACCCAAATTGGTCTCATTCTCTCCCTCTTGGAGTGGAGAAGGCTCTATTGGCAAGCTTGAAGGGATTGGAGCACTTAGAGCTTAAGGACTTGGAATCTTGGATCCATTTTCATTGGAAATCCATCTCCCAATTGGTATAAATATTCTAATCCATTAATTTTCATCAAATTAGTGTAGAGGCATTCATTAAAGACCCCCATGCATTAGGTTTGCCATGGAGAGGAGTTTTGACTCATTCTCTTCTTATTTGGAGATTTTCCTCTTTGTATTTTGACCCAATTTAGGAGAAATCCAAGAATGAGATTGCGAGGGTTTGTGAAATAGGTTTGTTAGGTTCTAGTTATGATTTAGAACATGTAGGTGAGCTTAGGGTCAAGTTTGAATCTATTTGGAGTGCGTATCATGGACGTATCCGATACGCACGCCAAGTGTTTGATAAAATGACCCAAAGAGCATCCAAAGCTCTAATTTTAGTTTGGAACTTGGTTTTAGATTTGTTTTGCCTCGTGCTATCAATATTAAGTCTTATATAGTGATTTGAGTGGATTAGTGTAGTGAATTTTGTATTGGGGGTTTATGACATAGATAGGTGGGGTATGTGTGATGAGAGGACTGTTTGATATCAGTCTTACTAGATGTTTAGTCCTATGCATTATCCTTTGAGGGCAGTCCACATTATGTTTAGTTCAGTCATTGATACACTCGAGTACCAAACCCTTTCATTAGCAATGTAGCAGTCCACTATCAATTACCTGTACAAACTATTATTATATATGCAATCCTTTACCTACTATCATATCAGTCATATATACTTCTTAGCCTAGTCCCAAATTAGTTATTTAATGTCCAGCCCAAGTTTGTTCATGATGTATTAGTTTCCATATATCCCCTGTTCATTCATCATGATTCTGTCCACATTCTTTTAATGCTAGTTCATATTTGAACATGTAGGACAGTCCAAACTCATGTTCAGTCTCAGTTTTAGATTGTGCAGTCCCTGGAAACATGGGATTCTTTTTATATGATGTTGTTCTGTCCTTGTTCATGTGTATGGCAGTCTCCTTTACATGTTAATTTATATTGTATGTTGTGTTCAGTCCTAGGGAAGGAATGAAACACTTATATTGATCCTTCCTATAGCAGTCAAAGTGAAATGAGGAAGGGCTCAAGTGGTTATGATTCTTAGAATTCAGTCAACTGTCCTCTTTATTGGGTTCCTATTCTATTTAAGTTCAGTTCTAGAGTTAAATCAGATACTATTTATGTATCCTCCACTGATACTCTTTGAGTATCAGTCCAAGCCTCTTAAATGCCATGGTAGCTAAGAACTTTCAGTCCTTTGAACATCTAATATGTTCAGTCCTAAATCCTAATGCATGTATAAGTCTTCATATACTCGTTGTACAGTCCAATACCTCTTTGATTCAGTCTTAGTGTATCTTCTCTTAGCCATTGATCAGTATCCTATCTTGTATCTATCCACATCTCATATTTAGTCCAGATTACTTATATATGTCCCCTTTGTAATAAGGTTTATTCATTTACCAACTATCTTGCATTTGGTTGTTCAGTCTTAAGTTAGACTGTGTAGTCCATATATGGGTTCAGTCCTATACATAAGGTATATGTTCAGTCCCTATAGATGGGTTTGTGAGTTCAGTATAGGTAAGGGCTCGAGTTGAGTTAGCAGTGACATTATCTACTATGGTATAGCAAGGACAGCAGTATGAAGTTGAAGTTTAATGTATCAGTTAATTGCCTTATAGGTATCAATCCCTTAGATATTTTAGTATCACTCCTGGAGTGGTGGTTCAGTCCACTTAACTCCATGTTTTAATGTAGGTATCTCTACAGTCCAATACTTCCATTTGTTATGTCTTCACAAGTCCAGATTCTTACCTTCAAATCAGTCCTAAGTGATTCTTACCTTCAAATCAGTCCTAAGTAATGAGGTTCATTCACTGATCAGCCTCCACTGGTTACCTAGGTATTGGTCAGTCCTAATCTTATTGTTAGTTCAGTCCCCTGCTTTATATATCTTGATCAAACTACTGTCCTTAAGTTCTATCCAACTTAGCATTCAGTCCACACTGCCTTGATGTTGCCCTGCATCTTGTCAGTCCCTTGTTACATGTGTATCAGTATTGAATTTAATGCATCAGTATCCAGTTGAAGGGGTTCGAGTATGGAATACTCCAATGTTCAGTTGTGAGCTTAGTATCAGTCTAACTTGTTTATCAGTCTTTGGGTGCTTTTGTATCAGTTATATCCTACGCATTGTCAGTCCCCTTTGTGTTTTAGTATCAGTCTTAAAGTGTGTGTAGGTACCATATGCTAGAGAGTGAAGGATTAGATTGTATCATATATATGAGATGAAAGGGAGAAAGGAAAAATATCAATAATTGTTTGAATATAGAGGAGCAGTTGGGAAGACTAATACCAGATGGTATCAGTAGAGATGAGAGAAAGGTCAGTGAATAAGAAGGATGAGGGAGTGTCACTGGTACAAAAATGATGTTTGTATCCCATAGGAGTAGGTGTCAGGAGTGATCCCAGCACTGCAAGAGCAGGCAAGGGTCCTGCAGTGAGCTAGTGTCCAATGGACACTAGTACAAGTCATATTCCATTTTGGATCCCTATATATTGTTCAGTTAAGGATATATATATATATATATATATATATATATATATATATATATATATATATATATATACTAGTTAGCTAACTGAAATGTGAAGAGAACTTGGTAGCAGGGGTTATGAGTGAAGGGAATTAGCATTGGCTCAGTCCAATAGACTAGGTATCATTCCAATTCATTGCAGCCCAGGTTTGAGATTCATCCCTTTCATTATCTGGTCTGTATAGCATTGTTCAGTCCCCTATTGGACTTCAAGTATCAACCCCTTTTTGTTTAGGTAATAGCCCATCTCATAAAACCAGTTGCATAGGCTATAGAGAGGGTTAAGATGAGGGGGTTTGAGTAGCTGTTGCCATTGAGAGTAGCAGTCATAAGAATGGGCATGGGTCTATAGGTGTGAGAGTGTTTATAGTCTTGTGTGTGTCTATATATACAAATATATATGTTTTTGAGTGATGTGTGTGTTGAGAGGTAGTGTCAAGGTAGGTTTATATGTTGTGAGGTTAGTGTATAGATAGGTAAAGTATTAGGTTTTACCTTTGTATTAAGGTATATGTGGGGTACATGGGTCTCTATATGCATAATTATAGACTAGATACATAGAGTATTAGCTAGAGGAACTTGTTTGGCAAGGTTTTGACTTAGACTTAATGTAACGCCCCAGTCCCAAAATACGTAGGACTAGGAACGTAGACATGCCAGCTGTATTTATACGAAGTATACTCTAATATATGGAAATCCTCGTATAAATACATAAGCTGTAAAATGCAGTAGAACCATACTAATCTCATCCACACAAAAATATATGAATAATTGATATCATATAATCAACAATGAAATTGTTATTTGGTACATTAGTTGGGCAGAGACAAATCCACTACCAACGAGTAAAGAAAAAATACATGAGAAAAGAAATGAGTTTGGCGAGCGAAGCGAAGACGATCCAAGCACAATCATCCTTGAATAAATAGCGATGAACGCGGCTAGAGCTAGAACACCTGCGAAAGATAAGAGCACACACCTGGCGAGATAACCAGGTCCTCAGAGGGACGTAATAAGACACATAATATCATGCCAATAACTGAATAAATAAAGCTCAACAGAAAACTACACAAATAAAGGTTCTTAACCATTCTATATGAATATGCATTTGAAGACAACGTTCCACACAAGGGCTCCCGAAGCTAGAAACACGACACGTTAGCGTTTCAACCAAGGCACTAGTGGCGTCTAGAGAAAAGTAAATGCACGGCCCATTAGCACTCGAGCGAGAACTAAGGGGCATCCAGAGAAAAATAAATGCACGGCCACTAGCTCTTGGATGACTCACTAACGGCAGCTAGAGGAAAGTAAATGCACGGCATATTTGTGTTTCAACCGAGGCACTAGTGGCATCTAGAAAAAAGTAAATAAATGCACGGCCACTAGTCTCTCGACTGAGTCACAAATGGCATCTAAAGAAAAGTAAAGGTGTGAAAGCCCTTGCACCTAATAACTGTCTTCACCCTCCCCATGCACTACTCGTGCTGAATCCACATCACGACATTCCTAATAACTGCTAAGTCACTAAGTCTTCTAGACAACTATAACTATTTAGCAGTTATTGCCTATCGTACGACATGTGCGCACCGATGGCCAGTCGATACGTACGTCCGAGATCTATATGAGACTCGTGACTCGTTATACACAAGTGTCGGGCCAATGAATGCGACACAAACAAAGGTGGTCCCTTAACTCTAAGCCCTATGCAACTAAAATATAATAATTTGCAAGTACAATTTATATTTTCTAGAATAAGTAAAAAAAACATGCATGATATTGAGCAAGAAATTAAACAGTGAAGGCAAGGTGTCTTGCCTGGTAGGACGCCCACGGTGGTGCAATGATCATGCTGGCACAAAATCTGCCTTCGATGTCACAACTACACAAGGAGACCTCTGATGGTGGCACGGACAGTTCCATTGGGTCCGGAAGGGTCAATTTAGTTGGGGTGGACATAAGGTAGTTTAGAATTGGCGAGAGAATAGGGGTAATGGGATTTGTCACGGACGGGAGATAATCGGAGGAAATTTGATAAATAAATTCTTATAACTATTTTAGAAAATAGTTTTGATACTTGAAGACTATAATGTAATAGGCAAAATATTTAAATATATATATTTTGAAATTACGGACAATCGATTTTTAGGTCAAAACTATAGTTTTAGATAGAAAATAATAATAATATTTGGTTAATAAGCTATATTTAAAATTACCAATAATAATATAATTATATATTATTAGACTTCGAAATTTAGCCTTGAAAATAAATATAGGGCCAGGCCTAGTACCATATGTCGTTACAAAATAATACGAATCTATAGTTATTTAATAAGAATAATAATTAGTAATGGTAAAATATAATAGTTATTAATATATATAAAGTATTGTATTTAGTATCATATATATATACATATTGATATTTTAAGTAAAATAAGATAAAAATAACATTGCTTGCTCCCTTTCCCTATCAGGAAAAGGAGTACCAGGGAGTCCAATCTTGTGCTGTGAACCAAGATAAGACAACCAGAAGCATACAGAGAACACTCTGTACTAACAAAATAAATCAAAGAAATAATAAACACAAAAAGAAAACCAAAACAAAGCAAAACAGAAAAACAATAAAAATATAAACAAGGCACGCTGCTATTCTTAATTGGAAAGAAAGGGATTAGAGAGAGACAGAACGAGACAGAACAAAAAAAAAGAAAAAAAAAACGACTCGGGACTCTGAGCTCTGAAAGGGAGGAGGAGAGAGTAAGTGAGAAGGAAAAGGAGAGAGGGAGCGAAGGGGGATCGGAGAAGGAGGCAGAGATGGGCTCGGGCAGCGTCGACTGGAGAGGCGGAGAGGGGACGAGGGCGCGCCGGCCTGGGAAGTGGGTTTTGAGGGGAGAGACAGCGGAGAACGGTGGTCGTGTGGCAGAGGGGAGGCGGAGCTCGCAGGGAGACGCTAAACCTAGGTCGGCGGAGCTCGCGGGGAGACGCGGCCGCGAATGGAGGGGAGCGGTGGAAAGGGGGTTTGACCGCCGCGGCTGGAGGCGGCGGAGAATCGAGACGCTGCGGCAGCCCGAAACCCAACGGCGAGGCTCCATGGCGGTGGTCACGCCTGGTTGGTCGGAGGCTAGGGCATGGCCATGGTTGGTCCGTCGCACGCACGATGGTGACCCAGCTTGGGCGACGAGGGGCTTAGGCGCGAAAAGTGTCGGTCGGGCTAGGGTTTTGCGGCGGCACGGCGAGATGTACGGTGGTGGTCGGTCGAGCACGGACAGGTGAGGTTTCTCCGTGATTTTGTTTTAAATTTCTGAAGTTTTGGTGTGGAGATGCCGGTCACGACGGGTTCGGCGGTGTGGTGGTAATGGCGACGGTGGTGGGTTTTCTTTTGGTGGTGGTTTGGATATGATGGTGGCGTGGTGGGTCTGTGTGGTGTTGGTCGGGTTTGGATCGGTGTCGGTCGTGGTGGGGATGATGAGGGCTGGGTGATCGGAGTTGGCGGCAGCGGGTTGTTGGCAAGGTATCGGGGAGGTGCGGCCAGAAGGATAGGGTTAGGGTTTATGCATTTGTATTGCCGGGTTGGGTTGTAACGTATTGGGTGTGTCCGATACGACGGGGACGGAGGTTCGGATCTGTCGGACCCGGGTGGAGAAAAATGTATTTGTACAATATAGAATATAGTGGATGGGAAAGGGGGTCACCGACACGATGCACGATTTGGATGGAAATTGTGGTTGTGGTAGAAATTATGGATGAGTACATGCCTATTTATTGGATGTGGGAATTCCCATTAGGATAAGGACTAGGAATAATTTAAACCCAATTTAGATAATTCGTGATTTAATCTAAAATCAATCAAATTCAAATCCAAATCCAAATCTAATTTAAATCAAATTAAATTCTAGTATAAAATCAATGAGATAAATCAAACTTCAAATATTTAACTATTTAAATAAATCCAAAAATTAAATCACGATTTAAATGGACACAATAACTTCCAAATTTTTTTTTAAAATACCAATAATAATAATTTCGAAAATAATAAATACTTTAAATATCTTTTGAACAATAAAATATTAATATAAATAAATCTCAAAAATTATATCTTTATTTAAAATAGACCAAAAAATAATTTTGAAATATATATGTAGGTACAAAATGATGTTCTCATAATTATGCTTTTCTAGCATACAATAAAATATTATTTATTATTAATAATTATGAGAAATGAAAGACTTTATAAATAAAATAACAAACTTGAAAAATTTTGGAACGATAACAAAATAATTATTATGTATATTATTTTGAAACTTTTAAAAATAGAAAAATAATATTTTCAAAAATATGTACGCTCGCACATAATCGCACTCGTCGAGCAATTTCGAAAAATAAAATTTCATGCGCGGCGTAAAATACGACTACGCGACGTACAAATACAAAAATTTAAATCAGTACCAAATTTAATAAATAAAAAAATTAGTAGAAAATTTAGGGGTTTTACATCCTACCCAACTTAAAAGAATTTCGTCCTCGAAATTAAGAATTAGTTAGGGGGTGAAAAGGCACAACGGTAGATAGAAGGGTTCGAAGTTTATATGGTCGTAGTCTAGGTTGAGGATATGATTAAGAGACGATTGTAATCACTTCTTAAATTCAAGTGATTAGAAAGTCAAGATTGTAGTTTTAGGGTCGAGGGAAAGGTCGAGTAGTTAGGATGAAGATATAGCATTTATCGAGTGATAATAATCATAATTGATATGAAGGCTAGAGAAGGTTCTAGTACAACGCCTTCGTCCTTCTAAAATAGGTGAAGACGAAAGCATTAAGGGGTTCAAAGACGAGATTATTGAGTACGAATACGTGATTCAAAGACGACCAAAAATTTCAAAAAGGAGTTGCCAAGGCAGTCGCGGATGAGACTCTAAAGGACAAGTTTAGCTATGTCTCCATCCACGTATGACGGTAGATAAAAGCGAACCAAAACGCACTCGGTTGATCATACCATCATGCACCGGTTCTGATTAGACAATATGTTAGTGGGAGCGACCCAATTAACATATGCCTTGGACAAGCTCGATAAGGAATAAGCTTACAAAAACTAGGCCACTTTAGCATCATTAGTCAAAATGATAAATACATAGGCACGAGAGATTAAGATTTAAAGAAGGTAGAATGATTCATACAGTCGTCCTATAGTCTTCTTGTCCAAGTCCTTGGTTGGCTAGACGGGTTAGGTCCTCTAGATTCTAGGATCTAAATAAGCTTGCTAATATAGGTCACTAGGTCAAAGGGGTTGCTAGTTCATAAGGCTAGTTCATAAGGTATTCTACCCAACTTAAAGAATTAAACTAATGGTGTTTTGGGACAACTAACTAGTAGGGTCAATCTCTAGCAAGCACGAAGGGAAGATAAGAATAGGGATGGAAGGAAGCAAGCAAGATGCAATTGATGAGTCAAACGGTAGATAAATCAAGGAAAGGGGTCAAATATGTGGATGAGATCCTAGACTTCTAATCCTATACGCAGGCTTGCTTGGTACGGTAAAGTAATCAAACAATTTATCTTGACCTGCATGGGCCACCACAAAAACATGTAACGCTCTAGTCCCAAAATACGTAGGACTAGGAACGTAGACATGCCAACTGTATTTATACGAAGTATACCCCAATATATGGAAATTCTCGTATAAATACATAAGCTGTAAAATGCAGTAGAACCATACTAATCTCATCCACACAAAAATATATGAATAATTGATATCATATAATCAACAATAAAATTGTCATTTGGTACATTAGTTGGGCGGAGACAAATCCACTACCAACGAGTAAAATACATGAGAAAAGAAATGAGTTTGGCGAGCGAAGCGAAGACGATCCAAGCGTAATCATCCTTGAATAAATAGCGATGAACGCGGCTAGAGCTAGAACAGCTGCGAAAGATAAGAGCACACACCTGGCGAGATAACTAGGTCCTCAGAGGGACGTAACAAGACACATAATATCATGCCAATAACTGAATAAATAAAGCTCAACAGAAAACTACACAAATGAAGGTTCTTAACCATTCTATGTGAATATGCATTTGAAGACAACGTTCCACACAAGGGCTCCCGAAGCTAGAAATACGACACGTTAGCGTTTCAACCAAGACACTAGTGGCGTCTAGAGAAAAGTAAATGTACGGCCCATTAGCACTCGAGCGAGAACTAAGGGGCGTCTAGAGAAAAATAAATGCACGACCACTAGCTCTTGGGTGAGTCACTAACGGCAGCTAGAGGAAAGTAAATACACGGCACATTTGTGTTTCAACCGAGGCACTAGTGGCATCTAGAGAAAAGTAAATAAATGCACGGCCACTAGTCTCTCGACTGAGTCACAAATGGCATCTAGAGAAAAGTAAAGGTGTGAAAGCCCCTGCGCCTAATAACTGTCTTCACCCTCCCCATGCACTACTCGTGCTGAATCCACACCACGACATTCCTAATAACTGCTAAGTCACTAAGTCTTCTAGACAACCATAACTATTTAGCAGTTATTGCCTATCGTACGGCATGTGCGCACTGATGGCCTGTCGATACGTACGTTCGAGATCTATATGAGACTCGTGACTCGTGATACACAAGTGTCGGGCCAATGAATGCGACACAAACAAAGGTGGTCCCTTAACTCTAAGCCATATGCAACTAAAATATAATAATTTGCAAGTACAATTTATATTTTCTAGAATAAGTAAAAAAACATGCATGATATTGAGCAAGGAATTAAACAGTGAAGGCAAGGTATCTTGCCTGGTAGGACACCCGCGGTGGTGCAATGATCATGCTGGCACAAAATCTGCCTTCGATGTCACAACTACACAAGGAGACCTCTGATGGTGGCACGGACAGTTTTATTGGGTCCGGAAGGGTCAATTTAGTTGGGGTGGACATAAGGTAGTTTAGAATTGGCGAGGGAATAGGGGTAATGGGATTTGTCACGGACGGGAGATATTCGGAGGAAATTTGATAAATAAATTCTTATAACCATTTTAGAAAACAGTTTTGATACTTGAAGACTATAATGTAATAGGCAAAATATTTAATTATATATATTTTGAAATTACGGACAATCGATTTTTAGGTCAAAACTATAGTTTTAGATAGAAAATAATAATAATAATATTTAGTTAATAAGCTATATTTAAAATTACCAAAAATAATATAATTATATATTATTAGACATCGAAATTTAGCCTTGAAAATATATATAGGGCCAGGCCTAGTACCATATTTCGTTACAAAATAATACGAATCTATAGTTATTTAATAAGAATAATAATTAGTAATGGTAAAATATAATAGTTATTAATATATATAAAGTATTGTATTTAGTATCATATATATATACATATTGATATTTTAAGTAAAATATGATAAAAATAACATTGCTTGCTCCCTTTCCCTACCAGGGAGTCCAATCTTGTGCTGTGAACCAAGATAAGACAACCAGAAGCATACAGAGAACACTCTGTACTAACAAAATAAATCAAAGAAATAATAAACACAAAAAAAAAACCAAAATAAAGCAAAATAGAAAAACAATAAAAATAAAAACAAGGCACGCTGCTATTCTTAATTGGAAAGAAAGGGATTAGAGAGAGACAGAACGAGACAGAACAAAAAAAAAGAAAAAAAGAAAAAGGACTCGGGACTCTGAGCTCTGAAAGGGAGGAGGAGAGAGTAAGTGAGAAGGAAAAGGAGAGAGGAAGCGAAGGGGGATCGGAGAAGGAGACAGAGATGGGCTCGGGTGGCGTCGACTGGAGAGGCGGAGAGGGGACGGGGGCGCGCCGGCCTAGGAAGTGGGTTTTGAGGGGGGAGACGACGGAGAACGGTGGTCGTGTGGCAGAGGGGAGGCGGAGCTCGCAGGGAGACGCTAAACCTAGGTCGGCGGAGCTCGCGGGGAGACGCGGCCGCGAATGGAGGGGAGCGGTGGAAAGGGGGTTTGACCGCCGCGGCTGGAGGCGGCGGAGAATCGAGACGCGACGGCAGCCCGAAACCCGACGGCGAGGCTCCATGGCGTTGGTCACGCCTGGTTGGTCGGAGGCTAGGGCATGGCCATGGTTGGTCCGGCGCACGCACGATGGTGACCCAGCTTGGGCGACGAGGGGCTTAGGCGCAAAAAGTGTCGGTCGGGCTAGGGTTTTGCGGCAGAACGACGAGATGTACGATGGTGGTCGGTCGAGCACGGACAGGTGAGGTTTCTCCGTGATTTTGTTTTAAATTTCTGAAATTTTGGTGTGGAGATGCCGGTCACGACGGGTTCGGCGGTGTGGTGGTAATGGCGACGGTGGTGGGTTTTCTTTTGGTGGTGGTTTGGATATAATGGTGGCGTGGTGGGTCTGTGTGGTGTTGGTCGGGTTTGGATCGGTGTCGGTCGTGGTGGGGATGATGAGGGCTAGGTGACCGGAGTTGGCGGCAGCGGGTTGTTGGCAAGGTATCGGGGAGGTGCGGCCAGAAGGGTAGGGTTAGGGTTTATGCATTTGTATTGCCGGGTTGGATTGTAACGTATTGGGTGTGTCCGATACGACGGGGACGGAGGTTCGGATCTGTCGGACCCGGGTGGAGAAAAATGTATTTGTACAATATAGAATGTAGTGGATGGGAAAGGGGGTCACCGACACGATGCACGATTTGGATGGAAATAGTGGTTGTGGTAGAAATTATGGATGAGTACCTGCCTATTTATTGGATGTGGGAATTTCCATTAGGATAAGGACTAGTAATAATTTAAACCCAATTTAGATAATTCATGATTTAATCTAAAATCAATCAAATTCAAATCCAAATCCAAATCTAATTTAAATCAAATTAAATTCTAGTATAAAATCAATAAGATAAATCAAACTTCAAATATTTAAATATTTAAATAAATCCAAAAATTAAATCACGATTTAAATGGACACAATAACTTCCAAAAATATTTTTTAAAATACCAATAATAATAATTTCGAAAATAATAAATATTTTTAAATATCTTTTGAACAATAAAATATTAATATAAATAAATCTCAAAAATTATATCTTTATTTAAAATAGACCAATAAATAATTTTGAAATATATATGTAGGTACAAAATGATGTTCTCATAATTATGCTTTTCTAGCATACTATAAAATATTATTTATTATTAATAATTACGAGAAATGAAAGACTTTATTAATAAAATAACAAACTTGAAAATTTTTGGAACGATAACAAAATAATTATTATGTATATTATTTTGAAACTTTTAAAAATAGAAAAATAATATTTTCAAAAATATGTACGCTCGCACATAATCGCACTCGTCGAGCAATTTCGAAAAATAAAATTTCGTGCGCGACGTAAAATACGACTACGCGACGTACAAATACAAAAATTTAAATCAGTACCAAATTTAATAAATAAAAAAATTAGTAGCAAATTTAGGGGTTTTACACTTAACCTAGAATTAACTAAAATTGACTAGTTTGACCTAATTGACCGAGTTTGACTTGTATCGACCTAAAAAAAGCCTAGAAGCATACAAATAGTGCATTTAAATACACTACTTACTTTAAAACATCAAATAACTTTGTACATCCTATATATAGGTTTGTGTGACACCACCTTGGACATCGACCTTCATTCATTGCTCTAGACGATAAGCGAGTACATTCTCTGATAGTTTTCATTTATTTGACGATCATTATGATTTAGCTTCTAGTATAGTTCTATTTGATTCTCTGACACAACACGGATTGGTATTTCTGGATCCATTGCATGCGACAAACATTTTATACTAGTCTGGCCTCTATTTTTGGAATCACTCACTGGAATCACCTACTGGAACCACCTACAGGCATCATGTACTTTTTGGCTAGACTTGTACTCGATTTACGTATCAGGATATGGATCACTTGTACTTGTCGGGGTGGAGAAATACTCGAGTAGACATGTAAACATTTTCAATCATACTGCAACCACCCTACTGGAAAGATAGCCGTCGTCGCTAGGCCAAGCGTGCGACGTGCCGTATTCACTACTGGTCCAATCTGGAAAGATAGCTGTCGCCGCTAGGCCAAGCGTGCGACGTACAATATTCACTACTGGTCTAATCTAGAAAGATAGCCATCGCACGCTTGCCAAGCGTGTGATGTGCCGTATTTACCCCCTAGCCGTTTACATATCGAAAGTAGTATTTCAAAACACACTAGTTTAGTGTCTTGTACTGGAATCACACTGGACTCACATTATACTGTCTGGACTCACATTACAGCTGCTCTAGTTCAGTTATCTCTATTTTTACAATCTCTATTACCATGCCCTTCTGATTCATTATATTTACTCTCCTTGTACTTTAGTTAAACTGCTGTTCTATTTTATTTCCTGTCTCACTCATCCATGTTCATCAAGTATTGCTTGCTATAACTGTTTTATAGTCTTTGTCATTTATTTGGAACTGCTAGAGGAGATGTGCTCATTCCATCCTGACTGGATATATTTTTTAGATGATTGCTCAGAGGATCTGTGTCCCACTTACTATGGATCCGATGAGGGGATAGCTACCATGGGTCCGAACTCAAGATTTGACTTGTGTTAGACTCATTTGTTAGAACTCTTGACTTGTAATATAATGGAGATTTATTATTTAAATTTGAGACTTTGATTTTGATTTTGTAATAGAAGTTGTTGTTATTGTGATTTTGTAGTATTTAGATTTCTTTGTTATCTTATCGTGCTTTAGATTGTGCTTGAGTATTCGATGCTATCTTTATACTTGTCCTCCATTTGGAGTTGAGATCTATGACAGGTACATTTTATCATTGTCTGAGATTGTTAATTAGCAACCTAGACAGCGTTCTACCGCCGATGCTGCGGCGTAGGCTAGACGCTGTTATGCACTCATGCCCCTATACTGTGTGCAGGTCGTGACAGTAATTTTTTTTCTGTTTTAAAAGTTGTTTTTGTCGTTTTTCGAAATCCGATTTCTCCACACATAGTCGACGCAATCTAAATCCTTGAAAAGGCTTTTAAAGGGGTATAGGTTGTCTAAAACTGTCTTTAATTAGCTTCTCAAAAATGTCGATAGATTGACAGAAAATTGTCTTCCAAAATGGTGTTTTGAAATAGAAAACTGTCCTATTTTTCTAGTTGTTTCTTGGGATCTTTGCAAGGGTTTTCTGGTCGATCTAATCCAGAAGAATTAATTCTATTTGAACAGGGTTGGCGTGTGTTAACTATGTTATCCGTAAAATTTTACGGATCATGAAACGGTCAAATATATTGGGAGAAAAACGTTGACGAATATGGGTACCTGCTCGAGTGATGGGGCTGTGTTGGCAGCGGCGGTGGCTCGTGGGCGGCGTCAGGCGATCGATGGTGGTCGCAGGGGTTGGGGTCGAGGAGTCAAAGAAATAGGTGACTGGTTGTTGGCGGATTTGGGAAGGAGTCTCAAAAATTTCGATTATGGAGTATATATATACGATCGAGGGATTTCGAGTTTAAATCCAATTAAATCCTAATCAAATCAGGGTGTTTAGATTATGAATAGATGTAGATAGGATTGAACTAGGTTGTGGATATATATACAAAATTTAAATCAAATTTTTTCCTTCTCTCAATCTCTGTTTGCCATCGGGAGCTCAGCGGATTCTTTATATCACGAGATTTTGAAAATCTCGTGAGATAATAAAATATATTTTTTTCTATTTTTTTATCTCATGAGATTTTTAAAATCTTGTGAGATAATAAAATATTTTTTTTCTATATATATATATATATATTTTCCTATATATATATATATATATATATATATATATATATATATATATATATATATATATATATATATATATATATATATATATATTTCTTTATATATATATATATATATATATATATATATATATATATATGTATATATATATATATAAATTATATATATATATATATATATATATATATATATATTAAAAAATATATATATTATATATATATATATATATATATATATATATATATATATATATATATATATATATATATATATATATAAACCGATTCCCAAGGAAAAGGAAAATTGGGGGGAATATGGTTTCTCCCACTCACCTGGGGATTCACTTTCCCACTGTAGGCCAGGATTCACTTTCTCTCCCCAATTTTCTTGGCCTTTTTAAACACCAGAAAGAAAAATGGATGGGAATTACAATTTCCCAAAGGAAAGGAAATGGAAAAGGAATTGATTTCCTTTTGCTTTCTGTGAACCAAACGAGGCCTTAGAGTCATTCTCGCATCTTTCGAATTAATCTTCCATGTGTCGTTTGCTGATCGCTCTAACTTCCTTATTCAATCTGAAACTCAATTCCATTTAGTTTTATTCCAACATTTCGTATATAATCCATATTAATTCCTCGATTGAGTCATCCATTTCATTGCACACTAACTTCTCCTTGATTAATCTACCTACTCTATCATTTTTGCATTTCATACTCGGCGCAATCCCAATCTGATGCACATCATTTTTTGTTCGTTCGAACCGTTCTCATCCGAAATATCAATCTCATAGTTAACTCTGTAACACTAAATCTAAGGCTTTACATTCTCGTATCATTTTCTGATAAACTCATTGGTATCCTGGTCCTCAACTGATCACATCTCCAAGGCTATTCATACACCAATCAGGGATAAAGTCACTCAACAAATCCTCGAAGCTAATTTCGACTGAAAATCGATTTACTTTGAATCACATATTGATCCATTCCTTAAATTCCAAGCAAGATCCATCTATATTGTCCCGACGATATCGTATTCCTGTCGGCACATCTATCAACAACTATCCCACAATCAATGAGTCATGTCCAACGATCATCATCTAAAATAATTTGGATCCCGCATACAGCTCGTTATCATCGACATGTATTCCCAACTCAACTCAGTCTACTGTGCCTTACGTGAAACCATCTCTTATTCAACCAAATTTTCCTTCGTAAAATTTTACAAATAATATAGACTTATTGTATGGAACATCCCTGCGGAAGATTGAGAGAGAGCGTTAACAACATCAACTTTGAAACAACATCAGAGTTCAAAAAATTCAATCGAAGCCAAGGGCGCAAAGCCGTGCTCTTATACCATTATGTCATGTCCTATTTCAACAAAAATGATCGTCCTCGTATGGGCATAATGCCACACGAGCCTAAGTTGCTCTCACGCAAGGCAATTTCCATAACGGGCGATTCAACAGGCTAAGCGACGAGATTGTCGCACGGAAGTCCCAAACCAGAAGCCTTGAATAACAAAAGAAACACAAGTATTCAAACCAAAATCATAACATTTATTGATAAATAGTAGAATTTATAAGTGGCTTGAAGCCATATTACAAAACAATCAACTCTGTTTTCTCACAATACAATTCACTCTTGCTCCCTCTCATTCTCTATCAATTACAACGATAATATATCCGAAGGCTTACAACTTGTGTATGCTTCAAAAGGCGATGTCCATACATTATGTTCCGTATATGTGAAGACTCCAATACTGCCGCATGCCTCAAAACGTCAAGGAACTCCATGCATCAGTGTGTCCAAGCGAGCTCCACCCCGACGAGCAAATACCTGAACATGCACATGCAAACTGGTGGGGTGTTAATACACAACTGTACTTGTGAGTGAGCCTCTTTCCCATCCATACAAAACCAACACGTTCATTTAGTGGGTGCGACTATTATTTTTTGTTGTCTTTCTAATCCTGCCTTAGGGTCAGTTTCATGGCGTAATACTACAAAAATGAACACACACCTGGAAGGATCACCCGTCCCTCAGAGGGACGTAACAAGATACAGAAAAAATATGCCAAATAAACTGAATATAAAATATATAACAAGTCGCGGGTAATAGTAAAGTACTTCTAATCATACCAAGGCCCAGTATCCTATCAGTAAAATAGTGGACCATCCCTACAACCAAATAAGGACAAGGGGTGGCACACTATTCCGTGATGTGACACTACCTATGCCATGGTTAGATCGGAGTGCGATATGACTTCAATTAGGGTCACCTAACCATTCTATTGTGAATCATGCAGTTAAGAACAAACCTTCAACACATGGGTCATGTCACGACCCACTCCCAAATAATCGGACACGAGTCGAATACGTCCAGCCTTCGTTGTTAGACACGACGAAGTAAGCTGTACCAATCTAGAAAAAATCTAAACAGATAAACATGAACAAGTACAAATCACAGCATTTATAAACGAATCCCAGAATCCAGTACAAGTCTAAGAGTTATTACATTCATCCAGCTAAAACAAAGTCTGACTGTCTCAAATACAAAGAAATATAGACTACTAATGGGTAAAGTGCTAGGCTTCCTCAGCCTCTAAGTCCAGAGCAACTCCAGCTAGCTCTACTGCATCTACAGGCTCTCGGCCATATTATGTGTCACAAAAAACCTCCATCTCACCTGCAACATATCATAGTCAGGAGCGGAGCAAAGTACAGTTCTAGGTAATGAAGAAGAACATCATGATATGGAAAATAATTATAGGAGACATGAATATGAAATACAGGAAATAAACATGAAAGTATAGGAATGAAAGTACAGGAATGTAACTATGAACTTGAAGTACAAGACATGACATGTGCACAATATTTGAAATACAACTAGCCTATGTGACCGGCAGGGGTGAGTATAGGAGCATGTACAGGAGTACATGAATATCAGTACGGCTTAGGGCCCGCGTGCACGATGCGAGGCCTAAGCTATCTACATGAATATAGTAACCGGGTTTGGTCACATAGCTAATGTATTTCACCTTCCGACACAAGTAAGTATAAGAGCAGGAAAGTACAGAGGTATAAGATATCGTGTCATGATGTGTCACGAGAAAAGTACAAGATATGTAAATGTACAAAAACCATAGAAAATTCTTGCCTTGCTCCGGAAAAGCACAGGTAATAAATGGAGCTGGATGTCGTCATGTTTTAAATGATTTACAAGTTGGTTAAGCTATGAATAAATTTCAGTTAATTATCTTATAAAGTATATGATAACACCACTTAGCTAAATCCTATCTATCAACTAGTTATAGAACACTCATTAACCAAAATAATTTATTATATTCTAGTTAGCTACGTATAATTTGACAAGAAAACTAAGTTTACTGCTTAGTAAATGATTTTGAACTTAAAAGACTTGCTAACAGTTATTGCAACCTATATTTAAGAAAGATGACACTATTAGTATAAAGTCACAATCAAAGTGACAAATCACAATTCCTAGAATTGTAATTTCCTGAGATAACTTCTTAAAATAATCCTCAAAATCTAATGTTACTTCCACTAAACTGTTTCCAGGAAAGAGACAAGGTAAAACACACCCTTAATAAAACATGCGCCTAGTATTAAAACTTATCAAAGATACTTCAACACTGTTGTTTAGGTAATATGCTTCAAATTACAACTGAGAACACAAATTCTTCAGTAAAACATTCAACCCAAACTGGTATTGAACCAAAATTCTAATCGACTAAACAGGGATGCAAATTGGCTCAAATAGGGGTTGAGCAGAACTCAGTTTGCAGGTCCAAAGAGCTAAACAGGGAATTAAAGAGAGCAATTGCCTACTATGAGTGGTCCTAAACCAACATTCATCAATTTAACCCATTACTCAATTCTGGATCTGAGAATCCTATGATACATGAAACAGAAAACTCAAAATCAGCGAGACTGAGCTCTGAAAACAGAAAAAGAAGGCTAATCAATTAATCAGTGAACTGAACATAAGATACTCACATCACAGTTTATTCGAACATAGGATAAATCCTAAAGTAGGCTACAGGAAAATGTAATTTGTGAAGGTGTAATCGAAAGTTTGAAAAACAGAAAACATATGGAGTCTATCCTCGATTAAAACCCAACCATAAACTATTATTATCATACATCAATACTGATGCAAATAACAACATCAATGTTATGCAACACTCGACTACAAAACTTGTCCTCACATTTATAAAATGCTAAAAATACAACACAAGAAATCCTCCCTGCACCCGACAATCAGGCTCATTTGATACAATCCGACTCCATACACCACTGCTACTCCTGTGTTCATCCCTCCTCTGCTAGAGATAGCAATGGAACACGACCCCTACGATGGACACGAACATGATATGCACATTGCGTCCCGATCCTACCCCTGGTCGACACACACACTATAAATAACTCTGGTAGGGAATGAGTCCATAAAACACAAAGACAAACATCATACCTGAGAATGAAAGATTAATCCACAACGAATAAGCTTCCCTGAAGAGTCAACCACGTATCCTGAGTCTCGTTTGGCAAAATCAGATACTCTGTGAAACATTTTGTCGAACAGGTACCGATCATCAAAAATCAAACAGTAACTCAAATGAATACAAAAATTCTCGTACCAGAAAATAACAAGAGGATTCAAAAACCGAAATCGTACACTCACAATTCAAATCTGATACAAACAACTTGCTATTCATAACCGATCCGATCCTCCTAGTTATCCCAATAACTATCAACCAAGATCAAAGAATTGAAATCAAAAGTCTAATTCCAACAGCAATAAATATTTAGAGTAGATGAATGATATCACTCACCAGAGTTCGTAATCTAGGTCGGAGTAGAGAATTTGGTCGATCACTCAAACTACCAATTGGACACTCCAGATCAACAATCGGCAAGGTCGATCACTTAGCGGAGAATTTCGATAATTCATAGATGCTTTGGATTCGAAATCAGATCTAAGAAAACAGAGAAGATCAAAAATGCGAATGGATTTCTTACAAGAGTTTGAGCGCTCACCTAATCGAAATCTCAAACAAGAACAAGAAATTAATGGAAAGAATTGCCGAGAAATAGAGATCTGCTGTCGAAGCAAGGTCGCTATGCCGCCTTGTCATCCGCAAGAGTAATCGCCATGGCCAGAGTCAGCCGAGGCCTAGTCGACACTGTACTTGGAGTGGCTCCTCCTCCTCATAGTTGGTTGCACTGGTGAGATGAGTATAAAACTCCAGAGGAAGAGAATTGGAGAAGAAGTTATAACAGAAAGTATGGAGGAATGAGTCTCTGCCGAGTTTAAATAGGTCGTTGGAGAAATTTTTGAAATGCATAAAGTTTTTGGAGGGGAAATCATAGGAATTTAGTGAATTAGTTGCTACTCCAAATATAAGAAGACTCAAACCGAGCTAAATCATTCTACGGGCCCGACCATGGAGGCCCAGGCCACATAAAAATTAATACAGTAATGGCCCTTGAAAAGAATTAATTCATAAAAATATTATTAGACCAAGGAATATTTATTGTATATATTTATTTTCAAAATATTTTATTGAATTATTTGGGAAGTGAGGTTACAAATCTCTCCTCCTTAAAAAATTTTGTCCTCAAAATTCCAAGGAAGACAATCATATTTATTAAAATCAAAAAACAAAGTAATTCTCACCAATATTTATTGAAATGGAAATTCTCGAAAACATATAAAGTACAATCAAACAAATAAACTGGGGTAACGCTCCCATATCTCATCTTCACGCTCCCATGTGGACTCTTCCGGAGAGTGGTGTTTCCACATGACGCAGACGAGTGGAATAATCTGATTTCGTAGTTGCTTCTCCCTCCTATCAAGGATCTCTACTGGTTGCCCCTCGTAGGTCAAGCTCGGACCTACTTCTAGCTCTGGGTAGTCCACCACATGGCTCGGGTCCGGGATGTAGCGTTGAAGCTAAGATACGTGGAAAATGTCGTGCACTCCCTCCAGGCTAGCAGGTAGCGCTAGTCGATATGCCACATAGCCAATCCGTGCCGTCACGTCGAAGGGCCCGATATATCTGGGGTTAAGCTTCCCGCCTCTGTCGAAACGAAAGATGCCTCTAGTCGACGAGATCTTCAGGAACACTCTATCCCCAACTGCGAACTCCAGTGGCCGTCTGCTGCTATCCGTCTAGTGCTTCTGCCGGTCATGTGCAACTCTGAGATGCTCTCTGATCAGTCTGACCTTCTCAGCCGAATCTACCACCATCTCTGGCCCAAGGAAAGCCCTCTCAATAATGTCATTCGAAGATAAAGTTGTGCGACATCTCCGTCTATATAGTGCCTCGAACGGAGTCATCTCGATGCTAGCCTGATAACTGTTGTTATAGGCAAACTCTACATGATACAGGTGATCCTCCCATGAACTGTCGAAGTCGAATGTGCAAACTCGCAGCATGTCCTCCAATGTCTGAATGGTCTTCTCGAATTGCCCGTCTGTCTGTGGATAATAAACGGTACTGAATTTCAACTGTGAACCCAAGCTCAGCTGTAGACTCCTCTAGAAATATGATGTAAAGCGGCTATCCCTATATGAAACGATGCTCACCGGCACTCCGTGGATCTGTACAATCTCTGCATGTAGAGATCTGTAAGCTTCTCGGTCGACAGCCCTACCTTGAACGGAATAAAATGAGCGGACTTCGTCAGTCTATCCACGATAACCTAAATAACATCCTTGCCACTAGGCGTACGCGATAAACCAGAGACGAAGTCCATGATGATGTGTTCCCACTTCTATTCCGGAATAGGTAAAGGCTGGAGTAATCCTACTGGTCTCTGGCGCTCCGCCTTGACTTGCTGGCACACAAGGCATCTGGAAACAAATCTGGCAACCTCTTATTTCATCCCATACCACCAAACATACTCCCGCAGATCATAATACATCTTGGTAGATCCAGGATGAATAGAATACTGTGACTGATGGGCCTCCTGCATAACCTCTTTTCTTAAATCCTTGGGCACACACAACTGGTTTCCGTGACTCAGGGATCCATCATCTGCAATAGCAAAATCGTCGAGCAATCCTGCCTCTGCTGGCCTCTGAGACACCGGAGTCCCTCATCTAAAAACTAAACCTCCTTGATCTTCTCTAACTATCCTGACTGTATCTGTATGTGCATCAGCTGCCCTCCTACTCCAGGAAGAACAATTTCGATCCCCAGACTCTCAAGATCCTCTAAAAGATGTCGATCCATAGTGAGAAACATAGCAACAGGATATTGACTAAGAGCATCTGCTACTACATTCGCCTTCCCAGGGTGGTACTACAGATTGATGTCGAAATCTTTCATGAGTTCCAGCTACCTTCGCTGCCTCATATTCAGTTCCTTCTGAGTGAAAACATACTTCAGGCTTTTGTGGTTCGTGAAGATGTCCACTCTCTCTCTCCATTTACATAGTACTTTTATAGTTTTAAAGTAAAAATGACTGCTACAAGCTCCAAGTCATGTGTAGGGTAATTCTTCTCATGAGGCCTCAACTGTCTAGAAGCATAAGCAATGACCCTTTTGTTCTGCTCAAGCACACATCCCAAGACCTTTCCTAATGCATCACTGTAGATGACGAATCCTCCAGATCCGGATTGCAAGGCTAAAACTGGCGCTGTAGTGAGTCTTCTCTTCAATTCTTCAAATGCTGACTGGCAGACGTTGCTCCAGATGAACTCCTCGTCCTTCCGCGTAAGCTTCGTCATTGGCTCCGCTATCCTAGAAAAATCTTTCATAAAATTCTGGTAGTATCCTTCTAGACCCAGAAAACTACGAATCTCAGCTACTGACTTGGGAGGTGCCCATGCTTCCACAGCTTCAATCTTCTTGGGATCTACAGAAATCCCCTCTTTAGTCACCACATGCCCCAAGAATGCCACTCTGTCCAAGAAGAACTCGTACTTCGAGTGCTTTCCGTACAGCTTCTCCTTCCGCAGAATCACCAACACAATCTGCAGGTGCTCTACACGCTCCTCCTTGGTCTTCGAATAGATCAGAATGTCGTCAATGAAGACTACGACAAACTTATCCAAATACTTGTAAAAAACTTTATTCATCAAGTTCATAAACACTGCTGGGGCATTGGTGAGTTCGCACGGCATCACCAAGAATTCATACTGGCCGTAACGGGTATTGAAAGCTGTCATCGGAATATTCTGCTCCCAAACATTCATCTGATGATATCCCGACCGAAGGTCAATCTTTGAAAAGATCTTAGCTCCACTATGCTGATCAAACAACTCATCAATCCGTGGCAAAAGGTATTTATTCTTGATGGTGATGTTATTGAGTGTACGGTAATCGATACACATCCTCACAGTCCTATCCTTCTTCAGCACAAAGAGTACCAGTGCTCTCCAGGGTGAAGCACTGGACCGAATAAAATCCTTGCCTTCCAACTCATCAATCTGGGCCTTCAACTTTGCAGCTTTCTTCGGATTAATCGTGTAGCAATGTTGGGACATCGGCGCTGATCCGGGCACTAGATCGCTGCTGAACTCCACATCTCGATCTGGCGGCAATCCTGGCAACTCCTCGGGAAAGACGTCGAAAAATTCTGCAATCAGTAGGTACGACAACTCCTGGTCTTCTACAACTCCTCCGAAGTAGACTCCCTCTGGCCTCTCTGCAACTCGTCTGCTGATCTCGAACGGTAGAACTCCAGGCAGGCTAAAAATCACCTTTCCTTCATAGCAGTCTATTACAGCAAACTGCTCGCTCATCCAGTCGATGCCGAGGACTATATCAAATCCGGGCAATGGCATCACTAGAAGTCGAGCCCTAAGCTTCCTTCCAGCTATAGTGATAGGGCAATCTATCATCTCACTAACTGGCACTCGTCGAAGCGGTGTCCTGGCGGTAACAGAAAGCACAAGTAACTGCCTGCTGCTATCTCTGTGGCTGATGTGCATGAACTCTGGCTGGACGGTGATGCTGCTGTGCCGGCTGCTGTGGCCTCGCCTGAATCTGAGTCTGTGTCCTCTTCGCCGATGTCTGGCAGCTGCTGCTGTCGATGTCCTGGTCCCTCTTCAGCTTCGGATCCGCCTCCTTCTCCACAGCCTGAGCAATCTTGAGGATGCTCGCATACGTCGTCGCTTGACTAATCGCCACTACATGCCGCAGCTCCAGGGTAAGGCCCTTCTTGAACCTCCAAGCTCTATCCTCCGGTGCTCTGACTAGGTTCTCCGCGAACCTGTTGAGTCGGATGAACTCTAATGTGTACTCCGCCACTGTCATGGTCTCCTGCTGCAACGCCTCGAAATGCATCCGAAACTCATCTCGCTCCATATCGGGGAAAAACTTCTCCTTGAACAGAGTTTTGAAATCTGCCCAAAGAACCTAAGGCTCAGCTAACTGAGGCTCCTCCCGGTACCAAGCATTGACAAGGTTAAAGAGTTGCATACTTGCAACTTTCACCTTCAAGTCATCCGGGATCCGTGCCATCTTCATTGTCCGCTCCGTATTTTCCAACCACTCATCCGTATAAACAATCCCTTCGTGGCCCCAGAAATCCATCAGGCAGAGGTTCTGGTAGGCCCTGGCTGTCCTCGGTCTCAGTGCTGCTGGTGCTGGAGGTGCTACCGGTGCTGGAGCTGCCGGCTCTCAAGTCCTGAGCGTATCAACGACTGTAGCTCTGAATTGTGCAGCCTGGTGGTTCTGGGCCTCCATGAACTACTGGAACTTGGCCATCACTTGAGCGCCGTCGAAAGTCATCATCGGGGGTAGCGGAGGAAAGATAAGAGGCGATGGCGGAAGCTGCTCTAACGGAACGTCTGGTTCAGACTGTCCCGAGCTGCCTGCAACTCCAGGCTGATCAGCGGTCTTCCTCGTAGTGACCATCCTGCAACAAAAAAAACTTCATGATTGATAAAAATCTAATCTACAAGTAAATGTAAATGTTCATATAATATCCATATATACCCGATGTACCCGATTTTCTTTGCTTTGATTCAAGTTTTCCTAGTTTAAATCAAGTCTCCCAATAGTACACTAATACCTAGGTACTATTAGGATAGACCTGCATGGGCCACCACTTAAAACATGTCACGACCCGCTCCCAAATAATTGGACACGAGTCGGACACGCCCAGCCTTCGTCGTTAGACATGACGAAGTAAGCTGTACCAATCTAGGAAAAATCTAACAAGATAAACATGAACATGTACAAATCACAGCATCAATAAACGAATCCCAGAATCCAGTACAAGTCTAAGAGTTATTACATTCATCTAGCTAAAATAAAGTCTGACTGTCTCAAATACAAAGAAATATAGACTACTAATGGATAAAGTTCTAGGCTTCCTCAGCCTCTAAGTCCAGAGCAACTCCAGCTGGCTCTACTGCATCTACAGGCTCTCGGCCATAGTATGTGTCACACAAAGCCTCCATCTCATCTGCAACATATCCTAGTCAGGAGCGGTGCAAAGTACAGTTCTAGGTAATAAACAAGAACATTATGATATGGAAAATAAGTACAGGAGACATGAATATGAAATACATGAAATAAACATAAAAGTACAGAAATGAAAGTACATGAATGTAACTATAAACTTGAAGTACAAGACATGACATGTACACAATATTTGAAATACAACTAGCCTATGTGACCAGCTGGGGTAAGAACAAGAGCATGTACAGGAGTACATGAATATCGGTACGACTTAGGGCCCGCGTGCACGATGCGAGGTCTAAGCTATCTACATGAATATAGTAACCGGGTTTGGTCACATAGCTAATATATTTCCCCTTCCGACACAAATAAGTACAAGAACAGGAAAGTACATGAGTACAGATATCGTGTCATGATGTGTCACGAGAAAAGTATAAGATATGTAAATATGCAAAAACCATAGAAATGTACTTGCCTTGCTCCAGGAAAGCACAGGTAATAAATGGAGCTGGATGTCCTCCTATTTTAAATGATTTTCAAGTTGGTTAAGCTATGAATAAATTCTAGTTAATTATCTTATAAAGTATTATGATTACACCACTTAGCTAAATCCTGTCTATCAACTAGTTATAGAACACTCATTAACAATAACTAATTTATTATATTCTAGTTAGCTACATATAATTTGACAAAAAAACTAAGTTTACTGCTTAGAAAATGATTTTGGACTTAAAAGACTTGCTAACAGTTATTACAACCTATATTTAAGAAAGATGACACTATTAGTATAAAGTCACAATCAAAGTGACAGATCACAATTCCTAGAATTGTAATTTCCTGAAATAACTTCTTAAAATAATCCTCAAAATCTAATGTTACTTCCACCAAACTGTTTCCAGGAAAGAGACAAGGTAAAACACACCCTTAATAAAACATGAGCCTAGTATTAAAACTTATCAAAGATACTTCAACACTGTTGTTCAGGTAATATGCTTCAAATTACAACTGAGAACCCAAATTCTTCAGTAAAACATTCAACCCAAACTGGTATTGAACCAAAATTCTAATCGACTAAACAGGGATGCAAATTGGCTCAGATAGGGGTTGAGCAAAACTCAGTTTGCAGGTCCAAAGAGCTAAACAGGGAATTAAAGAGAGCAATTGCCTACTATGAGTGGTCCTAAACCAACATTCATCAATTTAACCCATTACTCAGTTCTAGATCTGAGAATCCTATGATACATGAAACAGAAAACTCAAAATCAGCGAGACTGAGCTCTGAAAACAGAAAAAGAAGGCTAATCAATTAATCAGTAAACTGAACATAAGATACTCACATCACAATTTATTCGAACATAGGATAAATCCTAAATTAAGCTACAGAAAAATGTAATTTGTGAAGGTGTAATCGAAAGTTTGAAAAACAGAAAACATATGGAGTCTATCCTCGATTAAAACCCAATCATAATCTATTATCATCATACATTAATATTGATGCAAATAACAACATCAATGTTATGCAACACTCGACTACAAAACTTGTCCTCACATTCATAAGCAAATGCTAAAAATACAACACAAGAAATCCTCCCTGCACCCGACAATCAGGCTCATTTGATACAATCCGACTCTACACACCACTGCTACTCCTGTGTTCATCCCCCCTCTGCTAGAGATAGCAATAGAACACGACCCCTATGGTGGACACGAACATGATATGCACATTGCGTCCCGATCCTACCCCTGGTCGACACATACACAATAAATAACTCTGGTAGGGAACGAGTCTATAAAACACAAAAACAAACATCATACATGAGAATGAAAGATTAATCCTTAACAAATAAGCTTCCCTGAAGAGTCAACCACGTATCCTGAGTCTCGTTTGGCAAAATCAGATACTCTATGAAACATTTTGTCGAACAGGTACCGATCATCAAAAATCAAACAGTAACTCAAATGAATACAAAAATTCTCGCACCAGAAAATAACAAGAGGATTCAAAAACCGAAATCGTACATTCACAATTCAAATCTGATACAAACAACTTGCTATTCATAACCGATCCGATCCTCCTACTTATCCCAATAACTATCAACCAAGATCAAAGAATTGAAATCAAAAGTCTAATTCCAACAGCAATAAATATTTGGAGTAGATGAATGATATCACTCACCAGAGTTCATGATCTAGGTCGGAGTAGAGAATTTGGTCGTTCACTCAAACTACCAATTGGATACTCCAGATCAATAATCGGTAAGGTCGATCACTTAGCGGAGAATTTCGACAATTCACAGATGCTTTGTATTCAAAATCAGATCTAAGAAAATAGAGAAGATCAAAAATGTGAATGGATTTCTTACAAGAGTTTGAGCGCTCACCTAATCGGAATCTCAAACAAGAACAAGAAATTAATGGAAAGAATTACCGAGAAATGGAGATATGCTGTCGAAGCAAGGTCACTACTGTAACACCTAGTTTTCCAAATGAGGATAATTTTGAACTTTTGTAAATATAATTATTTATTTATTGATATTTATATTACATTATGATTTTTGGTGATTTTTAATCATTTTAAAACTATTTAAAAACCATGACTTATGATTTTGATCTTCTGCTAGTGAAACCCTAAAGACTGTCTGACCTAGAGCCTAACCATGTGATTGGGATATTTATTTATCATTTTTAGTCAAGTGGTATTTTGGTCATTTTGACTTATTGGAGTTATTTGATTAATTATTGGATTGATGGTTGTTAATTTTGGCTTTTGCTAGTTGAGACTTTGGAGACTATCTTAGATGTTGACTCTAGCTATGGTAACTTGAATAGCATGGTAGTACCCTAGTCTAACTTAAGTCAACCCAAGTTAAGTCATTTAGAATCAAGTTTGAAATAGGAGAAATAAAGACTAGGTTCAATGACTTGTGACTTATGAATTGATTTCCCTTACCATTTAAACTTGGCCCAAAGCCCACTAGTGAAACCCTAACACTAATTTTTCCCCTTTATGGCCAGCCACATAGGGATCCCCCACTATAAAGTATCTCTTCCTATTGTTCTTGCCTCTTTTGTATCAAACCAACTTTTGGAAAATAAAAGTTTTGGTACAATTTGGAGCTATTGGCTTGTAAGGAGAATCATTCGATTTGGGGCTTTTCTTGGTCATTGACACACTATAGGTAAATCCTCTAAATTATATATAATTTCTAATTTCTTTGTATGGTAGCCTAGATCTAGGTGTCTCCTAGTTGTCCATCAAGTTTGGTAGGAAACCGTGTCCATTTGGTGTCCGTATCGGACAAGTGTCAATGTGTATGTGCAAGTATTTGTTGAAATGCCACTGTGGACTATTTGTTCTTGTTTTTCAAAATAAATTACAGATTTGGAAAGCCCTATATATAGGGATTTATTTTATATATGACTGAGCATGATTTGGGGTTGTATTCGTGTCCAAAATGGACACGCATTTCACGTACGACACACGCGCACAGACCTCGTGTGGCTCCCCTGCTATTCGAGTGTCCTAGCCAACATGACACGGCACCATGTGCCATGAAATTTGGTAGACACGTGGGCCTAGTGTCTGACATCACTCCCATGAAATTTCATGGGTCCTCGTTCAATGTGTGCGATGAAATCGATCGCGTACTGACATTTCACTGTCTCGTACACATTGTGCACATCCCCTGCTGTTCGGGGTCGACACAGGACATGACACAGATTCTTAAGATATGATTTTTGGTAGACACGAGGGGGCATGCACTGACAGCATGCACACCAAATTTGAGACAATTTCGTCGAGTAGGTTGTGAGAAATCATATGCGCACGTGTTTTTCACTGTCGCTACACACACTGTAAATCTCCACTGATACGCACGAACCACTCGGACACGTGACTTCGTGGACATGACTCAGGCACCTAGACACCTAGTCCTAGACCCCCTCTACCTATGTGCATGAGCACGACACTTCTCGTGCACTGTGTCATGTCCATTTCGACATGACATGGCTGTACGAGGCAGCCCAATGCACAGTTTTTTGATACTTCTAATTTACATATTTTGACACATTGTGTCCTATTTTGTTGGACACGTTCGACTTTTCTAGACACGTAGAGTATACCCCTATGACTGTACACTTCCGACATACTTTAATTTTGGTTTTAGTTTGAATTTTGGTTTTTCTAGGATTGATTGGGTTATTTGATTGTGTGTTTTCGAGTCACATTGAATTCGAGTTTGATACTTCCCTGTATCAGTCGGTAATCCATATGTGGGTTGTGATGTTCAATATATATCTCATGGGTTCGGACCTATCTTAACATCCTAATGTGGTATTAGACTCTTTTTGAACCTCTCTCTATACCTGTAGCTAATTACCTATCCACATGATATTGGAAGCAGGTCATGTTAGTATCAGTTAGAGATAGCCATGTATCCGTAAGGTCGGGGGCTGAATTGAATGATTTAAAGTGAGTGAGTATCATATGTTAGTGTATGGAGGGGGTTGTCATAGGCCATTAGCATAGAGGATGAGAGAATGGGTAATTGTTGGTTTCAGAGTTAAGATATCCTAGAGTATTAGAGGGAAGTTAAGGTATTTAATGTAATAGAGTAACTTGTAGCAGTCATCAGGAAATAGGATGTATGTTGGGTGACAAAGGGTATGAATTAGTTCAATTATTTGAGAGAAGGAAGTATCAGTTATGGATATAATGCATCCTGTAATGTTCAGTATATGTCTAAGTCTTGTATCAGTTATTAGAGTGAGAAATGATAGGAGGTAGAGTCCTATATGTCTCAGTCATGTAGATCGAATTGAGTATATGATTGTAGTACATATGGGTGTGGAGTAGCCCATTACAGTAAATAGAATACCTCTTAGTATTAGTTCAGTTTTCCCCATTGTATCAGACTTTGAAATGAGATACCTCTTCTTGCCAAGCCTCAGGATATCCTAGTTCAGACTCTTAGTTCAGATGATATATGAGCCTATCCTTGTTCTACCTTTTAATTGGACATTGGCCTACATCTCATAGAGGTTCAGTCATTCCCTTCATCTGTCCACAGGTGGGCAAGGGTTTTGACATGTTAAGTCCACCTGGACTAGTATTTTCAGTCCATATCTCAATTTGGAAATACTAACTACTGTCCAGATTTGAATATCAGATAGATGTTGATCATTCTCATTTGTTCATTCGGTATTTCAGAAACTTAGTATCAGTGACTTGTCCCCTTGTGTCACTACCTAAATGTCTAGTGACCAATGTGTGAGATTGTTGGTATATATAGTAGAGGTTGTGTTAGGAAGTGGTCTCATGGGTAAGGCCATGATAGCTTTGAGTTATATGGGTATATTAGTTAGCCGCAGTTGTGTGGGTGTATATAGGCCTGTGACTACCTATATAGGATATATATGTATGGTATATACATAACTTATGTTATGAGTTAAGGATATACATAAGAGGTTGGCTAGATACTGTATAATAGTTATATATATAAATGTTTATAGATAGGTTTGTTTTGAATATATATATTGGTATAAAGGGTAGTTGGATAAGGTTTGGGTTATTCTTCATATAGAAGTGGGTTGTATCTTGAGAGTGTCACTTGTCCTTGAGTGAGTGATTCAAGAGTATGTGTGAATATACATATATAGACACTAGATAGAGTATCAATGTCATCTATGTATTCACCTATAGGTCCTAGGATTGGGTTTTATGACTTAGAATTGACTAGTTGACCTAGATAGTTGACCAGGTTTGACTTAGAGTTGACTTTGACCTAGATTGGCTTAGAAATCATGTAGATTGTATCGTAAACTTCATTTATCATATTTTAAACACATTATAACCCATATTACTCTATTTAGGACATTATGACTTCGGTGCAGACATCTGATATTATACTACTCTTTTTAGAGTATCAGACGAGTACATTCTCTGATAGTTCTTTCATTTACTTGTCGATTGCTGTACTTCAGTTGTAGTTAGTTCTATTTGATTCTCTATTACAAACACAATTTGATATTGCTGGATCCATTTTATGTGACACTCATTTATTCATGTCTGGCCTCCATTTCTAACTACTACTGGAATTACCTACTGGAATCATCCTGGAATCACTTACTGGTATCATTCATGTTCTGGCTGGACTTGTACTCATTTTCGTGTCGGGTTATGGATTCACTTGTACTTGTTGGGTAGGGAAATATTGTAGTAGACATGTGAACATTCCCAATTACTGGAACCACTCCAGTAGAATTATACTGGAATGATAGCCATCCCACACTTGGCCAAGTGTACGATGTGCCGAATGAGCTACAGCCATTTACATGTCGATCTCGATATTTTAAAACACACTATTAGAGTATAGTCTGACTCACCCTGGAATCTTTGATCACTGACTGGACTCAACTTATACTGGACTCATCTTGTACTGGAATCATCTGGTATTAGATTTATATTGTCTGGACTCATATTGGGATTACACTTGACTTATATTATACTGTCTGGACTTATATCATGTTACTCTAGGTCAGCTAGATCATATTTTACAGTCTTTATTGTCATGCTTCTCCTCTTGTTTAGTTAATTTACTTTTCTTGTACCTTAACTGTTTCTCTACATCATTACTCATATAAACTGCCATGTTCATCAACACAACTGTCTATAACTGTTTATAGTTCTCTGTCATTTACTTGGAATTTCTTGATGAGTTGTGCTCGTTCCTATCCTGACTGGACCTGTTGAAAATATTCCAGATGCTTGCCCCGCGGACATTTGCCATACTTACTATGGACCAGGAGATGGCTTAGCTACCTTGGCCCCGACACTCAGGAGTGATCGGAAGACTAGCTAGTTGACGTGGTTTAATTATCATATTTTAGAACTTGAATTGTAATAAGTTGAGATATTGTTTGTTTTGAGATTATTATTATTTAGTAGTTGGTTTGTTATTTAGTCATAGTTATAAACTTCTATGTTATCATATCGTGCTTAGACTGTGATTGAGATTTCATTATATCTATACTTGTCCTCCGTTCGGAGTTGAGATTGGCAAGTACATTATATAATTGCGTGAGTTGTTGATTAGATAGTAATCTAGGACAACATTCTACCGCCGATACTGTGGCGTAGGCTGGATGTACCCACTTCTCATGCTCCTACACTGGATGCGGATCGTGACACATTTTTAGTGGGGGCCCATACAGGTCGAGAGTTGCATTAGTACGATGTCGTGGTAGTACAACGATTAGTTGTACGGCTGTGCGCCTACGATAGAAACTAAGGAATAGGTTTTAGTTGAGAGAGTACTCAATCACATTTAGGACTACTTGAGAAGATTCCTGGGATGACCCTTGAGAATCTCATTATAAACTATCTCGAAATTTGATTCTGACAGTATCTGTCTATATTCCTTGTTCATCGTTGAATTTGACTCTTGGTATTCATTATTGACTTGATTTTCTACCAAGATAACATTATGGGCTAGGTTGTCTCAGTCATGAAATCTAGAGTCTTCTACAGCCATATTAGCTAGTTTGGCGATGAGATAGAGTCTGATTTTGGATGTATTTCTTGGGTGTGGGAATTTAAAATTTTTGCAGCCAAGCTAGCGGCAATGCAAAATTTTTAAATACTATGATTCTAGAGGTATGTACCTTAGTTGCGGACTCTATGGATTATCACTGTTGTACTTACTAGCGTAACGAGGATTCTGGTAACATGGTTCTGAATAGACGGGTATGATTATCAGATTGCTGAATAGATACCATATAGATGGTGCCCTATTATCGAGTAGGATATCAGCATGGATGTTACTTGAGTATCATGGATTAGATAGAGGGAGTTAGGCCACCTGTAGTGCAGCACCATACCCAGAGGGGTGGAGCTTTTTCGATGGAGGTCGAGGAGACCGACGTTGCAGGTGATGGGTTAGCAGGTTTGTCCCCTCGTTTTTTTTCCCATCTTTATGTGTGAATCTATTAGTACCTGTCAGGATATGCTTGTGATATGTTAGATAGCGTAGTTACCCTGATCGAGACTGTAGAATCACGACCAGTAGGATTGTGTTGCATGTTATCTATCGACCTTGATTTGATTGGGGGTTTGACCAAGTAGGGGTACAATCATCTTCATTTTGAGGACAAAATTCTTCTAACGGGGGTAGACTTGTAACTCCCAGTTTTCCAAATAAGGATAATTTTAAACTTCTGTAAATATAATTATCTATTTATTGATATTTATATCACATTATGATTTTTGGTGATTTGTAATCATTTTAAAACTATTTAAAAACTATGACTTGTGATTTTGATGTGCTGCTAGTGAAATCCTAGAGAATGTCTGACCTAGAGCCTAACCATGTGATTGGAATATTTATTTATTATTTTTAGCCTAGAGATATTTTTGTTATTTTGACTTATTGGAGTTATTTGATTAATTAATGAATTGATGGTTGTTAATTTTGGCTTTTGCTAGTTGAGACTTTGGAGACTAACCTAGATGTTGACTCTAGCTATGGTGACTTGAATAGCATGGTGGGACCCTAGTCTAACTTAAGTCAACCCAAGTTAAGTCATTTAGAATCAAGTTTGAAATAGGAGAAATAAAGACTAGGTTCAATGACTTGTGACTTATGAATTGATTTCCCTTACCATTTAAACTTGGCCCAAAGCCAACTAGTGAAACCCTAACCCTATTTTTCCCCCTTTATGGCCAACCATGTATGGATTTGCCACTATAAAGTCTCTCTTCCTATTGTTCTTGCCTCTTTTGTATTAAACCAACTTTTGGAAAAGGAAAATTTTGGTACAATTTGGAGCTATTGGCTTGCAAGGAGAATCATTCGATTTGGAACTTTTCTTCGTCATTGACACACTATAGATAAACCCTCTAAATTGTATTTAATTTCTAATTTTTTGCATGGTAGCCTAGATCTAGGTGTCCCTAGCTATCCCTCAAGTTTGGTAGGAAATCGTGTCCATTTGGTGTCCGTATCGGACATTTGTCAATGTGTATGTGCAAGTGTTTGTTGAAATGCCACTATGGACTGTTTGTTCTTGTTTTTCAAAACAAATTATAGATTTGGAAAGCCCTATATGTGGGGATTTATTTTATATGTGACTGAGCATGATTTGGGGTTGTATTCGTGTCCAAAATGGACACGCACCTCATGCACGACACATGCGCACAGACCTCGTGCGGCTCCCCTGCTGTTCGAGTGTCCTAGCGGACACGACACGGCACCATGTGCCATGAAATTTGGTAGGTATGTGGGCCTAGTGTCTGACATCACTCCCATGAAATATCATAGGTCCTCGTTCAGTGTGCACGATGAAATCGACCGCGCAATGACATTTCACTATCTAGTGCACACTGTGCACATCCCCTGCTGTTCGGGGTCGACACAGGACACGACACGCCTTCTTAAGACACAATTTTTGGTGGATACGAGGGGGCATGCACTGACAGCATGCACACCAAATTTGAGGCAATTTCGTCAAGTAGGTTGTGAGAAATCACATGCGCACGGGTTTTTTACTATCTCTGCACACGCTGTAAACTTCCACTGATACGCACGAACCACTCGGACACGTGACTTCGTGGACACGACTCATGCACCTAGACACCTAGCCCTAGACCCCCTCTACCTATGTGCACGAGTACGATACTTCTCGTGCACTGTGTCATGTCCATTTCGACACGATATGGCCGCACGAGGCAGCCCAATGCACAGTTTTTTGATACTTCTAATTTGTATATTTTAACACATTGTGTCCTGTTTTATTGGACACGTTCGACTTTCCTAGACACGTGGACTATACCCCTATGACTGTACACTCCTGACATACTTCAATTTTGGATTTTAGTTTGAATTTTGGTTTTTTCAGGATTGATTGGGTTATTTGATTGTGTGTTTTCGAGTCATATTGAATTCGAGTTTGATACTTCCCTGTATCAGTCGATAATCCATATGTGGGTTGTGATGTTCAGTATATATCTTATGGGTTCGGACCAGTCTTAACATCCTAATGTGGTATTGGACTCTTTTTGAACCTCTCTCTATACCTGGAGCTAATTACCTATCCACATAATATTGGGAGCAGGTCATGTTAGTATCAGTTAGAGTAGCCATGTATCCGTAAAGTCGGGGGCTGAATTGAATGATTAGAAGTGAGTATCCTGTGTTAGTGTATGGAGGGGGTTGTCATAGGCCATTAGCATAGAGGATGAGAGAATAGGTAATTGTTGGTTTCAGAGTTAAGATATCCTAGAGTGTTAGAGGGAAGTTAAGGTATTTAATGTAATAGAGTAACTTGTAGCAGTCATCAGAAAATAGGATGTATGGTGGGTGACAGAGGGTATGAATTAGTTCAATTATTTGAGAGAAGGAATTATCAGTTATGGATATAATGCATCTTGTAATGTTCAGTATAGGTCTAAGTCTTGTATCAGTTATTAGAGTAAGAAATGATAGGAGGTAGAGTCCTACATGTCTCAGTCATGTAGATCGAATTGAGTATACGATTGTAATACGTATGGGTGTAGAGTAGCCCGTTACAATAAATGGAATACCTCTTAGTATTAGTTCAGTTTGCCCTATTGTATTAAACTTTGAAATGAGATACTCTTCTTGCCCAGCCTCAGGATATCCTAGTTCAGACTCTTAGTTCAGTTGGTATATGAGCCTATTTTGTTCTAACTTTTAGTTGGACATTGGCCTACATCTCAAAGAGGTTCAGTCATTCCCTTCATCTGTCCACAGGTGGGCAAGGGTTTTGACATGTTAAGTCCACCTGGACTAGTGTTTTCAGTCCATATCTCAATTTGGAAATACTAACTACTGTCCAGATTTGAATATCAGATAGATGTTGATCATTCTCATTTGTTCATTCAGTATTTCAGAAACTTAGTATCAGTGACTTGTCCCCTTGTGTTACTACCTAAATGTCTAGTGACCAATGTGTGAGATTGTTGGTATATAGAGTAAAGGTTGTGTTAGGAAGTGGTCTTATGGATAAGGCCATGAAAGACTTGAGTTATATGGGTATATTAGTTAGCTACAGTTGTGTAGGTGTATATAGGCATGTGACTACCTATATAGGATATATATGTATGGTATATACATTACTTATGTTATGAGTTAAGGATATATATAAGAGGTTCGCTTGATACTATATAATAGTTATATGTATAAATGTTTATAGATAGGTTTGTTTTGAATATATATATATTGGTATAAAGGGTAGTTGGATAAGGTACGGGTTATACTTCATATAGAAGTGGGTTGTATCTTGAGAGTGTCACTTGACCTTGAGTGAGTGATTCAAGAGTATGCGTGAATATATATATAGACACTAGCTAGAGTATCAATGTCATCTATGTATTCACCTATAGGCCCTATGATTGGGTTTTATGACTTAGAATTGACTAGTTAACCTAGTTGACCTAGATAGTTGACCAGGTTTAACTTAGAGTTGACTTTGACCTAGATTGGCTTAGAAATCATGTAGATTGTATCATTAACTTCATTTATCGTATTTTAAACACATTATAACCCATATTGCTCTATTTAGGATATTGTGACTCCGGTGCAGACATCTGATATTATACTACTCTTTTCAGAGTATCAGGCGAGTACATTCTCTGATAGTTCTTCCATTTACTTGTCGATTACTGTACTTCAGTTGTAGTTAGTTCTATTTGATTCTTTATTACAAAAACGATTTGATATTGTTGGATCCATTTCATGCGACACTCATTTATTCATGTCTGGCCTCTATTTCTGGAACCATAACTGGAATCACCTATTGGAGTTACCCTGGAATCACTTACTGGTATCATTCATGTTCTGGTTGGACTTGTACTCATTTTTGTGTCAGGTTATGGATTCACTTGTACTTGTTGGGCGGAGGAATATTGGAGTAGACATGTGAAATTTCCCAAATACTGGAACCACTCCATTGGAATTATACTGGAATGATAGCCATCCCACACTTGGCCGAGTGTACGATGTGCCGTATTACCTACAGCCGTTTACAAGTCGATCTTGATATTTTAAAACAGACTATTAGAGTATAGTCTGGACTCACCCTGGAATCTTTGATCACTGACTGGACTCAACTTATATTGGACTCATCTTGTACTGGAATCATCTGGTATTAGATTTATATTGTCTGGACTCATATTGGGATTACACTTGACTCATATTATACTGTCTAGACTTATATCATGTTACTCTAGTTCAGCTAGATCATATTTTACAGTCTTCATTACCTTGCTTCTCCTCTTATTTAATTACCTTACTTTCCTTGTACCTTAACTATTTTTCTACATCATTACTCATATAAACTACCATGTTCATCAATACAACTATCTATAACTGTTTATAGTTCTCTGTCATTTACTTGGGATTTTTCGATGAGTTGTGCTCGTTCCTGTCCTGACTGGACCTGTTGAAAATATTACAGATGCTTGCCCCGAGGACATTTGCCCTACTTAATAAGGACCAGGAGATGGCTTAGCTACCATTGGCCCCGACACTCAGGAGTGATCGGAAGACTAGCTAGTTGACTTGGTTTAGTTTTCATGTTTTAGAACTTGAATTGTAATAAGTTGAGATATTGTTAGTTTTGAGATTATTATTATTTAGTTGTTGGTTTGTTATTTAGTCATAGTTATAAACTTCTATTTTATCATTTCGTGCTTAGACTGTGATTGAGATTTTATTATATCTATACTTGTCATTCGTTCGGAGTTGAGATTGACAAGTACATTATATAATTGCGTGAGTTGTTAATTAGATAGTAACCTAGGACAGTGTTCTACTGCCGACACTGCGGCGTAGGCTGGACGTGCCCACTTCTCGTGCCCCTACACTGGGGGCGGGTCATGACACATTTTTAGTGGTGGCCCATGCAGGTCGAGAGTCACATTAGTGCGATGTCATGGTAGTGCAACGATTAGTTGTACTGCTGCGCGCCTGCGATAGGAACTAAGGAATAGGCTTTAGTTGAGAGAGTACTCAATCACAGTTAGGACTACTTGAGAAGATTCCTGGCATGACCCTTGAGAATCTCATTATAAACTATCTCAAAATTTGATTCTGACTATCTTTCTTGTTCATCGTTGAATTTGACTCTTGGTATTCATTATTGACTTGATTTTCTACCAAGATAACATTATGGGCTAGGTTGCCTCAGTCATAAAATCTAGAGTCTTCTACAGCCATATTAGCTAGTTTGGCGATGAAATAGAGTCTGATTTTGGATGTATTTCTTGTGTGTGGGAATTTAAAGTTTTCGCAGCCAAGCTAGCGGCAATGCAAAAATTTTAAATACCATGATTCTAGAGGTATGTACCTTAGTTGTGGACTCTATGGATTATCGCTGTTGTACTTACTAGCGTAACGAGGATTCTGGTAATATGGTTCTGAATAGACGGGTATTTTTATCAGATTGCTGAATAGATACCATATAGATGGTGCCCTAGTATGGAGTATGATATCAGCATGGATGTTACTTGAGTATCATGGATTAGATAGAGGGAGTTAGGCCACCTGTAGCGCAGCACCATGCCCAGAGGGGTGGAGCTTTTGCGATGGCGGTCGAGGAGACCGACGCTGTAGGTGATGGGTTAGCAGGTTTGTCCTCTCATTTTTCTTCCCCATCTTCATGTGTGATTCTATTAGTACCTGTCAGGATATGCTTGTTATATGTTAGATAGCGTAGTTACCCTGATCGAGACTGTGGAATCATGACCAGTAGGATTGTGTTGCATGTTATCTATCGACCTTGATTTGATTGGGAGTTTGACCTAGTAGGGGTACGATCATTTTCATTTCGAGGACAGAATTCTTCTAAGGGGGGTATACTTGTAACACCCAGTTTTCCAAATGAGGGTAATTTTGAAGTTTTGTAAATATAATTATCTATTTATTGATATTTATATCACATTATGATTTATGGTGATTTGTAATCATTTTAAAACTATTTAAAAACTATGACTTGTGATTTTGATGTACTGCTAGTGAAACCCTAGAGAATGTCTGACCTAGAGCCTAACCATGTGATTGGCATATTTATTTATTATTTTTAGCCTAGAGATATTTTTGTTATTTTGACTTATTGGAGTTATTTGATTAATTAATGGATTGATGGTTGTTAATTTTGGCTTTTGCTAGTTGAGACTTTGGAGACTAACTTAGATGTTGACTCTAGCTATGGTGACTTGAATAGCATGGTGGGACCCTAGTCTAACTTAAGTCAAGCCAAGTTAAGACATTTAGAATCAAGTTTGAAATATAGGAGAAATAAAGACTAGGTTCAATGACTTGTGACTTATGAATTGATTTCCCTTACCATTTAAACTTGGCCCAAAGCCCACTAGTGAAACCCTAACCCTAATTTTTCCCCTTTATGTCCAGCCACATAGGGATCCGCCACTATAAAGTCTCTCTTCCTATTGTTCTTGCCTCTTTTGTATCAAACCAACTTTTGAAAAAGGAAAGTTTTGGTACAATTTGGAGCTATTGGCTTGCAAGGAGAATCATTCGATTTGGAACCTTTCTTGGTCATTAACACACTATAGGTAAACCCTCTAAATTATATTTAATTTCTAATTTTTTTTGCATGGTAGCCTAGATCTAGGTGTCCCCTAGCTGTCCCTCAAGTTTGGTAGAAAATCGTGTCCATTTGGTGTCCGTATCGGACACGTGTCAATATGTATGTGCAAGTGTTTGTTGAAATACCACTGTGGACTGTTTGTTCTTGTTTTTCAAAACAAATTACATATTTGGAAAGCCCTATATATGTTGATTTATTTTATATGTGACTGAGCACGATTTGGGGTTGTATTCGTGTCCAAAATGGACACGCACCTCATGCAAGACACATGCGCACAGACCTCGTACGGTTCCCCTGCTGTTCGAGTGTCCTAGCAGACACGACACGACACCATGTGCCATGAAATTTGGTAGGCACGTGGGCCTAGTGTCTGACATCACTTCCATGAAATTTCATGGGTCCTCATTTAGAGTGCACGATGAAATCGACCGCGCACTGACATTTTACTGTCTCATACACACTGTGCACATCCCCTGCTGTTCGGGGTCGACACAGGACACGACACGGCTTCTTAAGACACGATTTTGGGTGGACATGAGGGGGCATGCACTGAAAGCATGTACACCAAATTTGAGGCAATTTTGTCGAGTAGGTTGTGAGAAATTACATGCGCACGGGTTTTTTACTGTCACTGCACACACTGTAAATCTTCACAGATACGCACGAACCACTCAGACACGTGACTTCGTAGACACGACTCAGGAACCTAGACACCTAGCCCTAGACCCCCTCTACCTATATGCATGAGCACGACACTTCTCTTGCACTGTGTCATGTCCATTTCGACACGACATGGCCGCACGAGGCAGCCCAATGCACAGTTTTCTGATACTTCTAATTTGCATATTTTGACACATTGTGTCCTATTTTGTTGGACACGTTCGAGTTCCCTAGACACGTGGAGAATACCCCTACGACGGCACACTCCTGACATACTTCAATTTTGGATTTTAGTTTGAATTTTGGTTTTTCCAGGATTGATTGGGTTATTTGATTGTGTATTTTCGAGTCACATTGAATTCGAGTTTGATACTTCCCTGTATCAGTCGATAATCCATATGTGGGTTGTGATGTCCAGTATATATCTCATGGGTTCGGACGTGTCTTAACATCCTAATGTGGTATTGGACTCTTTTTGAACCTCTCTATACCTGTAGCTAATTACCTATCCACATGATATTGGGAGCAGGTCATGTTAGTATCAGTTAGAGATAGCCATGTATCCGTAAAGTCGGAGCTGAATTGAATGATTAGAAGTGAGTATCCTGTGTTAGTGTATGGAGGGGGTTGTCATAGGCCATTAGCGTAGAGTGAGAGAAGGGGTAATTGTTGGTTTCAGAGTTAAGATATCCTAGAGTGTTAGAGGGAAGTTAAGGTATTTAATATAATAAAGTAACTTGTAGCAGTCATCAGGAAATAGGATGTATGTTGGGTGACAGAGGGTATGAATTAGTTCAATTATTTGAGAGAAGGAAGTATCAGTTATGGATATAATGCATCCTGTAATGTTCAGTATTTGTCTAAGTCTTGTATCAGTTATTAGAGTAAGAAATGCTAGGAGGTAGAGTCCCATATGTCTCAGTCATGTAGATCGAATTGAGTATATGTTTGTAATACATATGGGTGTGGAGTAGCCCATTACAGTAAATGGAATACCTCTAAGTATTAGTTTAGTTTTCCCCATTGTATCAGACTTTGAAATGAGATACCTCTTCTTGCCCAGCCTCAGGATATCCTAGTTCAGACTCTTAGTTCAGTTGGTATATGAACCTATCCTTGTTCTACCTTTTAGTTGGACATTGGCCTACATATCATAGAGGTTCAGTCATTCCCTTCATCTGTCCACAGGTGGGCAAGGGTTTTGACATATTAAGTCAACCTGGACTAGTGTTTTCAGTCCATATCTCAATTTGGAAATACTAACTATTGTCCGGATTTGAATATCAGATAGACGTTTATCATTCTCATTTGTTCATTCGGTATTTCAGAAACTTAGTATCAGTGACTTGTCCCCTTGTGTTACTACCTAAATGTCTAGTGACCAATGTGTGAGATTGTTGGTATATAAGGTAGAGGTTGTGTTAGGAAGTGGTCTTATGGGTAAGGCCATGAAAGACTTGAGTTATATGGGTATATTAGTTAGCCACAGTTGTGTGGGTGTATATAGGCCTGTGACTACCTATATAGGATATATATGTATGGTATATACATAACTTATGTTATGAGTTAAGGATATACATAAGAGGTTGGCTAGATACTATATAATAGTTATATGTACAAATGTTTATAGATAGGTTTTTTTGAATATATATATTGCTATAAAGGGTAGTTGGATAAGGTATGGGTTATACTTCATATAGAAGTGGGTTGTATCTTGAGAGTGTCACTTGTCCTTGAGTGAGTGATTCAAGAGTATGTGTGAATATACATATATAGACACTATCTAGAGTATCAATGTCATCTATGTATTCACCTATACGTCCTAGGACTGGCTTTTATGACTTAGAATTGACTAGTTGACCTAGATAGTTGACCAGGTTTGACTTAGAGTTGACTTTGACCTAGATTGGCTTAGAAATTATGTAGATTGCATCATAAACTTCATTTATCGTATTATAAACACATTATAACCCATATTGCTCTATTTAGGACATTGTGACTCCGGTGCAGACATCTGATATTATACTACTCTTTTCAGAGTATCAGGCGAGTACATTCTCTGATAGTTCTTTCATTTACTTGTCGATTACTGTACTTCAGTTGTAGTTAGTTCTATTTGATTGTCTATTACAAACACGATTTGATATTGCTGGATCCATTTCATGCGACACTCATTTATTCATGTCTGGCCTCCATTTCTGGAATCACTACTGGAATCACCATGAAATCACTTACTGGTATCATTCATGTTCTGGATGGGCTTGTACTCATTTTCGTGTCGGGTTATGGATTCACTAGTACTTATTGGGCGGGGAAATATTGGAGTAGACATGTGAACATTCCCAAATATTGGAACCAATCCCTTGGAATTATACTGGAATGATAGCCATCACACACTTGGCCGAGTGTGCGATGTGTCGTATTACTTACAACCGTTTACATGTCGATCTCGATATTTTAAAACAGACTATTAGAGTATAGTCTGGACTCACCCTGGAATCTTTGATCACTGACTGGACTCAACTTATACTGGACTCATCTTGTACTGGAATCATCTGGTATTAGATTTACATTGTCTGGACTCATATTGGGATTACACTTGACTCATATTATACAGTCTGGACTTATAACATGTTACTCTAGTTCAGCTAGATCATATTTTACAGTCTTCATTGCCATGCTTCTCATCTTTTTTAGTTACCTTACTTTCCTTGTACCTTAACTTTTTCTCTACATCATTACTCATATAAACTGCCATGTTCATCAATACAACTGTCTATAGCTGTTTATAGTTCTCTGTCATTTACTTGAGAATTCTTGATGAGTTGTGCTCGTTCCTGTCCTGACTGGACCTATTAAAAATATTACAGATGCTTGCCCCGAGGAGGACATTTGCCCTACTTACTATAGACCAGGAGATGGCTTAGCTACCTTTTGCCCCGACACTCAGGAGTGATCAGGAGACTAGCTAGTTGACTTGGTTTAGTTTTCATGTTTTAGAACTTGAATTGTAATAAGTTGAGATATTGTTAGTTTTGAGATTATTATTACTTAGTTGTTGGTTTGTTATTTAGTCATAGTTATAAACTTCTGTTTTATCATATCGTGCTTAGACTGTGATTGAGATTTCATTATATCTATACTTGTCCTCCGTTCGAATTTGAGATTGACATGTACATTATATAATTGCGTGAGTTGTTGATTAGATAGTAACCTAGGACAGCGTTCTACCGCAGACACTGCGGCATAGGCTGGACGTACCCACTTCTCGTGCCCCTATACTGGGTGCGGGTCATGACAGCTGCGCCGCCTTGTCATCCGCAAGAGTAATCGCCATGGCCAGAGTCAGCCGAGGCCTAGTCGACGCTGTACTTGGAGTGGCTCCTCCTCCTCCTCGTAGTTGATTGCGCTGGTGAGATTAGTATCAAACTCCAGAGGAAGAGAATTGGAGAAGAAGTTGTAACAGAAAGTATGGTGGAATGAGTCTCTGCCGAGTTTAAATAGGCCATTGGAGAAATTTTTGAAATGCATAAAGTTTTTGGAGGGAAAATCATAGGAATTTAGTGAATTAGTTGCTATTCCAAATATAAGAAGACTCAAACTGAGCCAAATCATTCTATGGGCCCGACCATGGAGTCCCAGGCCACATAGAAATTAATACAGTAATGGCCCTTGAAAATAATTAATTCATAAAAATATTATTAGACCAAGGAATATTTATTGTATATATTTATTTTCAAAATATTGTATTAAATTATTCGGGAAGTGAGGTTACAGGTCCTCTGGCTTTGTGGGACTAACATAGTCCCCAATTGGGTAACATGGGCCTACGTCTGTAACGCTCTGAGAACATTAGAGGGAATCAGTATAGTAGAGAAACAGTACCTGCGTCTCTGGCGGAGCTCGCAGGTTAAAATGGATAAGTGCATATGCGGCTTATACAATAGAACTGTTCTCCCCACCATATCTACCTACCAAGGTCGTATCCATGATATTGTACCTCCACCAACTGCCAAGTCGCCTAACCTATTAACAGTTAGACCTAACGCATGTGCATGGGTGATCAGCCAACACACAAGTATCTCTATATGTTACTCATAGCTCAAACATATATTCTGGCACAACCGTATCAAAGTTTATGAAAATGTATTAAACAAACAGTAGTCTCTTAAATCCAGGTCCATATGCATAATGTAAAGACAAGAAGGAGACGGTTCATGATTTCGATTTCCGGTCCTCCCGAAATATATGTCGTAGAGCTCCGTGTTAGCTTTTCGAAACTTCAAACGGTTCGTAGAGCTCCGTGTTAGCTTTTCGAAATTTCAAACGGTTCATGATTTTAATTTTCGGTCCTCCCGGAGTATCGAAAACATCAAAACGTGTCAAGTTTCGAACAACCAACACTCTACCGAACGCAAAAAGGAGGTCGGAGTTGTCCGCAATCGTCTCGGGAAGTCGGGGGGTTTCCTTGGAACAAGTTTTCTCAAAATCGGCCAGAATTAAATTAAGATTTACTGTTCAGCGAATATATATATATAGGGCCGGTACAGTCAGCACCCTCTAACTGGGCGCTGCAATGGCTGACGGATGGGCCCGGTAAGTGCTGACTGGGTATGACTGGATAATTAATTACAGAAAATGATTTAAAAATAATTCTAAGGCCAAATAAACTCAAATAAAATCCTAAAAATTCCTAAAAAATTATAGAAAATTACAGAAAATATATCTAACCTCCTAGAATATAAATAAAAATAATTTATCTCATATTAGTCTCAAATGGCCTCATAATAAATATTGGAAGCCTTTAAAATATATAAAACTTAATAAAATAAATATCTAAAAATTGCAGAAAAATTCTATAAAATTATAGAAAATATTTATAACCTACTAGAGCCTACATAAAATACTGGGTCTCAAAATAGTCTCAAATAAACCTATCGTAAAATCTTAAAAGTCATTAAAAATATTAAACCTTAATAAATAAATATCTAAAAATTATAATAAGGTATAAAATAATTAAACAATGCTTATATAAATCATATAAGGGCCAAATGACAATAATATGATCATAGCTCTCTTATAAGCTTAGGTACAAATCCTAATGACCATAAAAGTTAATCATAATCAAAATAAAATATAAAAAATTGGAAAGTGGGCTTACAGTGTATGAGGCCAGACATCGCTCATACAGTTCGCACAGTTAGCAGGTATCTTTCAAATCCTGGAAGGGTACATTGGAGTACGATTAAGTGGATTCTACGATATCTTTAGGGCATTGTCGATTGGAGACTTTCTTTTAGTGGTGATGAGCCGAAGCTGGTCGAATATACCGACGCTGATATGACTGGAGATATAGACACGAGGCGATAGATTTCAGGCTATGTGATGATGTTTGCTTGTGGAACGGTATCGTGGCAGTCGCGATTGCAGAAGTGTGTTATCTTGTCGACGATAGAGACATAGTATATTACGGCGACGGAGGCTTGAAAGGAGTTGTTGTGGATGAAAAAAATGTTGCAAGAAATAGGACTGAAGTAAGAGCGGTATACTTTGCTTTGCGACAGTCAGAGTGCTATTCACCTTATGAAGAATCAGACCTTTCATAGCCGGTCCAAGCACATCGAGACTCGGTATCATTGGATACGGGATGTGGTTGAGAAGAAGGACGCAGAGCTTGAGAAGGTTCATACAGATGATAACGGAGCAGATATGTTCACCAAGATTCTACTAAGAAGAAAGTTTGAGTTCTGCAGGCAGATCGTCGGGATGACGACCTCCTCCAAATAGTTGTAAAGGGGGAAAATGTTGGAGTGGGTGGGGTTCCCAACCTATGTGGAGAAGTCCCCAAAGTGCGACGAGCGTCGTCTGTGTGTCAGAGAAGCTCGGGGAGGTGATGAGGCCATTCAGAGATGAAGAAGAAGCTCGGGAGCTACTAGAGACCATTCTGGAACAGGAGAGGCAGAGTTCGGGCCGAACTCTGCCCCCTTGGTTCTAGAACTGTGCTATCATAAAAACACAGAGTTTTGGCCGAACTCTGTGTTGACGGGCCCATACAGATTTTAGGGTGATTTAATCACCGTTGGATCGTATCCTACGGTCCAGGTTTTGTTGCGGAATTATGGTATTTAAATATGGTTTTTCCAAACCCTAATCACAAGTGTAACACAACACAACATTAAGAAAAAGAGAGAGGAAAGAGGCAAGAGTGCCATTGCAACTTTGGGAGAGAAGAATAAGGATTGAAGGCCGTGTTCGAAGGAGGATCGTGTTCGGGTAATCTCTACTCGTCGTCTTTGTACTTCGTAGCCTTGTAATCAATTATTCTTGCTTCCAAGTGTTGTGGGGATCCTTATTGGATCGGAAGAAGTTTGTAGAGGGTGTACTCCTGTATTTCATTAGTGAAGGCTTCTCCGGGTTGGACTCTGATCGTCCCATGATTTTTTTTCTGCAAGGATTTTCCACGTCAAAAATTCTCTGTGTCTGCATGGATTATGTTTGGTGTTTGGTTCGTGCGTTGTAGTGCTCGGTTCTCTCGCAGTTACTCTCTAGTTTGGGAAAAGGTTTCCGCGCTTCTTTCCCAATAAATGGGCATAGAGCTAGGTTGAAAGGCGGATTATTACTTGTCCATGGGAGGCAGGAACACTTTACAGCCGTTAGCCCCCCAAAAGCTCTGGCGCGCCATCGAGCAACAACAATCAAGGCGGATAAGAAAACGAACTCAACTCCTTGGAGAGCACCACCTAATTCTAAACATCCAGGCCTAGTACTTATAGAAGAACCTAGTCCCAAGCCATCTGTAACGCCCCAGTCCCAAATACTTGGGACTCGATACGTATCATGCCTGCTGTATACATACGAGTAAATGAAAGGCTCGTATGTATACATAAGCTGTAAAATATAGAAAGCCATACTCAAACTGAATCTCATCCACAAATATGAAGTTTTAATGATATAATCAAATAATCATTTGTACAAACGTTGGGCGGAGACAAATCTACTACCAACAAGTTTAAATAAGAAGGAAATATACAAATAAATGATTTGGTCGAACGAAGCAAATGACGAGTCCAAGAGAAATCATCACGACAGAATAGAGCGCAAGTCATGGCCTTAGCTAGAGCACCTACAAAAAGTCACAAGATACACCTAGAGAGATCACCAGGTCCTCAGAGGGACGTAACAAGATACAGGAAGAACATGCCATGTATAACTACAAAAGTAACCACTATAATCTATGACACAACAGGGTCCCTAACCATCTATATGATATGCACTTTGAGGACAACGTTCTACGCAGGGGCTGTAGGATCAGCAGAGTAAATAAAGAGTGGCAGTAGGTAGCGCTCATCCGAGTCACTATCGACCATTGTCACGCCCCAGAACCAGAATACCGGAGAGCGGGGGAGTGACTCAGCCATCTACGTATTACGAGTAGATGAATACAGTATAATACGATCATTGTTGTCTAAAAGACGAGGGGGTGCATACTATATGGAAGTATCACTAGGGTTACTTGACATCTATTGTCTCAATTATTCAAACAAGAAGCAATAATAGAGAACAAGTAAGATAAAGCAGTAAGGCGTTTCGAACGCTCAGTCAAAATGTTCTTGAGTTCTTGATGTACAAAATATAGCCAGATGATATAGCAGGGTAGACACAATTCTTATCAGCTGCAGTCTGACTTAGTTACAATTATGTAAAGGTAAGTGCAAGACAGTCCGACTAACATGTCGGTGCCAAGTGGCAAAATATAAAGTAAGTAGCAAAACGGGCAGGAAAGTAAAGAACCCACTCGTGTCCTCCTGCGATCATTCATCTAGTATTGACCATCTTCGAGGTAGAAGTAAGCTGAGTCCTCGAAAACTGGCTCTAAATCTGGCCATGCAAAACCAGAGAGGTTAGACCTCTAATAGCAAGTACCATAAAGAAGTACGACATGAGAACTAGAACCAGTGGTAAGAGTTAAGGATATGATAAATAAATCTTCGCTTGCTACTGGGGTTCATATAACATCACGACACTTCAAACCAACTTCCCAACCAAACAAGGACAGAAGTTGACCCGCCATGTCCTGACATTCTGATCATCTCAGTTAGTTAATGAAGTAAGTACAGTACATAAACAAATCAATTTAATCGGCAATACAACTACTACGGCTTGCTAACTGTAAGTTCCAAGTTACCTTGGAAATATGCAATAAGGGATTCCTCAGTTCTTACGATGTGCAAGCAAGGCTAGTCTACCCAATAATCAGTTGCGCCAGTCATGAATTAGACGAGTCCCAGCGGGACGCCCGTCATCAGTATACAGTAAATAAATATAAGCAGATACCGCTCCCTGCCCGCGTAGCAAATTTGCAGTATCTGTGGGAAGCTGTCGGCATGTCAGGGCACTAATTATCCTAAGGATGGCTGCCATATAAGAATACGGGAATCCATTCTCTCCATGCAATCGTTATTTTATTTAACTTAGTAGTACCTATGTTAATTGAAATCCTATGCCGTGGATCATGGTCATTCAGAATGAGTACTTTCGTACAAAGTACGATATGCACAACTCTACAACTATGCCTGTGCGGTTAGGTTGTAGGCCTTACATAGCGTAATACAACAATCAAACCTAGCCACGTAATAATCATGCCTTGACTATAAAGTACACATGTCACTTTTGTAGAAAATCAGTTGAAGCCTGCACGTGTCCATATGCCAATGTTCGGGATCGGCTAGTCGATTGCAATGGTTCATAGTTAATATGAACGTGTCTCATTCAGTTTCTATAAGATAACTAGCCAGTCTCTTTAGTTCCAACTAAGAACGCATGATCAATCATTTAGTCAAGGTAACAATCAATGTCAATTCATGCCAAGGCATGAAAGTCAAACTAGTATTTAGTATGGTCGAGTCTATAACTCTCAGGGTTAAGTTCCAGTCATACTGGGTATCCATAAACCAATCGGGACACAGGACACATTCCACACCCCAATATGTATTAAAATATTAGCATATCATGATTATATCGAGTTCATGTCAAAAAGGTGTAAGGATAAAATAGGGGATGCCATGTACGCCAAAGGAGTACGCTCAATGAATTACGCCAAGCCAGAAGAGTACGCCCAATGAAATACGCGTAAGGAAAATTTACGCGTAAGGGAAGTTTACGCGTGAAGGAATAAAGTTTATGCGTGAAGGAGCACGCTAAATAAAGGAATAAAGTTGCGCGTAAAAACTCGTCTTACACCAAACCAGAGGAGTACGCGTAAAAATAACGTTACGTGTAAAAACTCGTGCGCGTAAAGAGTCAAGGTTTACGCATGAATCTTGTACGCGTAAAAAGTCAGGGTTTATGCGTGAATCTTTTACGCATAAAAAGTTAATGTTTACGCGTGAATCTTGTATGCTGTTACGCGTAAATCAATACGCGTAAAGGAAATGATGTTACGCATAAACTTGTATGCGAAAGAAATAATCGTTACGCGTGAACTTGTACACATAAAAATTAGCAATACGCGTAAAGGAATACGCGTAAGGAAATATGCCAAGCCAGAGTAGACTTGTGTAATCTAGATTCACGCTGACATGAATGATCGTGGGCGTAGAGCTCGATATTACGCGGACACGTAAAAACGTGGGCGTAGAGAACTTCCAGAACTCCAAATTCATGAACCCTTCCATCTAAGCCAAAAATGGGAGTTTCACGGATCGGAAGGAGTTATAACACAAATCTCAACAGCCTGGGACGATCAAACCTTGAGAATGTGGAAGTTTGATAGATCAAAACTCCCAAAATCCGAAAAGTGGCAAATTCTAGATCTATAAAAATAACCTTCAAATGCAAAAATGTCAAGTTCTAAACTATCTTAGAATCATGAGAGGAAAATAAATGAACCATAAAAATATGGGTTCTCATATGGAGCAAGATGTACTTGCCTAAGCTCTTGGTAGGTGGAGAGAGTTATCAGGAAGAAGAAGAGCAATGAGAATAAGAAGTAATAAAGAGAGAGAAAGGGGTTGGGGCTTTAAATAGAATGATGGTAGGTAGGGGGTTGGTCGGGTTCATGATGAACCACCAAAATTCGAAAATAAACCAACCCAAGCCGAACCCAAAAGCAACGCAAAAGCAAAAATTAAAATACAGAAAAATAATTAGCGTAAAATTAAAGAATTAACTGCAAGCAAATGTAGGATAAATTTTAAATAAATACATTCAAGCCGTACACGAATTAAAATACGCATTCTGGGAATGGGGAGTGACATCTCTACCCTTCTTAGAAAAATTCTGTCCTCGGAATTTCAAATCCAAGCAGGATAAAAATATCAGAGCTTGACTAATCCAAGTACAAGCAATTTTAGCGAGCAAGCAGTCATTTTATAATATCAACTAGCAAGAAATATATCTATATTTATCAATTAACGACATCAAGCAATTTCTACTATAGGGTGATAAGCACGAGGAATCAAGATAATCAAGGTACACGAAAAGAGATATACCTTGTGAGTCAAATAGGTGCGGATACCGTGATCGGATATCATCCTCACGTTCCCACGTTGACTCTCCTAAGGAGTGATGACCCCAAGCAACACGGACAAGGCTAATTGTTCGGTTCTTGATTATCTTCTCCCTTCGGTCCAAAATAAACACCGACTGTTCCTCGTAAGACAGGTTGGTACCAACAACCAGCTCAGAATGATCGAGGATATGGCTTGGGTCCGATACATACCTATGCAACTGAGATACATAAAACACATCATGTACCCCTCGTAACGAAGGTGGAAGGGATAAACGATAAGCAACATCGCCTACCCTATCAAGGATAGCAAATGGGCCTACGTATCGCGGACTTAACTTCCCGCGAATGCCAAATCTAATGACCCCACGAGTAGGTGAGATCCGCAAGAACACGTGGTCCCCAACAAAAAATTCTAGCGGCCTACGATGCTGGTCTGCCCAATGACGATGCCAATCCTGCGCAACTCGAAGTCGATCCCTAATCCCCTTAACCACTTCAACCGTCTGAACAATCATCTCTGGACCTAACACCTTCCTCTCTCCGATATCATCCCATGCCAGTGGCGACCTACACTTCTTACCATATAGTGCTTCGAATGGCGCCATATGGATACTGGCTTGATAACTGTTATTGTACGAAAATTCAACTAAGTACAGGTGATTATCCTAAGATCCTCCAAAATCTAGGGTGCAAGCTCGTAACATATCTTCTAAAGCCAGAAATGGTCTTTCTGATTGCCCATCCGTCTGTGGGTGGTAAGCCGTGCTAAATCTCAACTTGGTACCCAGACTATGATGTAGACTCTTCTAGAAATATGATTTAAAATGGGTATCTCTATCTGATACAATACTGACAGGGACCCCATGCTGCCTGACTATCTGCTGTATATATAATTCTGCCAACTTTTTTGTAGATTGCCCTATTCTAAAAGGAAGAAAATGTGCCACCTTCGTAAGCCGATCCACTTTTACCCAAATAGCATCCTTACCACTTGGTGATCTCGGTAGACCTGTCACAAAGTCCATGGTGATATATTCCTACTTCCATTCCGTGATAGGAAGCGGTTGTAATAATCCAGCTGGCCTCTGTTATTCTGCCTTCACTTGCTGACATACTAAGCAACGAGAAACGAATCTAGCTATCTCTCTCTTTATTCCGTTCCACCAGAAGTGTTGCTTGATATCTTTGTACATTTTAGTTCCTCCAGGGTATATAGAATACAGAGAACTGTGGACTTCTGCCATAACCTCCTGTATGATATCTCCACTTGGCACACATAGACGTGATCCAAATCTAAGTGTACCATCTTTGTAAATTTTTATCTCCTTCTTGAGTCCTGACTCACATTCTGTCCTAAGCTTCTGAATCCTTGGGTCCCGTGCCTGGGCTGCCTTGATCCTGTTTACCAAGTCGGATTAAACTCGTAGACTTTTCAGAATTCCTACATCACTAGGAAGTATAACCTCGATGCCCATCTCTTGAAGATCTTCTAAAATATGTTTTTGTGATGTCAACATAATTATACCGCCTCTCCTGCTAAGAGCGTCTGCTACCACATTAGCCTTGCCTGGATGATACTGAAGCTCTACCTTATAATCCTTGATCAATTCTAACCATTTTCTCTGCCTCATGTTCAGTTCCTTCTGAGTAAAGATGTACTTCATACTCTTATGGTCTGTGTACATGTCCACTAGATCATCGTACAAGTAATGCCTCCATCGCTTTAAAGCAAATACTACTGCTGCCAACTCCAAGTCATGAGTCGGATAGTTCTTCTTGTGGTCTCGAAGTTGCCTGGATACATACGCTATCACCTTCCCATGTTGTATTAGGACACACCCAAGTCCCTTTTCTGATGCATCATAATATACAATAAAACCTCCGGGTCCAATCGGTAATATAAGAATAGGTGTCGTGATCAACTTCTGCTTTAAATTCTCAAATGATGCCTATTACTCTGCCGACCAAATGAATGGCACATCCTTCCGTGTCAAGCGGGTCATGGGTGCTAAAAGTCTTGTAAAGTTTGATACGAACCTTCTGTAAAATACTGCCAATCCCAAGAAACTACGCACATCTTCTACGGTCATAGGTATTGGCCAACTCTCTCTTGCTTCTACCTTCTTGGGATCTACTCTACTCCAGCCCCTGATATGATGTGCCCCAAGAATGAAATATGATCTATCCAAAACTCATACTTGTTGAGCTTGGCGTATAACTGGTTATCTCTCAGAACCTGTAACACTTTCTTGAGGTGATCTTCATGCTCTTCTTCACTAGCTGAGTATACGAGAATGTCGTCGAGGAATACAATAACAAATTGATCTAAGTACGGCATAAAGATACGGTTCATCAAATCCATAAATATTGCTGGAGCATTGGTCAAACCAAACAGCATTCCTAAAAATTCGTAGTGTCCATAATTGGACCTGAATGTCGTCTTGGGAATATCCTCTTTCCGAACTCTTACTTGATGATATCCTGATCGAAGATCTATCTTGGAGAAAACTCTTGCTCTGCTCAACTGATCAAACGAGTCGTCGATCCTTGGTAGTAGGTACTTGTTCTTTACTGTTGCCGCGTTGAGCTTTCTGTAATCAATGCACAATATTGATGACCCATCCTTCTTCCCTACAAGTACCACTGGTGCTGCCCATGGTGATTCGCTAACTCGAATGAACTTCTTTTCCTTCAGTTCCTCTATGTGCTGATATACCTTGGCCTGCTCTGAATCTGCCATTTTGTAAACTCGATCTGATATTGGTTTAGTTCCAGGTGCCAATTCTATACTGAACTCAATATCCCTAACCGGGGTAGACCTGGAAGTTCTTCGAGAAATACATCTAGAAACTCTTCAACTATCATCGGAACTTGAACTTCATCCATTGCCGCTACAATTCCTTCTTCTTGTTGAGTTGCCACTGATCTGACTAAGATAAATCGTTCCATGCCTGGAATATTAAAAGATACACTCCTTCTACGACAATCTATTGTCGCATGACTGTCTTTCAGCCAATCTATGCCTAAGATAATGTTAAAATTTCCAACAAAAAATTCTATTAATCTGGTGGGTACGGAACGCCTACAAACTACAACTCTACACGCTAGAATAACCCTACTAACTCCCACGAGCCTATTACCGGTGAGTATATTCAACCTCTCTGGCAATGCCTCGAATTTTATTCTTTGTTGTGTCACAAATTATGCAGATATAAATGAGTGTGATGCTCCCGAATCAAATAATGCTACTGCAGGATATGAGGCGACGAGAATGTTACCTGCCACAACATCTTCCGATGCCAATGCCTCTTCCAACGACAGATTGAATGCCTACCCTCGGCCTCCTTGTTGGTTCCTATGCTGTGGCCTAGCCTGGTGTTGCTGCTGGCCTCTGCCTTGGTGATGCTGGGGTGGTCTTTGTTGTTGCTGCTGCATCGGCGGTCCCTGCTGCCGGAACATCTGAGCCTGTGACATGAACGGACATTGTGCCAACGGTCTCACTGCTGCCGCTGGTCCTTGATACTGGCCTGCCCCTGGTGCTGGCAGCACAAAGAATTGTTGTACTGGTCCTCCTGACCACGAACTCATGGAAAAAGTGGAAACTCGATGATCTGAACTTCCATATACCAAATACTATCCGTTCAAAGCCCGATACACATCTCTAGTATGCCCTGCCTTCCCACAATAGGTGCAGCCTGCTGGGGATTGCTGGTTCTTCCTCTGTTGCTGCTGGGACTGTTTTATTGGTGGTGCTGGCCCTCGTATCGCCATATCATGAATACGAATGCCAGGAGATGGTGCTGTTATTCGGGGCGCTACTCTCCCTCCTCCTCCAGTCTGATTGTGAGATCTATTCTGACATCCAGTCCTTGATGTGATCCTCTGGATGGTAATCTCATACCTTCGGGTTGCCGTCAACACCTTATCGAAAGTCTGGTAGTTATGCCCCTCTATCAATTACAATAGTTCTAGATGAAACCCTTATTGAAACCTCATAGCCCTCTGGCTCTCTGTTGCTACCATCTCTGGGACAAACCTACTCAGTCTGCAGAACTCTGCTGCATAAGCATCCACTGTCTTGTCAGCCTGCTTGAGGTTGATAAACTTTTGTTGTAGCTTAAACTGCGCTACAACTCCATAGTACTTCGTCTTGAATCTCGCAGTAAAATCGTCCCAAGCAATATAATGTCTGATGCCCACTTCTTCTGATTTCCACCAATCACGTACGAGGTCCTGAAGTAACAGCTTTACTAGATCCACACGTTCTTCTGTCGGTACCTTAGTTGCTGTCAGAATAGCCTCAATATCCTTAAGCTGTGCATCTGCTAAAATAGCATCTTCCGTGCCCTCGAAACGGTGGGGGTTGTACTTGTAAAATCTGGTTGATGCTCCTGAATCTGTCCTCACCCCTCTTTCCAAAGCTGTTTGCAATCCTTGGTTGAGTAATACATTCTACTCTTGTAGCTTAGTGTGCATGTGTTGCTGAGCCAACATCTGATGTTGCTGAGTAGCCATCATCCCTCTTATAATTTCTAAAAGGGCTGGTGTGTCTACTGCCATAGGGGTAGACGGAACTATTGGTGGTGTTGGAACCTCCGGATACTGCTGTCCAGCTGTTGGTTCCACTATCACCTCTTCTTGGATGTTCTCTTAAGGCAGTACTGGCCTTTATTGCTGACCAGTATGGTCATGTTGTTCATGTTGCCCTTGTTGTTGCTGTCCAGCTTTAACAGATGCGGACGAGGTGCCCCTAAGAAAAGGGACAAGAGAACAATCAAACGACCGGACGGGAAAGATTAATGAAGTCAAAGGATACCAGAATGTCAAGTTAGGGTCGAGAGTAATGAATCATGAGATCAAGGAAAAACATATGTGATTGAAACATCCTACAAATTAAAACACCCCATAAGTCTGAAATCGGACCTGCATGGGCCACCACTAAAACCTTGTCACGCCCCAGAACTAGAATACTGGAGAGCGAAAGAGTGACTCAGCCAGCTACATATTACGGGTAGATGAATACCGTATAATACGATCAATGCTATCTAAAAGACGAGGGGGTGCATACTACATGGAAGTCTCACTAGGATTACTTGACATCTATTGTCTCAATCATTCAAACAAAAAGCAATAATAGAGAACATGTAAGATAAAGCAGTAAGGCATCCCGAACGCTAAGTCAAAATATTTTTGAGTTCTGGCTGTACAAAACATAGCCAGATAATATAGCAAGGTATACACAATTGTTATCAGCTGCAGTCTGACTTAGTTACAATTATGTAAAGGTAAGTACAAGACAGTCCGACCAACATGTCGGTGCCAAGTGACAAAATGTAAAGTAAGTAGCAAAACGAGCAGGGAAGTAAAGAACCCACTCATGTCCTCCTGCGATCATTCCTCTAGTATTGACCATCTTGGAGGTAGAAGTAAGCTGAGTCCTCGGGAACTGGCTCTAAATCTGGCCATGCAAAACCAGAGAGGTTAGACCTCTAATAGCAAGTACCACAAGGAAGCACGACATGAGAACTAGAACCAGTGGTAAGAGTTAAGGATATGATAAATAAATCTTTGCTTGCTACTGGGGTTCACACAACATCACGACACTTCAAACCAACTTCCCAACCAAACAAGGACAAAAGTTGACCCGCCATGTCCTGACATTCTGATCATCTCAATTAGTTAACGAAATAAGTATAGTACACAAACAAATCAATTTAATCGGCAATACAACTACTACGGCTTGCTAACTGTAAGTTTCAAGTTACCCTGGAAATATGCAATAAAGGATTCCTCAGTTCTTACGATGTGCCAGCAAGGCTAGTCTACCCAATAATCAGTTGTGCCAGTCATGAATTAGACGAGTCCCAGCGGGACGTCCGTCATTAGTATACAGTAAATAAATATAAGCAGATATCGCTCCCTACCCGTGTGGCAGATTTGTAGTATCTGTGGGAACCAGCCGGCATGTCGGGACACTAATTGTCCCAAGGATGGCTGCCATGTAAGAACTCGGGAATCTATTCTCTCCAAGCAATCGTTATTTTATTTAACATAATAGTCCCTATGTTAATTGAAATCCCATGCCGTGGATCATGGTCATTCATAATGAGTACTTTCGTACAAAGTATGATATGCACAACTCTACAACGATGTCCGTACGGTTAGGTTGTAGGCCTTACATAGCGTAATGCAACAATCAAACCTAGCCACGAAATAATAATGCCTTGACTGTAAAGTACATATGCCACTTTTGTAGAAAATCAGTTGAAGCCTGCACGTGTCCATATGCCAATGTTCGGGATCGGCTAGTCGATTGCAATGGTTCATAGTTAATATGAACTTGTCTCATTCAGTTTCTGTAAGACGACTAGCCAGTCTCTTTAGTTCCAACTAGGAACGCATGATCAATCAGTTAGTCAAGGTAACAATCAATGTCAATTCGTGCCAAGGCATGAAAGTCAAACTAGTATTTAGTATGGTCGAGTCTATAACTCTCCGGGTTAAGCTCCAGCCATACTGGGTATCCATAAACCAATCGGGACACAGGGCACATTCCACACACCAATATATATTAAAATATTAGTATATCATGATTATATCGAGTTCATGTCAAAAAGGCATAAAGATAAAATAGGGGATGCCATGTACGCCAAATGAGTACGCTCAATGAATTACGCCAAGCCAGAAGAGTACGCCCAATGAAATACGTGTAAGGGAAATTTACGCGTGAGGGAAGTTTACGCATGAAGGAATAAAGCTGACGCGTAAAGGAGCACGCTAAATAAAGGAATAAAGTTGCGCGTAAAAACTCGTCTTACGCCAAGCCAAAGGAGTATGCGTAAAAATAACGTTACCCGTAAAAACTCGTGCGCGTAAAGAGTCAAAGTTTACGCATGAATCTTGTACGCGTAAAAAGTCAGGGTTTACGCGTAAATCTTGTATGCGTAAAAAGTCAAGGTTTATGCATAAATCTTATATACTGTAACGAGTAAATCAATACGCGTAAAGGAAATGATGTTACGCATAAACTTCTACGCGTAAGAAATAATCGTTACGCGTGAACTTGTATGCGTAAAAATTAACATTACGCGTAAAGGAATGCGCGTAAGGAAATACGCCAAGCCATAGTAGACTTGCATAATCCAGATTCACACTGACACGAATGATCGTGGGCGTAGAGCTCGATATTACGCGGACACGTTAAAACGTGGGCGTAGAGAACTTCCATAACTCCAAATTCATGAACCCTTCCATCTAAGCCAAAAATGGGAGTTCCATGGATCGGAAGGGGTTATGACACAAATCTCAATAGCCTGGGACGATCAAAACTTGAGAATATGGAAGTTTGATAGATCAAAACCCCCAAAATCCGAAAAGTGGCAAATTTTAGATCTACAAAAATAACCTTCAAATACAAAAATGTCAAGTTCTAAACTATCTTAAAATTATGAGAAGAAGATAAATGAACCATAAAAATATGGGTTATCATGTAGAGCAAGATGTAGTTGCCTAAGCTCTTGGTAGGTGGAGAGAGTTATGAGGAAGAAGAAGAGCAATGAGAATAAGAAGTAATAAAGAGAGAGAAAGGGGTTGGGGCTTTAAATAGAATGATGGTAGGTAGGGGGTTGGTCGGGTTCATGATGAACCACCAAAATCTAGAAATAAACCAACCCAAGCCGAACTCAAAAGCAAAGCAAAAGCAGAAAATAAAATACAAAAAAATAATTAGCGTGAAATTAAAGAATTAACTACAAGCAAATGCAGGATAAATATTAAATAAATACATTCAAATCGTACACATATTAAAATACACATTCTGGGAATGGGGAGTGACTTCTCTACCCTCCTTAGAAAAATTTCGTCCTCGGAATTTCAAATCCAAGCAGGATAGAAACATCGGAGCTAGACTCATCCATGTACAAGCAATTTTAGCGAGCAAGCAGTCATTTTACAATATCAACTAACAAGTAATATATCTATATTTATCAATCGACGACATCAAGCAATTTCTACTCATAGGATGATAAGCATGAGGAATCAAGATAATCAAGGTACATGGAAAGAGATATACCTTGTGAGTCAAATAGGTGCGAATACCGTGATCGGATATCATCCTCACGTTCCCATATTGACTCTCCTAAGGAGTGATGACCCCAAGCAACACGGACAAGGCTAATTGTTCGGTTCTTGAGTATCTTCTCCTTTCGGTCCAAAATGGATACCGGCTGTTCCTCGTAAGACAGGTTGGTACCAACAACCAGCTCAGAATGATCGAGGATATGGCTTGGGTCCGATACATACCTACCCAACTGAGATACATGAAACACATCATGCACCTCTCGTAACGAAGGTGGAAGGGATAAACGATAAGCAACATCGCCTACCCTATCAAGGATAGCAAATTGGCCAACGTATCGCGGACTAAACTTCCCGCGAACGCTAAATCTAATGACCCCACGAGTAGGTGAGATCCGCAAGAACACGTGGTCCCCAACAAAAAATTCTAGCGGTCTACGATGCTGGTCTGCCCAATGACGATGCCGATCTTGTGCAACTCGAAGTCGCTCCGTAATCCCCTTAACCACTTCAACCGTCTGGACAATCATCTCTGGACCTAACACCTTCCTCTCCCCGATATCATCTCATGCCAGTGGCGACCTACACTTCTTACCATATAGTACTTCGAATGGCGTCATCTGGATACTGGCTTGATAACTGTTGTTGTACGAAAATTCGACTAAGTGTAGGTGATTCTTCCAAGATCCTCCAAAATCTAGGGTGCAAGCTGGTAACATATCTTCTAAAGTTTGAATTGTTCTTTCTGATTGTCCGTCCATCTGTGGGTGGTAAGCCATGCTAAATCTTAACATGGTACCCAGACTATGATGTAGACTCTTCCAGAAATGTGATGTAAAACGGGTATCTCTATCTGATACAATACTGACAGGGACCCCATGCTGCCTGACTATCTACTGCATATACAATTCTGCCAACATTTTTGTAGATTGCCCTACTCTAAAAGGAAAAAAATATGCCACCTTCGTAAGCCGATCTACTATTACCCAAATAGCATCCTTACCACTTGGTGATCTTGATAAACCGGTCACAAAGTCTATGTTGATATATTCCCACTTCCATTCCAGGATAGGAAGCGGTTGTAATAATCCAGCTGGCCTCTGTTGTTCTGCCTTCACTTGCTGACATACCAAGCAACGAGAAACGAATCTAGCTATCTCTCTCTTCATTCCATTCCACCAGAAGTGCTGCTTGATATCTTTGTACATTTTAGTTCCTCCAGGGTGTATAGAATACTTAGAACTGTGAGCTTTTGCCATAATCTCCTGTCTGATATCTCCACTTGGCACACATAGACGTGATCTAAATCTAAGTGTACCATCTTCGTGAATTTTTATCTCCTTTCTGAGTCCTGACTCACATTCTGTCCTAAGATTCTGAATCCTTGGGTCCCGTGCATGTGCTGCCTTGATCCTGTCTACCAAGTCGGATTGAACTTGTAGACTTGTCAGAATTCCTACATCACTAGGAAGTATAACCTCGATGCCCATCTCTTGAAGATCTTCTAAAATATGTTTTTGTGATGTCAACATAAATATACCGCCTCTCATGCTAAGAGCGTCTGCTACCACATTAGCCTTGCCTGGATGATACTGAAGCTCTACGTCGTAATCCTTGATCAATTCTAACCATCTTCTCTGCCTCATGTTCAGTTTCTTCTCAGTAAAGATGTACTTCAGACTCTTTTGGTCTGTGTACATGTCCACTCGATCATCGTACAAGTAATGCCTCCATAGCTTCAAAGCAAATACTACTACTGCCAACTCCAAGTCATGAGTCGAATAGTTCTTCTCGTGGTCTCGAAGTTTCCTGGATGCATACGCTATCACCTTCCCATATTGCATTAGGACACACCCAAGTCCCTTTCCTGATGCGTCACAATATACAGTAAAACCTTCGAGTCCAACCGGTAATGTAAGAATAGGTGTCGTGATCAACTTCTGCTTCAAATTCTCAAATGATGCCTGGCACTCTGCCGACCAAATGAATGGCACATCCTTCCGTATCAAGCGGGTCATGGGTGCTGAGAGTCTTACAAAGTCTGATACGAACCTTCTGTAATATCCTGCCAATCCTAAGAAACTACGTACATCTGCTACGGTCTTAGGTATTGGCCAACTCTCTACTGCTTCTACCTTCTTGGGATCTACTGCTACTCCAGCCCCTGATATGATGTGCCCCAAGAAAGAAATATGATCCATCCAAAACTCACACTTGCTGAGCTTGGCGTAGAACTGGTTCTTTATGCTCTTTTTCACTAGCTGAGTATACGAGAATGTCGTCGATGAACACAACGACAAATTGATCTAAGTTCGGCATAAAGATGCGGCTCATCAAATCCATAAATATTACTAGAGCATTGGTCAAACCAAACGGCATTACTAAAAATTTGTAGTGCCCATACTTGGACCTTAATGCCGTCTTGGGAATATCCTCTTTCCGAACTCTCACTTGATGATACCCTGATCGAAGATCTATCTTGGAGAAAACCCTTGCTCTGCTCAACTGATCAAACAAATCATCGATCCTTGGTAGTGGGTACTTGTTCTTTACTGTTGTCGTGTTGAGCTTTCTGTAGTCAATGTACAATCTTGATGACCCATCCTTCTTCCCTACAAGTACCACTGGTGCTGCCCATGGTGATTCGCTAACTCGAATGAACTTTTTTTCTTTCATTTCCTCTATGTGCTGATATACCTTGGCCTGCACTGAATCTGCCATTCTGTAAACTCGATCTGATATCAGTTAGTTCCAGGCGCCAATTCTATACTGAACTCAATATCCCTAACCGGAGGGAGACCTGGAAGTTCTTCGGGAAATACATCTAGAAACTTTTCAACTATCTTCGAAACTTGAACTTCTTCCATTGACGCTACTATTCCTTCTTTTTGTTGAGTTGCCACTGATCTGACTAAGATAAATTGCTCCATGCCTGAAATATTAAAAAATACACTCCCTCTATGACAATCTATTGTCGTATGACTGTCTTTCATCTAGTCCATGCCTAAGTTAACGTCAAAATTTCCAACAGAAAATTCTATTAATCTGGCGGATAAGGAATGCCCGCAAACTACAACTCTACACGCTAGAATAACCCTACTAACTCCTACGAGCCTATTACCAGTGAGTATATTCAACCTTCCTGTCAATGCCTCGAATTCTATTCCTAGTCGTATCGTAAATGGTGCAGATATAAATGAGTGTGATGCTCCCGAATCAAACAATGCTACTGCGGGATATGAGGCGACGAGAATGTTACCTGCCACAACATCTTTCGATGCTAATGCCTCTTCCAAGGATAGATTGAATGCCTTCCCTCGGCCTCCTTAGTGGTTCCCATGCTGTGGCCTAGCCTGGTGTTGCTGCTGGCCTCTGCTTTGGTGATGCTGGGGTGGTCTTTGTTCTTGATGCCGCATCGGCAGTCCATGCTCCCGGAATATCTGAGCCTGTGACATGAACGGGCGTTGTGCCAACGGTCTCACTGCTGCCGCTGGTCCTTGATACTGGCCTGCCCCTGGTGCTCGCAGCACAGGGAATTGTTGCACTGGTCCTCCTGACCTCGAACTTATGGGACAAGTAGAAACCCGATGATCTGAACTTCCATATATCAAATACTGTCCGTTCAATGCCCGACACACATCTCTAGTATGCCATGCCTTTCCACAATAGGTGCAGCCCGTTAGGGATTGCTGGTTCTTTCTCTGCTACTGCTGCTGCTGTCTTGTTGGTGGTGCTGGCCCTCGTATCGCCACATCATGAATACGAATGCCAAGAGATGGTGCTGTTATTCGGGGCGCTACTCCCCCTCCTCCTTCAGTCTGATTGTGAGATCTCTTCTGACCTTCAGTCCTTGATGTGATCCTCTGGATGGTGATTTCATGCCTTCGGGTTGCCGTCAACACCTCATCGAAAGTCTGGTAGTTATGTCCCTCTATCAATTGCAATAGTTCAAGATGAAACCCTTGCTGAAACCTCATAGCCCTCTGGCTCTCTGTTGCTACCATCTCTGGGGCAAACCTACTCAGTCTGCAGAACTCTGCTGCATAAGCATCCACTGTCTTGCCAGCCTGCTTGAGGTTGATAAACTTCTGTTGTAGGTCAAACTGTGCCATAATTCCATAGTAATTCATCTTGAATCTCGCAGTAAAATTATCCTAAGCAACAGGACGTCTGATGCCCACTTCTTCTGATTCCCACCAATCACGTGCGAGGTCGTGAAGTAACAGCTTCACTAGATCCACACGTTCTTCCGTCGGTACCTTTGCTGCTGTCAGAATAGCCTCAATATCTTTAAGCCATGCATCTGCTAAAATGGCATCTTTCGTGCCCTCGAAACGGTGGGGGTTGAACTGGCAAAATCTGGTTGATGCTCCTGAATTTGTCCTCACCCCTTTTTTAAACCCGTTTGCAATCCTTGGTTGAGTAATACATTCTGCTATTGTAGCTGAGTGTGCATGTGTTGTTGAGCCAACATCTGATGTTGCTGAGTAGCCATCATCCCTCTTATGATTTCTAAAAGGGCTGGTGTGTCTACTGCCATAGGGGTAGGCGAAACTGTTGGTGGTGTTGGAACCTCCGGATACTGCGGTCTAGCTGTTGGTTCTACTATCACCTCTTTTTGGATGTTCTCTTAAGGCAGTACTGGCGTTTGTTGCTGACCAGCATGGTCATGTTGTTCATGTTGCCCTTGTTGTTGCAGTCCAGCTCTGACAGATGCGAACGAGGTGCCCCTAAGAAAAGGGACAAGAGAACAATCAAACGACCGGACGGGGAAGATTAATAAAGTCAAAGGATACCATAATGTCAAGTTAGGGTCGAGAGTAACGAATTATGAGATCAAGGAGAAACATGTATGATTGAGACATCCTACAAATTAAAACACCCACAAGCCTGAAATCAGACCTGCGTGGGCCACCACTAAAACCTTGTCACACTTCAGAACCAGAATACCGGAGAGCGGGGGAGTGACTCAGCCAGCTACATTTTATGGGTAGATGAATACCGTATAATACGATCAATGATGTCTAAAAGATGAGGGGGTGCATACTACATGGAAGTCTCACTAGGGTTACTTGACATCTATTGTCTCAATCATTCAAACAAAAAGCAATAATAGAGAATATGTAAAAGCAGTAAGACGTCCCGAACGCTTAGTCAAAATGTTCTTGAGTTCTGGCTGTACAGAACATAGCCAGATGATATAGCAAGGTATACACAATTGTTATCAGCTGCAGTCTGACTTAGTTACAATTATGTAAAGGTAAGTGCATGACAGTCCGACTAACATGTTGGTACCAAGTGACAAAATATAAAGTAAGTAGCAAAACGAGCAGGGAAGTAAAGAACCCACTCGTGTCCTCCTGTGATCATTCCTCTAGTATTGACCATCTTGGAGGTAGAAGTAAGCTGAGTCCTCGGGAACTGGCTCTAAATCTGGCCATGCAAAATCAGAGAGGTTAGACCTCTAATAGCAAGTACCACCAGGAAGCACGACATGAGAACTAGAACCAGTGGTAAGAGTTAAGGATATGATAAATAAATCTCCGCTTGCTACTGGGGTTCACACAACATCACGATACTTCAAACCAACTTCCCAACCAAACAAGGACATAAGTTGACCCGCCATGTCCAGACATTCTGATCATCTCAGTTAGTTAACGAAGTAAGTACAGTACACAAATAAATTAATTTAATCGGCAATACAACTACTACGGCTTGCTAACTGTAAGTTCTAAGTTACCCTGGAAATATGCAATAAGGGATTCCTCAGTTCTTACGATGTGCAAGCAAGGCTAGTCTACCCAATAATCAGTTGCGCCAGTCATGAATTAGACGAGTCCAAACGGAACGCCCATCATCAGTATACAGTAAATAATTATAAGCAGATACCGCTCCCTGCCCGTGTGGCAGATTTGCAGTATCTGTGGGAACCAGCCGGCATGTCGGGACACTAATTGTCCCAAGGATGGCTGCCATATAAGAACTCGGAAATCCATTCTCTCCATGCAATCGTTATTTTATTTAACTTAGTAGTCCCTATGTTAATTGAAATCCCATGCCGTGGATTATGGTCATTCAAAATGAGTACTTTCGTACAATGTACGATATTGACAACTCTACAACGATGCCCGTGTGGTTAGGTTGTATGCCTTACATAGCGTAATGCAACAATCAAACCTAGCCATGGAATAATCATTCCTTGACTGTAAAGTACTCATGTTGCTTTTGTAGAAAATCAGTTGAAGCCTACACGTGTCTATATGCCAATGTTCGGGATCGGCTAGTCGATTGCAATGGTTCAAAGTCAATATGAACGTGTCATATTCAGTTTCAGTAAGACGATTAGCCAGTCTCTTTAGTTCCAACTAGGAACGCGTGATCAATCATTTAGTCAAGGTAACAATCAATGTCAATTCATGCCAAGGAATGAAAGTCAAAATAGTATTTAGTATGGTCGAGTCTATAACTCTCAGGATTAAGTTCCAGTCATACTGGGTATCCATAAACCAATCGGGACACATGGCACATTCCAAATGAGTACGCTCAATGAATTACGCCAAGCCAGAAGAGTACGCCCAATAAAATATGCGTAAGGGAAATTTACGCGTGAGAGAAGTTTACGCATGAAGGAATAAAGCTTACGCGTAAAGGAGCACGCTAAATAAAGGAATAAAGTTACGCGTAAAAACTCGTCTTACGCCAAGCCAAAGGAGTACGCGTAAAAATAACGTTACGCGTAAAAACTCGTGCGCGTAAAGAGTCAAGGTTTATGCATGAATCTTGTACGCATAAAAAGTCAGGGTTTACGCGTGAATCTTGTACACGTAAAAAGTCAAGATTTACGCGTGAATCTTGTATGCTGTTACGCGTTAATCAATACGCATAAAGGAAATGATGTTACACATAAACTTGTACGTGTAAGAAATAATCGTTACGCGTGAACTTATATGCGTAAAAATTAGAATTACGCGTAAGGGAATACGCGTAAGGAAATACGCCAAGCCAGAGTAGACTTGCATAATCCAGATTCACACTGACACGAATGATCGCGGGCGTAGAGCTCGATATTACGCGGACACGTAAAAACGTGGGCGTAGAGAACTTCCAGAACTCCAAATTCATGAACCCTTCCATCTAAGCCAAAAATGGGAGTTCCACGGATCGGAAGGGGTTATAACAAAAATCTCAACAGCCTGGGACGATCAAAACTTGAGAATATGGAAGTATGATAGATCAAAACCCCCAAAATCCAAAAAGTGGCAAATTCTAGATCTATAAAAATAACCTTCAAATTCAAAAATGTCAAGTTCTAAACTATCTAAGAATCATGAGAGGAAGATAAATGAACCATAAAAATATGGGTCCTTATGTGGAGCAAGATGTACTTGCCTAAGCTCTTGGTAGGTGGAGAGAGTTATGAGGAAGAATAAGAGCAATGAGAATAAGATGTAATGAAGAGAGAGAAAGGGGTTGGGGCTTTAAATGGAATGATGGTAGGTAGGGGTTGGTCGGGTTCATAATGAACCACCAAAATCCGGAAATAAACTAACCCAAGCCGAATCCAAGTGCAAAGCAAAAGCAGAAAATAAAATACAAAAAAATAATTAGCATAAAATTAAAGAATTAACTACAAGCAAATGCAGGATAAATATTAAATAAATACATTCAAGCTGTACACGTATTAAAATACGCATTATGGGAACGTGGAGTGACAGCCATGGGCAGTAAGTAGCGCTCATCTGAGTCGTTATCGGCCCCGGGGCAGAAGGTAGTGCTCATAAGAGTCACTATCGGCCCATAAATATGTAAAAAGTAAATATAGCCCCGACGCTAGTAGCTATCCTCTCCACCCAATGATACTATACATGCATCGTAACCACGACACACCAACACGTGTCACTTCCACAACACTGTTTTATACTTAATAACTGTCAAGTCTTCTAACAAGAATCTATTGACAGTTATTCCTACGCATGCGCACGGGGGATCAGCCAACACGCAAGTGACCTCTACATGTTACTCACCACTAAAACATAACTCGTGTTACCTCCGTGACAAAGTTAATGACATGCACTCTATTGACGGTAGTCTCTTAACTCTAGGTCCACATGCAAGAAGAAAAATAATTAACTGAAAATAAAAGTGTAGAAAATAATAACAAAATAATAAGATGCAACTAAATGTAAGTAGTAAATATGGTAAGGTATCTTGTCTGGTGGGTTGTCTGGTGTGGTGCAATGATTCGACAAGTCCTGATTTGTCCAATAGTCATGGCCGATGAGTAAGGGTCCAAATCCACGAGAAATATAGAAATATAATCAGTCATGATTAGGGTAGGTAGATAGTGAGAATTTGAGAAGAAAATATATATACTATTTTTAGAAATTATTTATAATACCTAAAAATATATTTTGGTCGTTAAATAGTTTTTAGAAAAATTACTTTAAAGCTAAAATTTATTTTTAGTCTAAAACTAAGTTTACCAAAATAAATTATAGTCAGCGAAACTATATTTTATTAGTACAAACAATTTAGATAAATATTTTAAAAATATTTAGAAAATCATTTTATTTTTAGGAACTATATTCTTATGAATCAAAATAGTTATAATATTTATATGCATGTATATATTTTGACAAGGTAATTTTGGAAACATTTAGTATATCTAATAATAACCAGGGTAAAAATAAAATAAAAAACAATAATATAATCTAAATACAAATAAAAATATTGATACTAATTGTCATAACATACAATAAAATAATAATAGTAAATAATAAATTTTTAGCTTATTCAAACTGTTATATTGTTAATAATAATAATAATAATAATAATAATAATAATAATAATAATAATAATAATAAATAATAATAATAATAATAATAATAACAACACAAACTTTATAAGAAATATTACTGCTTTCTTCCAAAATTCCCCACATAAGAAAGAGAGAGTGATCGAGAAAGGGTGAGAGAGGAAGAAGAGGGAGAAGAGGCTGGGGGATTATCGGAGTTCGGAACCTAGGCGGCGGTTTGCGCCGCCGTTTTCGGGGAGCGGAAGCGCTGGGAGGCGGTCGGCATGGGTGCACAACCGGCGCTGGGCGCTGTACGGCTATGGCAAGGTGGGGGCGCCGAGGGTTTCGAGCGCACGAGCGACAGGAAAGCTTCCCATGAGCGGCACCGCGGCTCCACGTGCGGTGCTGGGAGCTAGGCGGGGTTTTTCGGCAAGGGAGGCGGAGGTTCCGCCGCTGCAACGGTCGCCGGAGGCGGCTGCACGAGGGCGCTGATGTGGAGGCTGGGCAGATCTCGGAGGGTGGTGCGGCAAGGTGGAGGTTCCGTTCGGGCGGCGGACCAACACGGCTCACCTCCGGTCAGTCGTGTGGAGGCGCTGTGCCCCGGCATCGGGTGCTCAGATGGCTGCTTGGCAGACGCGTCAGTGGTCGGCGCTGGTGCACAAAAGGAACTGGACGGGAGCAGATCTGAGGCAGCACGGTCGGGTCTCCGGGTGTTTGCAGGTGGCAACTGTGGTAGAGTATTGGAGACGCTCGAGGGAACATCGCGGTGTCCGGTGGCTTGGCCGGGGTTCGACGGAAGGCGGTGGCGAGTGAGGGCGACAGTGACAAAGTCGGGGCTACGCACGGAGGATAATCGACGGTGCAGCCCGACTCTGACGCAGTGGGGCGGCACACTCCACCACGGAGCACGGAGTGGCGGCGACCAGATGCTTCGGCGACCAGGGCAGGTAATAAAAATCCTCTTTTTTCTTTGATTGATGGTGGGTGGTGGTGGTTTTGTGGATTGGGGAGTTCGGGGCGGTGTCAGCGATGTTGGTGGTGAGACAGAGATGGGGGTGCTTGGAGATGGCAGATTCGGGTGGCCGGGAGTGTAGCGTCAAGGGGGAGGTAGAAGATGTGGAGTCGGCAACAGTGGTGACAGTGGCTGGATCTAATTTGTAGTAGTCGGGGTGTGATCTGTCGGTAGGGATGGTTGGGTTCGGCCAACGGGAAGGGGGGAAGGAAGATGGTGGCGTAGGAGTTTAGGGCGACGTCGGGGAGGATAAGTTGTCGTGGGTGGTTCTGTGGTATTGTCGTCGTGTCCGGGAGTGTGTCCCGACACGAGACGGATAACTGTACAAGAGCTGGAATAAGATTGACACCGACACGGTACACCATTTGGTTGTGGAAATATTTGTGGAGGAGTACCTCTCCTTTTATAGGAGGTAGGAATTCCCATTAGGATAAGGATTGGGATGTTTAAATTCTCCATTTATATAGTACTAAATTAAAATTGATTAAAACCCATATAGGTATTAGTTTAAATAATTTGAAAATAAATTTCATCAAATCCAATCCATTATAGATACGTACATATTTTTAAAAATCTATTTAAAATGATGTTAATAAAATCTTTTCTATATTATAATTTGATAAGAGAGAAATATTACACCAAAATATATTGCAATTTCAAATATAAATTATCATAATTAAATTTAAACCAAATTACAATTTTAAAAAAAAAATTGAATTATAAAATATTAATATTAATTAATTTTGAAAATAGCACTGTATATAAGGATTTAAATTAATGCTCCTTGTATGTAATAAATATTTGCATAAACATGGTTTTCAAATTACTATATATAACCTTTTTATGATGTAACTAAGTATTGGAAATTTCAAATGCGACGCATTTTACAACTTTATGTAATCAAAAATATTTATTATTTAATATTTGAAAAACCAGGCTTCTAAAATAAAATGTTTTTACAAATATATGTATCTCGCACATATTCGCATTCGACGAGACATACGAAATTTGCGAACTCATCCGCGACGTCCAATATGACAATTTCGTATGCAACGTATAATATGATTATGTGATGTACAAATACCAAGTAAAAAATTAAAACCAAATTTATTTAAAAAAAATTATAGTAGAAATTTAGGGGGTTTACATCCTACCCAACTTACAAGAATTTCGTCCTCGAAATTTTGGAATGTGTAGGTTTGAGAAGATAGGGTTGATAAGATCAGATTATTCAACGAGGCAAATAATGATGTTCAACACAAGCATGCAATTTGTAAGTCATGTTCTCGTTATCTACGAAAAATACCTCACGGCTACGAAACTGAATGACGATTGCTAGTTAACACAATAAAATAAGAAAGAATTAAGGGTTAAAGTATAATCATGATACGACATAGAATAAGGAGACAAAGGATCGACTAGATTAAGGGCAATCAATTGAGAGAATATAGTCGTCTAGGTTTAGGTTTGAATCCTTCTCAAGTTCGAAGAAGGTCGCAAAAATGAGTCTAGGGTCGAGGTAAAAGGGCAAGTAACTCGAGACGGAGATATAGTTACATTCGTTGGTCAGTGGCTAACTATCATCGCGTATATACAAATATCACGGTCATAGGAGAATAGTTTGGCTTACTTATCAAGTACAAGGCTTGTCTAGAATAGGTAAAAGACGAAGAACAGCAAGAGTTTAATGAATTTGTTTTGAATACCAATATGGGTTTCAACGGCGATTGAATACTTCAAGTAGAATTGTCAAGGCAGTCGCGAATGAGACTCTAGGGCGAGTTTAACTATGTCTCCATCCACGTAGTATGATATATGAAAAGCGAACCGAAGTGCAATAGGTTGATCAGACCATCATGCACCGGTTCTGATTAGACAATATGTTAGTGGGAGCGACCCAATAAAACATGTCATGATCAAGCTTGATAAGAAAATAAGCTTGCAAAATTTTATGCTAAGTTAGCATTATAAGATAGTCAAAGTATAAGTAAGGGACCATGATAAAGGGAATTTAAGTAGTCCAAGGTTCTTTAAGAATCAAGTCTTGCTTGAAGTTTGGACCTAGGCAGTTGCCCAGGTTTTCTTCATTTTTGGTTTGGTAGACTAGATAAGGTAGGGTCCTCTGAATTTATAGTCTAAGCGAACTTACCAATGTGGGTCACAAGGAAAAAGGAGTGAGGGATTCTACCCAACTTACAATAAACTAGTAGTGTGATGGGACAATGGGTCACGCAATCAAGGTAAGCACAAAGTTAGGCATTTTAAGGAGTCAGATAGAACCCAATCACACAGCGGGTAGAAAGAATTAGTCAAGATTGAGTCTTATCCGCAGCTAAAAATATATTAGTTTAATGGTAAAGATTTGAGTTTAGTCCTTTCGACTCGAAAGTCGTATCAAGCAAATAGAGCACAAAGGGACGTGTTTTTAGTGGGACATGATATACCTACATGAAGGTAGGCTTGTCTTGGTCTTACATATAGGATTTGTTTGCTGAAAAAGTCTAGTGTTGTGCTTCAAATATCTAAGTCACGGTAAAGGACACAAAAGAATTTAAATAGAAAGTGGGAGTTCATGAGATAATGATTAACGCACAAAATAAATGACCAAGTTAAAGCATGATATAAAGATAATTCAGATTCTAGTAGATCGATGTAAGATAAGTTAGAAATATAGTTTCTAGAGATATGATAGCCACATAGATGGAGTATGATCAAGGAACAATCTAATTATTTCTCAAGTTTCAAATGGTTAGATGGTCACGATAAAATCTAGATTTGAGGGAATGTCGAGTGAGTCAAGATTGAAATATAACCACATGATTTTGTAGATGACTCACAACACTTGTGCATACACTACTATCATGGTCATGGGGTATATGGCAATTAAAGTGGAATCCTTCTAACTCATTATGGTTATCTTGGTGGCCTATCATTTAAATCTAAAAATCGAGTTTCCTTCAAAAAGTTTCTAATTACTTTTTTTCTCCAAAATGAACAACCATATTTTGTATTTACTCAAAGCCGTCTAATTTAATCATGACTAAAAGTTTTAATCCCTTCCATAATTCTCCAAGTGATCTTTCATCCCGTTACTACTAACTTTTTCAAGATTTGTTTTCACTCCAACCTTCGAACTCAAGAGTTCATAAACCACGAATCTATAAAAATTTCAATATTTCTTCATAACTTTAAAACTCCAAAATTTTCTCAAAAATCCTCAAGTTAAATCCTTAGCATATCATGAGCAATCGAAATTTTTACCGCTCAATATTTTAACGCACTCATCTAAGTCATTCAAACATAATCACAACTTTTGAATGATAATTTCCTTTAATCAATCAAAATAACTTTTCATCACATCATTAGTAACTTTTCCAAAAATTTAATATTAGCAATTCAATTTTTAAACTCAATATTCAGATTCTTTTTTTTTTCTTTTTTTTTTCTAAAATTTGATATCCATAATCATTACTTTTTAAACCCAAAATCTAAATAGATTTGTAAATCCTCAATCAAATGACACGATTTCAAATTTAAAATTTTTTCTCAACAATCGTTTCTATTTTTTCCAATTATTTTAAACCAGAATTTCAATATCATTACTTCAAACATGAAATTCAAAATTTCATGAACTTATTAATTGTGATCCATACAACCCAATTTAAAACCTTATGAGTTTACCAAGCTTTATCAATCGTCCTTGTAAATCTTACAGCAGCATCTAAATTTAAAAATTGTTTGCAACTAACTTTATATCTCTTCAAGGATGAATAACTATAATCAAATGAATCATAAATATTTTTTTCGAAGACCTTAAAAAAATAAAAAATCAAAAATCAAATCAATTTCCTTTCTCAATTGTATATAGATTCTAAAATCCCTTTTTTTGTAGCATCAAGCTAAAATTCTAACAATCCTTGGAAGCTAGTATTGTTGCTTCTACCCAACTTGAAATAAACAAATCCTTAAGATCATACTTCTAGGAAAATATCTTTATAACTCAATTAGAGTCTCAATGCATTCCAATTGTTAATGTAACCCTTCTAGCCATATGGTTGACCTATGAGCATGCACTAGTGTAGTCATCTTTCAATCAAGTGTGGAAGTAAGGGTTACGATAGAAAGAGCTCAAGCAAGATGTAGATCAAGGGAGCTGAACAAGGTTTGAAAATTAGAGTCAATGAAGGAGGTCAAGTATGTGGATGAGATTCCTATATTCTAATCCAATGTTGCAGGCCCGTTTGGTAAAGTCATGTAACCGAAACGGCAATCTTGACCTGCATGGGCCGCCACAAAAATATCTAACGCCCCAGTCCCAAAATGCTTGGGACTAGATACGTATCATGCCAGCTGTATACATACGAGTAAATAAAAGGCTCGTATGTATACATAAGCTGTAAAATGTAGAAAGCCATACTCAAACTAAATCTCATCCACAAATATGAAGTTTTAATGATATAATCAAATAATCATTTGTACAAACGTTGGGCGGAGACATATCCAATACCAACAAGTTTAAATAAGAAGGAAATATACAAATAAATAATTTGGTCGAGCGAATCAAATGACGAGTCCAAGAGCAATGATCACGACAGAATAGAGCGCAAGTCATGGCCTTAGCTAGAGCACCTACAGAAAGTCACAAAATATACACCTGGAGAGATCACCAGGTCCTCAGAGGGACGTAACAAGATACAGAAAGAACATGTCATGTATAACTGTAAAAGTAACCACTATAATCTATGACACAACAGGGTCCCTAACCATCTATGTGATATGCACTTTGAGGACAACGTTCTACGCAGGGGCTGTAGGATCATCAGAGTAAATAAAGAGTGGCAGTAGGTAGCGCTCATCCGAGTCACTATCGGCCATGGGTAGTAAGTAGCGCTCATCTGAGTCGCTATATGCCCCGGGGCAGAAGGTAGTACTCATAAGTGTTACTATCGGCCCACAAATATGAAAACAGTAAATGTAGCCCCTACGCTAGTAGTTGTCCTCTCCCTCCAATGATACTATACATGCATCGTAATCACGACACACCAACATGTGTCACTTCCACAATACTGTTTTATACTTAATAACTGTCAAGTATTCTAACATGCATCTATTGACAGTTATTCCTACGCGTGCGCACGGGGGTTCTGCCAACACACAAGTGACCTCTATATGTTACTCACCACTCACACAAAACTCGTGTTACCTTCGTGACAAAGTTAATGACATGCACTCTATTGACGGTAGTCTCTTAACTCTAGGTCCACAAGCAAGAAGAAAAATAATTAACTGAAAATAACAGTACAGAAAATAATAACAGAATAATAAGATGCAACTAAATGTAAGAAGTAAATATGGCAAGGTATCTTGCCTGGTGGATTGTCTGGTGTGGTACAATGATCTGACAAGTCTTGATTTGTCCAATAGTCATGGCCGGTGAGTAAGGGTCCAAATCCACGAGAAAATTAGAAATATAATCAGTCATGATCAGGGTAGGTAGATAGTGAGAATTTGAGAAGAAAATATATATACTATTTTTAGAAATTATTTATAATACCTAAAAATATATTTTGGTCATTAAATAGTTTTTAGAAAAATTACTTTAAAGCTAAAATTTATTTTTAGGCTAAAACTAAGTTTACCAAAATAAATTATAGTCAGCAAAAATATATTTTATTAGTACAAACAATTTAGATAAATATTCAAAAAATATTTAGAAAATCATTTTATTGTTAGGAACTATATTCTTATGAATCAAAATAGTTATAATATTTATATGCATGTATATATTTTGACAAGGTAATTTTGGAAAAATTTAGTATATCTAATAATAACCATGGTAAAAATAACATTAAAAAAACAATAATGTAATCTAAATACAAATAAAAATATTGATACTAATTGTCATAATATACACTAAAATAATAAGAGTAAATAATAAATTTTTAGCTTATTCAAACTGTTATATTGTTAATACTAATAATAATAAAAACAATAATAATAATAATAATAATAATAATAATAATAATAATAATAATAATAATAATAATAATAATAACAACAACATAAACTTTAAAAGAAACATTACTGCTTTCTTCCCAAATTCCACACATAAGAAAGAGAGACTGATCGAGAGAGGGTAAGAGAGGAAGAAGAGGTAGAAGAGGCTGGAGGATTACCGGAGTTCGGAACCTAGACGCGCGGTGGTTGGCGCCGCCGTTCCCGGGGAGCGGAAGTGCTGGGAGGCGGTCGGCATGGGTGCGCGGCCGGCCCTGGGCGGTGTACGACTACAGCAGGGAGGGGGCGCCGGGGGTTTCGAGCGCGCGGGCGACGCGAAAGCTCACAACGGGCGGCACCGCGGCTCCACGTGTGGTGCTGGGAGCTAGGCGGGGTTTCTCGGCAAGGAAGACGGAGGTTCCGTCGCTGCAGCGATTGCCGGAGGCGGTTGCACGAGGGCGCTGATGTGGAGGCTGGGCGGATCTCGGAGGGTGGTACGGCAAGGCGGAGGTTCCGTTTGGGCGGCGGACCAACACGGCTCGCCTCCGTTTAGTCGCGTGGAGGCGCTGTGCCCCGGCGTCGGGTGCTCAGACGGCCGCTTGGCAGACACGCCAGTGGTTGGCGCTGGTGCACGGAGGGAACTGGACGGGGGAAGATCTGCGGCGGCACAGTAGGGTCTCCGGGTGCTTACAGGCAGCAACCGTGGCAGAGAGTTGGAGACGCTCGAAGGAACGTCACGGTGTCCGATGGCTTGGCCGGGGTTCGACGGAAGGCGGTGGCGAGTGAGGGCGACGGTGACGAAGTCGGGGCTACGTACGGAGGATAATCGACGGTGCGGCCCGACTCTAACGCGGCGGGGCGGCACAGCCCACCACGTAGCACGGAGTGGCGGCGACCAGGCGCTGCGGCGACCAGGACAGGTAATGAAAATCCTCTTTTTTCTTTGATTGATGGTGGATGGTGGTGGTTTTGCAGATTGGGGAGTTTGGGGCGGTGTCAGCGGTGATGGTGGTGAGACGGATACGGGGGTGGTTGGAGATGGCGGATTCGGGTGGCCGGGAGTGTAGCATCGAGGGGGAGGTAGGAGATGTGGAGTCGGCAACAGTGGTGACGGTGGCTGGATCTAATTTGTGGTAGTCGGGGTGTGATCTGTCGGTAGGGATGGTTGGGTTCGGCCGACTGGAAGGAGGGAAGGAAGATGGTGGCATAGGAGTTTGGGGCGACGTCGGGGAGGACAAGTTGTCGTGGGTGGTTCTGTGGTGTTGTCGTCATATCCGGGGGTGTGTCCCGACACGAGACGGATAACTGTACAAGAGCTGGAATAAGATTGACACCGACACGGTACACCATTTGGTTATGGAAATATTTGTGGAGGAGTACCTCTCCTTTTATAGGAGGTGGAAATTCCTATTAGGATAAGGATTGGGATGTTTAAATTCTCCATTTAGATAGTATTAAATTAAAATTGATTAAAACCCATATAGGTATTAGTTTAAATAATTTGAAAATAAATTTCATCAAATCCAATCCATTATAGATACGTAGATATTTTTAAACATCTATTTAAAATGATGTTAATAAAATCTTTTCTATATTATAATTTGATAAGAGAGAAAGATTATACCGAAATATCTTACAATTTCAAATGTAAATTATCATAATTAAATTTAAACCAAATTACAAATTTTAAATATATTTGTTTTTTGAATAATAAAATATTAATATTAATTAATTTTGAAAATAGCATTGTATATATGGATTCAAATTAATGCTCCTTGTATGTAATAAATATTTGCATAAACATGGTTTTCAAATTACTATATATAACCTTTTTATGATGTAACTATGTTTTAGGAATTTCAAATGCGACGCATTTTACAACTTTATGTAATCGAAACTATTTATTATTTAATATTTAAAAAACCAAGCTTCTAAAATAAAATATTTTTACAAAAATATGTATCTTGCACATATTCGCACTCGACGAGACATACGAAATTTGCGAACTCATCTGCGACGTCCAATATGACAATTTCGTATGCGACGTATAATACGACTATACGACGTACAAATACCAAGTAAAAATTAAAACTAAATTTATTTTAAAAAAATTTATAGTAGAAATTTAGGGGGTTTACACCATCAATGACTCCGTCATCCCAAACTAAAAGAAAGATGAACTACGCCTCCAACACAGACAAATGGCGGGATTGTTGTTTGGAATAGCTAGAGATCGAGAATTAAGCAATCCCACCACCTATCTATATTTCGATATGTTGGGTTTTTGGTTTTTCCTTTAGAAAGGTTTAGTCCCACATCGGAAAAAACAAATGGTTTGTATCTCTATATATTAGCTTTGCTATTATTGGAGATGCACATGTGGTGTGGAGGTGCACATGGGTTTGCCATGTGGGATTATTTTTCTAATGGGAAAAAGGCTAAAATCAAAAATTAAAGCATTGATGCTTTTTGCTCTTGGGAAATTTATTTCCATAGGAGCTAAGCCCCGTTGGGGCTTAGCGACTCGGACTCGGACTCGGACTCGGACTCGGACTCGGACTCGGGCTCGGGCTCGGGCTCGGGCTCGGGCTCAAGGGCTCATGAGGCTTAATATGGCATTTTGTTGGCGCACTTTGCACTTAGCACGTGCGCAGTGTGCACAGCGTACGCAGTGTGCGCAGCGTACGCAGTGTGCGTAGAGTGCGTAGTATGCGTAGGGTGCGTAAAAGGGGCTATGTGCGTAAAGTGTAAATTACGCTGGTGGCACAACTTCCAGCAGAATGTGTCCTTGCATATTCTGAGCGGTTGCTCCATGTTCGGGGTGGTTACTACCACGTCCCTAACATTGTGCTAACCGGGCAGTTGTTTCAGGGGCTTATTTAAGGCCTCCTCCTCCTCTCTCACAGGTTACAGAACAGAAATAGAAGCCACCAGAGAGTTTATGAAGTGTTCTTTAGCACAAGTAAACAGAGATTTTCAGACGTGTTCTTTAACACAGTTCTGATCTGCAGCCTTCGAGAGAGAGAGGAAAGGCGTCGCACCAGCGTTGCTTTTGTACGGGAGTTCGTGTCCGTCCGAGGAGTCAGAAGAGCAGGAGTGTTCCAAGTTCTTCGATGAACTTGCTGGTTCCTGGAAGCTGTTCGTGTTGGGTGAATAAAGCTTTGAGCAACGGTGATCATTCACCCCAGCAGGAGTTCTTCCATCTATCGCCAGTCACCTTCTTCGTTGCTGCCAGTAACTCTGATTGTATCTTCTTTTTAGAAGTACTACGATCTGATTACTCTGATTGCGATATCTTTTTAGATTCTCGTAATATCATAACGATATCTTTTTAGATCTTCGTTATACTTGCACAACCTTCCTAGAAGTATTGCGTTGGAACATTATTTTTACAATTGTTTCATATTCTCAGTTTTTCTATCGAAAAATTGTGCCCCGGCAATAACAATCTCAAAGCTTTATTGCTACGATAGAAAACATTAATGCTTCACTCCTAAACACTGACTTCTGTAAGTTAGAGAAGTTTGATGGAGAGCATTATCAAGTCTGGAAGAGGAAGGTTTATCTCACTCTTCAACTCAGAGACGTGGATCACGTGCTTCTTGAAGAGGAACCTACCGTTCCAGATACTGGGTCTGCTGCCGCAATCTCTGCGGCTACTAAACTTTAGGCCAAGTGGAGAAGGAAGAATAGCATTTGCAGGTTGCTTATCCTGAATGCTATGGAGGATTCCCTAGCAGAATCCTATTCTAAGAAGAATATCGCTAGAGACATATGGGAGTCTCTAGAAAAACTCTATGAAGAAGACAAGAACCGCAGTAAAATATTTGTGGTTAAAAAATATCACAAGTGGTTCTTTGAGGACGAAAAGTCTATGCTGCCGCAGGTGAAGGAGTTCCTGAAACTGCGACAGAAGCTGGAAGACGAGGCGATGCCCCTCCCCGACAAGTTTGTTGTTGGAGGGATTGTCTCAAAGCTCCCCGCTGGGTGGAGCAAGTTCTATGCAAACATGCATAAGAAGAAGTTGGAGATCACCCTTGAAGATCTCCTACAGAAAATCTATATTGAGGACCAGATGCGGGCTCAACTGAAGGTGGACACACTGTCCAAGCAATTGGCTAACGCTAATCTGGTTCAGACCAAGGAACCAAAGGGAAAGCAGACGGCTTTCTACAGCAAGAAGAAGAACCCTGACAATCTAAAAGTCAAGGGAACTTCTATCAAGAAAAAGAAGCCGAAGTTTGAAATGCCTTGCTTCAAGTGTGGCAAGAAGGGCCACTTTAAGAATGAGTGCAAAGCTAAGACCAAGCAATCAGAGCAAGGAGAGTCTAGTAAGGTATCTATGATCACTGACGTAGTTACTATGATTGCACAGGTTGATGCAGTAAGGACTGACTCTGACTGGTGGGTAGACACTGGAGTCTCCTGCCATGTCTGCTCCAGTAAGGAGTGGTTCACCACCTATACACCTACTTCTGAAGTGGTTATGATGGCGAACCAGGCACAAGCTGAAGTGCTCGGGATCGAGACGGTGGTGTTGAAGCTGACTTCGGGCAAGTCTCTAACGCTTCAAGGCGTGAAGCACGTACCTGCTATTGCCAAGAACCTGATCTCGGGAGGCCTACTCTGCAAAGCAGGCCTCAGGATGGACATCAATGCTGGCCAGATGGTGATGTCTATCAAAGGAACATATTTCGGGAAAGCTTTTTATACCGAAGGAATGTTCAAAATTCAGCTTATAAATCAGTCCAATGTAATTAATGTGATTAATGAGGTCACTCATTCTGCTTATACTCTTGAGTTGTGGCATAATAGACTAGGACATGTTCATTGTAAACGAAAAAACAGAATGTCTAGTCTAGGACTTATCTCCAAATGTGGGGGTAAGGTAGAGAAATGTGAAGTTTGTGCTCAAACGAAGATCACAAGGAAACCCTTTCCTCGGGTTAATCGAAGTACAGATCTTCTGGAGTTGGTTCACTCCGATATCTGTGACTTCAAACAGTTCTCTACAAAGGCCGGGATGAAGTATTTCAAACCTTCATCGATGACTTCTCAAAGTATGCGTTCGTCTGCTTGCTGAAGGCTAAAGATGAAGCATTCGAGAAGTTCAAGGAGTTCAGAGCCGAAGCTGAGCGGCAGACTGGACAACAACTCAAAAGGATAAGAAATGATCGAGGTGGGGAGTACAGGTCTCATGAATTTGCATCGTTCTGCAAAGAACATGGAATTGTCAATGAGACTACGGCTCCGTACTCTCCTCAATCAAACGGAGTAGCAGAGAGAAAGAACATAACGTTAACAGAAATGATTAACTCAATGTTGTTGACTGTTGGTCTTTCTAAGTGCTACTGGGAAGAAGCTGCACTGACGTCCACTTTTATTCTAAATAGGGTGCCTCATGCAACTTCTGACATTACTCCTCATGAACTCTGGTTCAAGGTCAGACCAAACTTGAATGTCATTCGAGTGTGGGGGTGTCTGGCATATGTCAAGCTTCCAGATCTAAAGATTCAGAAGCTTGGGACAAGGACTACAAAGACGATCTTCTTGGGGTATGCCGAGAAGAGTGATGCTCGGAGATTTCTTGATATTGAGTCAAATCATATCATTGAATCTCGCGACGCAGAATATTTTGAAGACAAATTTACAAGGCACAAGAATATTATTCTTGCGGATGTTTCGGAGAACAATGAGGGTGCACAAGAAACTGAAGTCTTCAATGAAGATGTGGTCCAAGAAGATGTTGTTGTTGAAACAACGGTTGAACCAGAACAAGCTGAGCCGTCAGCTAAGCGTGTGAGGAGGCCGAAGGACTTCAGAAGTGACTTTGTCACCTATCATGTGGAAGCAGATCCGCTTACCTATGATGAGGCGGTGAAGACCAGAGACGCGATTTTCTGGAAGGAGGTGATTGACAATGAAATTGATTCCATCACCTCAAATAACACTTGGGTGTTGGTTGATCTTCCTGAAGGAGCGAAACCCATCGGATGCAAATGGATCTTCAAGAAGAAGATGAAAGCAGACGGAACTATTGACAAGTTCAAGGCTAGGTTGGTAGCCAAAGGGTTTTCTCAGAAGCAGGGGATTGACTATTTTGACACGCATGCTCCAGTAGACCGGATGACCACCATCAGAATGTTTATTGCTCTCGCAGTAATACATAAGATGGTGATACATCAGATGGATGTGAATACGGCTTTCCTAAATGGCGAGCTGACTGAAGAGATTTACATGCAACAGCCAGAGGGATTTGTCATCAGGGGTCTTGAAGACAAAGTCTGCAAGTTGGTAAAATCCTTGTACGGTCTTAAACAGGCTCCCAAGATGTGCATGAGAAATTTGACAAAGTTATAAGGTCAAATGGCTACATGGTCAGCGATACGGATAAGTGTGTTTACACGAAGTTCGCTGATGGAAGAGGTGTGATCGTTTGTCTGTACGTGGATGACATGCTTATCCTAGGTACGGATATTAGCTGTGTCACTGAGACAAAGAAGTTCATCTCTAGCAATTTCAGTATGAAGGACTTGGGGGAAGCTGATGTGATCTTAGGGATCAAGATCATCCGGACAGACAAAGGACTAGCGCTGTCACAGTCTCATTATATTGAGAAAATGATCACTCGTTATGGGTATCGGGATCTTCCAGGGATCGATACGCCGAACAGGTGTGATCTGAAGCTGAAGCCTAATTCAGGGGAAAGCATCAGACAGCTGGAGTATGCAAGCGTAATAGGAAGTTTGATGTATGCTACTACTGCCACAAGACCTGACATAGCTTTCGTCGTGGGAATGCTGAGTCGTTTCACGAGCAACCTAGGTACTGAACACTAGAAAGCTGTGAAACGGGTTATGAGATATCCCAAGAAGACTCAGACATATGCACTGTACTACAGCGGAGATCCGCAGGTAGTAGAAGGCTTCAGTGATGCCAGTTGGTGCTCAGAGGTGGAGAGCGAGAGGTCCACAGGTGGATTCATTTTCACAATGGGTGGAGCTGCTATATCGTGGAAGTCGAAGAAGCAGACTATGCTCTCGCGGTCATCCATGGAATCTGAGTTCTTTGCACTTGATACCGCAGTCGAGGAAGCAGAATGGCTTCGGAAGCTCATGTATGATCTTCCAATGGTTGGGGCGCAAATACCGGCGATACCGATATACTACGACAACCAGACGACTGCGGCAGTGGCATCAAATGATCTCTTCAACAGAAAGAAGAGGACTGTGCGGTTGAAGCACAGGGCAGTACACGATCTTATCAAGAGAGGTGTTATTGCAGTGATTGATGTTCGGAGTCAGAAGAACCTGGCGGATCCGTTCACCAAAGGCCTCAAGCGCCAGCTGGTCGATGACACAGCTTGTAAAATGGGCTTGAAGGCATTCTGATATTGGATTATTGTATTCCTACCATAAATTTTTATGCTAATAGTTCAAAGATTTATCTACTAGGCATCTAGCTTTTGGTTCAAGGGAGGACCACTAATCGGAAGAATATTAGGAAAGGTGGGTACATGTTCTATTGGGCATGGAGAGGTTACGGACCTATAACCACTGTTGTCTACTATTATTTTCTGCAGAAAATGGTTCATGTGGGAAGGTTGGCTTAATTGCCTTAATGAGTTCTCAGGCAGAGTGAATGCCTGGAGTGCTTTACAGGAAGCACAGTAGAGCAGCACTACAAGAAGTGAAACTCCATGCTACAGTGGGGTGACTCCACAATGAGGTTCCTATATGTGGGGTGCTGCCCAGGAATAGGATAAAGCCTCGGCTTTGCAGGCCAAGTCACAGCGGCGTAGCACCGGAAATAGGCAGTTAGCCTAATGCTGTATGTTAAATATAAAGAGGGGTGTAGTCAGCACTACAAAGAGGAGGAGTTCCTCATGTTACAGAGGCACGATACCACCATGAGGTACCCAGTTAGGGATAAAGCCTCGGCCTTACAAGCCATGTCGTTGCGGCGTAATACCGCAAGGGAGCCTAAGGCTTCATGCCGGGTAGTTTGGCACTACAAAGAGGCGGTTGCCTCATGCTACTGTAGTATGACACTACGATGAGGTTCCCGGTACGGGGTAAGGCCTCGGCTTTAAGCCATGTCATAGCGGCGTAGCACCGCAAGGGAAGCGCAAAGCGCTTCATGCCATGTCTCTTTATAATGAACTCACCTATAGTGTATGACAGAGATATCAGGCCGTCTCTTGAGGGTAAACTTGTAGACACCCAAAATTATACACTGAAATCAGGCTGGCACAGGGCCTTTAATGTGTAGCCAGAAGCACATGTAACTATATTATGTGAGTGGAAAGAATTTCAGCTATGATGCAGAATTCAAGGCTTAGTCCATTCTTGTATTATAGTTTGATTTTTGATCCATGCGGGAAGATTCAAGTCGTAAGCGACATCTCTCCTAATGCATGATGGACAGTTACTGTGGAGAACACTTATATCCATATATAGAGATATGTGGGGGATTGTTGGATTTTTAGTTTTTCCTTTAGAAAGGTTTAGTCCCACATCGGAAAAAACAAATGGTTTGTATCTCTATATATTAGCTTTGCTATTATTGGAGATGCACATGTGGTGTGGAGGTGCACATGGGTTTGCCATGTGGGATTATTTTTCTAATGGAAAAAAGGCTAAAATCAACAATTAAAGCATTCATGCTTTTTGCTCTTGGGAAATTTATTTCCATAGGAGCTAAGCCCCGTTGGGGCTTAGCGACTCGGACTCGGACTCGGACTCGGGCTCGGACTCGGGCTCAAGGGCTCATGAGGCGTAATGTGGCATTTTGTTGGCGCACTTTGCACTTAGCACGTCAGCATCGTCGCTAGGCGCATAGTGCGCTTAAGTTGCGCTCGTTGCGCGAGCCACTTGTGCGACCATGTTGCGCGGCCCGTTACGCGAGCCCAGTTACGCTGGCCCAGTTACACAGTCCAGTATGCCCAGTATGCGCAGTGTGCACAGCGTACGCAGCGTACGTAGAGTGTGCAGTGTGCGCAGCGTACGCAGTGTGCGTAGAGTGCGTAGTGTACGTAGGGTGCATAAAAGGGGCTGTGTGCTTAAAGTGTAAATTACGCTGGTGGCACAACTTCCAGTAGAACGTGTCCTTGCATGTTCTGAGCTGTTGATCCATGTTCGGGGTGGTTACTACCACGTCCCTAACATTGTGCTAACCGGGCAGTTATTGCAGGGGCTTATTTAAGGCCTCCTCCTCCTCTCTCACAGGTTACAGAACAGAACAGAACAGAAAGAGAAGCCACCAGAGAGTTTATGAAGTGTTCTTTAGCACAAGTAAACAGAGATTTTCAGACGTGTTCTTTAACACAGTTCTGATCTGCAGCCTTCGAGAGAGAGAGGAAAGGCGCCGCACCAGCGTTGCTTTTGTACGGGAGTTCGTATCCATCCGAGGAGTCAGAAGAGCAGGAGTGTTCCAAGTTCTCCGACGAACATGCTGGTTCCTGGAAGCTATTCGTGTAGGGTGAATAAAGCTTTGGGCAACGGTGATCATTCACCCCAGCAGGAGTTCTTCCATCTATCGCCAGTCACCTTCTTCGTTGCTGCCAGTAACTCTGATTGTATCTTCTTTTTAGAAGTACTATGATCTGATTGCTGTGATTACAAAATCTTTTTAGATTCTCGTAATATCATAACGATTTCTTTTTAAATCTTCGTTATACTTGCGTAACCTTCCTAGAAGTGTTGCGTTGGAACATTGTTTTTACAATTGTTTCATATTCTCAGTTTTTCCATCGAAAAATTATGCCCCGACAATAACACGATACATGTCTTCCTTTTGTACATGTCATTTTGTTTCTTCTGTACAATGTTTCCTTTCTCTGATTGCACCAACATCACCGCTATACAACATGTTCATGCCTTTGCGTAACAGTACCACCATATTACTTTGTTAGCTCCATGTCATAGTTCATTACTGTGAAGGAAGACAAACTATTGCATTTGGATTGGCTTGTGTTAAATGGAAGAAAAATGTTTTGAGGAAGAAAGAATGTTGTTATTAATACTTCCTTCTTGTTTTTGTTTGTTGTTGCTGAAAAGTAGGCTCAATAGAGCCACCATTTTTTGTGATATTTTTTTAACCATTTGGAACAATAAAAAATCGTTGGTAATATCAAGAGTTACCAACGGTTATAAGCGTTACGATTTCATGACTATGACCTTTAAAAAAATATTCTTAAAGGTTTTTACCGTTAGCAACGTGAATTTACCAATGATTTTTTACCCTTAGAAAAGTGAATTTTATAACGGTTTTTTACCATTAGAAATGTATTTTTACAATGGTTTTTTGCCGTTAGGAAATTAAATTTGTCAACCATTTTCTGCCGTTAGGAAATTAAATTTGCCAACATTTGTTTTACCGTTAGAAAATTTCCAACGCCAAATTTCCAACGATAAAAAATCAATTGAATTTTTTTTCCTAACGCTTATAGTCGTTATGAAATGACTATTTTGGTGGTGTAATTTTGATCTAGGTTCTGGTTTTCTAGTAATACTCGGGTGTAAACTAGGTATCGACTATGATACCTAGATTTCTATTATCAAATCTAATACAAATAGCTATAGGAAACCTACCCTAGTATTGTTACTTGTTAAACTATCACTAGGAGAGATCAGAGCATATTTGGACCTTGAAAACCCTATTCTCGAGCTATGTTTGCACAGTTTCTCTGCAAGAGGTATACAGTTGGTATACCGATGTCGACATACTAACGGTATACCAGTACCATGTGGGTTCTTGTGAGAATAGTTGCCATCTCATATTGATGATTTTTTTTGGCATAGCACTGATGATATACCAACTATATACCACTTTGATGCCCAGATTTAAATTTTTCTCTGTTTTAGCGTACTGATGTGCAATGTGAATGTTTAGTTCTTCTCTGGTCTTGTCTTAGTGACTTTCTACTATATTCTAGTGCTTGTACCTGATTGACTAGGGGTGAGCAATTTACAGTTTTAAATTAGAAAACTGAACCGAACTAACTCGTATTAGCATTTCGGTTCGAATTTAATAAATATCGGTCGACAATTGGTTTTGATATATAAAAAGAGTATTTTACAGTTAGAAAGTCAGTTTTAAGTATAAAAAGTCCAACCGAAAATCGAATAGGTTATATAAACTTACCAAACCCCCTAGTGGCAGTGCCCTACCTATATAAAAAAACCCTAAACTACAATCTTTTTCCTCACTCGCTTTATTTTAGCTGAGCCGCCTTTATCTTCTCATATGCACTACATATTCGACTCTCGATCTCGATTCTCCGAGAGATGTGAAAAAGAGAAACTTTGGCTGCTCCCCAGGCCCTAACTACCCCTTCCTACTATCTTCAGCCCTCTAGAAACCCTAAACCTCTTCCATCTAATCTAAATCTCTCTAGATCTAACCTAGATATGTCAAAAATCATCTCTGATCTCTTCCACCCTGGTTAAGATCACTGATCTCAAGATCTAACCTAGATCTCTTGAAGTGGGCAGTTTTGTCAAAAATTCTTGCTGTCGATATCACACGCCTCCCAGGCAGATCTGTACAGGTGATCCCGATTTCTCCATCGATGCCAACTTCTTATCCTGGTGTCGCCTTTTCTAGCCTTCGGCTTGACCCAACGAGCACGAAAACAACTCCACAACCGACCTCCTTTCCAGTGCCTCTTCGTCGCCTCTTCGCAACCGCCAAGTCGATGTTGCCTACCTTCCCCAACAAGCGCAACCACCCTTCTGGTCGACTCCTCAACCCGAGACAAAGATCGAGCTACCGCGCATCCTGCACTACCACCGCGCCTCCTGCACTACCATTGCACCCAAATATTATTATTACTATATCAATTATAAAATATATGTTATATTTCTAAATGGATTTGGACTGAAAACTTAAAGTGGGCTTAGGCCAATATTATTTATCAATATTTGGGCTTGGTCCGATAGTATTTAATAGAAATGTGATTTATGGATAAAATTACTTTTTTTTATTTTGGATTTGTATATTAATATTTCCAAAATTATCGATTTGTGACAAAAAAATAATATTGGGCATTGCCCTACACCGATTTCAATTTGGGTTTAGGAACCCTAAAAAAATTCTTATAGTATTTTTTTAGTTATTCAAATATAGTTTTTGACTTAAAAATTATATTGACAAAAATAAGAGTTCTTAGCCCTAAAATATTTTCTAGATTTTCAAATAGTTATCTATAAAATATTTTGACTAATAAAATATAGTTTCCAAATTATAAATATTTTCTAAAAAATATTTATATGTATTTATTTTCCCAAAATTCTTTCTATTATCAAATCTTGATCATGACTAATCAAATATTTTTCTTGTAAATTCGAACTTCATCATATCGACCCCCGCTATTGGACTATTCGAAATGTTATGAGATGATCGCTCCACCACCAGAAAAGTATACCTTGCCATGATTTCTGATTTTTATACATTTATTTCAACATGCTGCATTTACTTATTATACTTAATTTAAACTAGAAAAACTTGCGTTCGAGTCATATTTGGATGCAATGACTGTGTTATTCATTTTTTTTTTGTTTCTCTATGCACATTAACTTAGAGTTAAGAAAGTGTCCTTTGTTTGTAAAGCATTCATTGACTTTGACACATGTGTGCCACGAGTCGCGATATGTATATAGACTTGGTAGTTATTAGGGATAAACAGGATCATGGAGAGGACACATGTTTATGTATTATAGAGACGAGACATGTATAATATCATGGAGAGAGAGAGGGGACATCTATTAGCATAGGGCCTACTATTTAATTTTTATACACTCGTGGACCGATAGTAACTAGGATGAGCGCTATTTACTGCCACTCCTTTTACGTTCTCTGCTGATCCTAAAGCCCTTGTATGGAACATTGTCCTCAAAGTGCATTCTCATATAAACGGTTACGAAGCCCACTAGTTTTGTATTTACATAATCAGTTATTATTGGAATTCTATATGTATATTGTTATGTCCCTGTAAGGACCTGGTGATCTCTACAGTGTAGATGTTCATGACTTTCTGCAGAGTACTGGCGAGAACCAGATTCTTCTCGCACTATCGTGGAGGACTTATCTTCCAATGACCTTTGATTCTTAGCTAATGGACTATTCTATTAATTTATTATTTCTCTATTTGATGCTCGCTAGTGGATTTGTCTCTACCCAGCTATTACTTTCCTTATCATTCATATATTGATTCAGTTGATTTAATTGATTAAGATTTCTCTCATTATTTATGGATGAGATATAGTCTGCCCATGACTATGTTGCGTTGAAAGTACATTTATAGCTTACGTCTACTAAAAAAGGACCCTTCCCGCTGTGCGCCCCTCCTTGAATTATTCGGTCATGCAATACTTATTGAATACAAAAAACAAAATGCATTTCGACCCCGTCGTAGTTCTAAATCATTTCGTGGCACCGGGCGTGGCTGAACCATCTACGATGGGGGGAGCGAAGGAAGGAAGCTTAGATAATAGAATATGCTCTCGCATCGCTTGTATATGTGGTATTCATACATTGGATGTAACATTCGTTTTCCAATGAGTCAAATCATTTTACCTAGTTTGTATTTAGTGTAATTATAACATAAAGTTGTGTTATGTATATGTATATGTTATGTGACCTATGTTAGGCTTAGAATAGATGTTGACATGTTGAGTTAAGTTCAACCTAGTGTAATGAGCTATTGGGCTAGTTTAGGTTAGCAAACATATTCAAATCAATCCCAATTGAACCCAAACTTGAACCTTATGTACTTGGGTGTATGTAGACTCAAACTAAGTGAGATAGGGCTTGTGTTTGTCACATAAACAAGTGGATATAGTAGTTATACACAGCCCATGGGCCGGCCTAGGAAGGGGTAAAGAAAATGCAAATGAGGGTAGTTAATGAAACCACCCACTCACCCTTTCTTTATGCATTCAAATCCACTATCTTTTCTCTCATTTTCTCATCCAAACTTCAGCCACAACCTTCTCCTTCTATCATTCTTTTACTCCTATACTCAATCTCACATGGGCGAAAATCTCAAGGAGCTTAGGGTTGTGCACAATTGAGGTTTGGGTGATTTCTCAACTTTCAAAGGTAAACTATTTTCCTCCAACTTTGAACTAGTATAATTATTTGTATATATGATATTTTTTAGTTCCAGAAGTTTGTATGCAATCTTTGTTATATTTTATACAAATTTCATGTTGGAGTCATGTCCAAATTATTTCGTTTGATTGTGTAAATTAGGCTCAAACTTGACCTCATAAACTCTGAATCATGAAACTGTATTTTTTTCCAACTTTGAAGTAGTGTAACTTTCCATATATGTCATATTTTTAACTCCAAAAGCTTATATAAAAACTTGGGTATTTATTCTACAAATCTCATGTTGGGGCCATGTCCAAAATACCTTATTTTATTGGTGCAAATAAGACTCAAAATTGACCTTATGAACATATAATTCAGAAACTTTAGTTTTCTTCCAACTTTGAGCATGCATAACTTTCTGTGTGGTTTAGTATTTCCAAATCTAATTGTTGGATTGAAATCAATAATATTTTGTCTATCGACTTTATATCTAAATTATGTCCAGAATAATTTGCTCACTAGAGTAAAATGAGACCAAAGTAGGCATCATGAACAGTGTTTTCAGCACACTGAAATATGTAAGTCTTGAATTATTTTTACCAACTTTGGAGGTACATTATTTTCTTTGTATGCCATATTCGTATATTCCAGTGTCATGTATGTATTCTTGGTTAAGTTGTGAATCATTTCCTATAGCTTTATGACTTAACTACTTGTTTTGGGTTATGCATATTAAGGACAAAGTTAGCTTCATGAACAATATTTCAGTATTTATGCTTGAAACTATTTTTGGAGGTCATTTTGAGCTCAATTTTCCAAAATCAAACCGTTGGATTTTGATGTGTCTTTTACATAGTAACCTCTAGATAAATCTATATTAGATCCTCGAATTTTGGCCACAAATAATATTGTTTGTTTACTCAAATATTGCTTCAAAAACTGAAAAATTATAAATTTTTGCACACAAATTAATTCTGTCTGAAATCAGTTTTTCTTGCAACTTTGTGCTTAGATTCTGAAAAATCCAACCGTTTGATTTGTATGATAATTCTACCAAATACAGATGATCTTTCCAAGAAACCTTAAAATCTAACATACAAGCTCTCAGCATATCCGTAAGTGTCTGGATGGTGTACTCTGACTGTCCGTCGGTCTGCGGGTGATAGGCGGTGCTGAACTTGAGGCGTCTTTCCAAACTCTCCTGCATACTCCTCCAAAAATGAGATGTGAACCTCGAACCTCGATCTGACACAATAATCACTGATACTCCGTGCAGTCGCACTATCTGTTTCATATACAAATCTGCCAAAACCTTCGTGGATTGCCCAACTTTGAAGGGCAAGAAATGAGCCGACTTGGTGAGATGGTCCACGATGACCCAAACTGCGTCTTTTCTGCTGGGGATTCTCGGGAATCCAGTACAAATTCCATAGTGATGTGTTCCTACTTCTACTTAGGAATGAGAAGTGGCTGCAATTGTCCTACAGACCTCTGGTACCCGGCCTTGACCTGCTGACAGACCAAATATCTCGCTGCAAATCGAGCGATCTCTCTCTTCATCCTATGCCACTAGTAATGCTGCCGTAAATCCTTGTACATCTTTGTACCTCTGGGATAAATAGAATATATCGAGCTATGTGCCTCAGTCACCAACTTTTGGCGTAGCTCTCTACTAGGAACACATAGGCGATCTCCACACCACAACGTCCCGTCCTTGTGAGTCCATAGTCCTGTCTGCATGTCGGCCTCTGTCCTCTCTCGGAGTCTCCTAAATCTTGTATCTGTAGGTAGGACAGCCTTGATCCTCATAACAAATAAAGACTATACCCAAGGGTAGCCAACTGACCATCCATACCCGAGAATATGACCTCTATTCCCAACTCCTGGAGATCCTAGAACAAATGTCGCAGAGTTGTCAAAAAGTATTGTCACGCCCCAGAACCAGAATACTAGAGAGCGGGGGACAGACACAGCCAGCTATGTATATAGAAGTGTAATCCACTTCGATATACGGTCACGACTGTCTAGATGTATGACGGTTTATCTACAAGCCATCAGTCTCTTATGGTTAAGAACAAGCCTAGTGTCTCAATCTTAAGCAAGTAAATACATGTTACAAGATGGTAGATCATCATACATACAAAGTAAGGCATTCCAAATATTACATATTCAGATGATCATGAAGCTAGTCATACAAAATACGAAGACTAGCAAGAGTTTCAGTCATACATGATCAACCCTAAGATTTGTTAATCATGTTACAGCCCGTAGGCAGACAGTAAGTAAAGTATACAATACGAGCTAACACTTGCTCGGCGGCTAAACGTCTCAAAAGAATAATTTTACAATTAGAGTGGGAGAGCAAAATAAACCCATTCGTTACCAGGATTTCTTCTAGTGTTTACCATCTGGCAAGAAGGCTGGGAGATCCTCGGAAGCTACTCCGAAATCTGGCCATACAAAACCAGCTGGGTCAGACCCTAGAAAGAGCAAGTGCCCCAAAGGAGGCTTCACTTAAGAACTTAAACCAGCATGTCAGAACATAAACAACAATAGTAACAAGAAGACATAAAATATAAATAAGGCAACAAATGACAAGAAGACGAGGAACTATTCTGGAAGCCAGGTTACAATTCTTAAACCAAACAATGATCGGGGTTGTAAACCATCGCCTGAACAGAACCGGATCTCTAGCCATTTTTTGCTAAGAGTATAGCTTAAGCAAGCATGTCCTGAGATAGCCATGTACTAGATCTAGACAAGACTAGACAGGATTGGACTGCATCCAACATTCACGGCCAAGCAAAGAGTACGGCTTGATACTTTAACTAATTAGGGTTATCACAAGCCTAGTTACTAGCAAGATGCAATGAGATATTCCGGCAGTCACAAGCCCTGTAGCTATCCAGGTTATCCAGGTGAGGTTCATGTAAGAGTTATCAAGAATTATTAGGTGACTTAGAGTGCAACACATGACAGTGTGCATATTATTTATTTCAAGAAGTGCCTCACATGACAGTGGTCTGGAAATGTGCCCTACTTGTCGGCAGGCTACAAGTCCATCAGGTGTGGCCGGGATAACGAGATCGCTGTAACTGGAAACATCTCTCTTTATGAGTTACTTTGATCAATCTAGTAATTAACCTAGTCATGTTCAGCATGAATCCCTGACCGTGGTAACCAGGGATGCAAGTCCTAGACATGATGTGAGACGAGTGTCACTCTACTTTTTTAGTATTTTCAAAATCCTAAATTTATTTTCTGATTAATGATTAATTGCTTAAGTGATTTTCAAATAATAAGTTTATATCTATTTTGGATGGAATTGAAATAAGAGCAGGATTTCAAATTTTAAATTTTTTTTATAACCAACAATTAGTGGTCCCCACCCTTTTCTAACTGATTTTTAAGGATTTATGCAATATGTGAAAAGGGCAGGGGCTTAAGTGTTAATAGACCGAATAGTGGAGGGGTTTTATTGCTTAAATCTATTTTTTCCTATTTATTTCTCTTCAGTGAAGAGAGAGAGAGAGAGAGAGAGTCATTTCCTCATTCTCGGTTTAACTTCAGAGAGCTGAGCTCTCATTCTTCACAATTTCATTTTCCCCAATTTTCGTGAAACCTTAGCCGATCGGGAACGACGACAGCAGCTATGGTGGAGACGACGACCATCCCTTCCTACGACGACATTCGGCTATGTGCACAGTGACCAACCTTCCTCGATGCTGTTTTGTCCGTCCAATACGAGCTCCAGTTCCGACGACGTCCGTCATCACGCCGACCTCCACAATAGCAGATCTCAACTCTTCTAGCGATTCTTCTTTGCGAATCGTAATTCTTGTTCTCGTTCTCGACTAGGTAAGCATCTCAATTTCCTGCGAGAGAGACTTATTCATTTCTGATCTCCTTTCCCTCTTCTCGTTTGGTTTTGAAGTGCAGATCGAAGATCGCTGGGTTGATTCGAATTCTTGTCGAAGAATCGATCCCTTCGATTATTTGGTAAAATTCCTGACCGAAATCTCTTGTTCCCTGAGTTACTATTTTCTGTAATCAATTTGTCATTTTCGAGAGTCGGATGATGTTCTCACTGACAGTTAGGAGTGCTGCGAGTAGAAATTGATTGGTCGATGGTGTGTTCATTTGATTGGACAAGGAAACTGGTGAGTGCAACTTTTCATTTGTTTTGTTCTAGTGTTCTTTTGTGCATTGAAGAGTTGTGAATATGTCTCTGATTGATGAATTACAAGTGATCGAGTGACAGATCTCTGGGAATTGTTGATCGGAGTCGTAGCAATTCGGATCGACTTTGAAGTCGGAGGTCAATTCCCAGTTGGACTCGCAAGAACGTGTCCGACACATCTAGTTAAACCCCCTTCAATTTTTAGCTCCTTCAGGTATTATCTTGCCTTCCTTATTATGTTCTATTCTATATCTAGAATTGATATGATTGTGTGTGGGATCGGGTGCAGTGGTTTGTTTGTGTCCGATTCTCTTGTCCATGTCCAGCAGTGTTCTGTTCGTGTTTGAAGCTTTAGGTGGTGTGGCGTGTGTCGGAATGTAGCAGTATACGGAGTGCGTGTCCAAGGCTTGCTCGTGTCTAGGCAACTGATCTATAGCTTTGTCCGAATTGACTGGTAGCGTGTCCAGGCAGGGGAATACAGTATGATTGATCAGTTGTTGTGTATATTTGATTTTATTTGTATAATTTTTGGAGCTTTTAAGTGTATATTCTTCTGTATAATTTTCGATAATTTTATGGGATTCTTGGTGTGTTCAGTCTCTTTTTATTTGAGCCCTGATATTTGAGTTAGCCGTTACATTCAAAATAGGGTTCGATTATTTTGAAGTCCAGGGCTGTCTCATTCCTTGCTGTGAGAGCAGTCTTGGAGTAATAGGCCTAGTAGCTGTTGTAGATTTTTAAATTCAATATGTAGCTTATGTATTTACTACCTTGAGTTTGTGTTGGCTAAATAGCTACTTAGGTTTTGTGCAATCTGGCAATGTGTTGAGTGTGGTTCTGATTGACTGTACAATAATTCACTGAGGCATGTTTAAACTCTGATTTTTCCTAGTACAGTTTTTACGCTTTCACTTGAAAACACTGGTATTCTTAAGCTGTTCAGGTATTAGGGAGTGTTGAAAGCTAAGATTTAGTTTACTGTTGAGTATTTGGTTAGGTTCTCCATGCTTAATGAGGACTATTATGGTAGTTAGTGTAAATTGAATAGGTTCAGTGCATATCAGTATTTTTTTAATCAAACTTACTGGTGGGAATGTCAAACTTTGTCTCTATATACATATCTAAATTAACTATATTGAGTATGTCTATACATATCAAACCATAGATATCTGGTAAATATTAGCTGGTTAGAATATAGCTAGTATACTCTATAACTTAAGCATGGTTAATAGAAAATCACTAAATAGATTCTTAATTAATCAAAATTGTGCCTAATAACAGGAGGATACCCAGATCTACATTCCACACTTGATCACCCTGAGTAAGGCAGGTATACACCTCGGACTTGTCCATTACTTCATGTCTTGTATTCATGCTTGTACCTTCTTGTTGATACGATATTTTACGAGATTGTCTTGTATCATGTTCCCTGAGTTTACTTGTGTTTGGAAGGGGAAATACTACAGATGTGTGATCAAATCCGAGTTATAATTCATGTGAATAGCTTAGGCCCCGTATCGTGCACGCGAGACCGAAGCCGTACCATTTCATGTTCCCTGAATCTACCCAAGCCGATCACACACTCTGGATGTATTTTGATATATTGCACACGTCAGGTTCATTGTATATTTCATGTTCAGATTTCATTTCATGTTCCCAGTATTTACTTTTTAGTATTCATGTTCAGATTTTATTTCATGTTCTTATTTCTCGTACTTCATGTTTCCTGTATTCATTTCCATATCATGATGTTCATATTCATTTCCTTGGATATACTTAGCTCCGCTCCTGACTAGGATATGTTGCAGGTGAGTTAGAGGCTATCTGTGACACTTATTACGGGCAGGAGCCTGGAGGCACCTATGAGCTAGCCGATGTTGCTCTGGACTTAGAGGCTGAGGAGGCCTAGTACCTTCCTTTTAGTTTTATTTAGACTTTGTATTAGATACATTAGTTACTTTTCATTTGCTAGAAATGTAATAATTCTTATCATGTACTTTGATTCTGGGATTCGATATTATAGATGTTGTAGTTTATTTTTATTCTTATCTAGACTTGTAGTTTCCCTAGAGATTGGTACTGCTTACTTCATCGTGTCTAACGACGAAGGCTGGGTGTGTCCGACTCGTGTCTGATTATTCGGAAGCGGGTCGTGACATATTTTTAGTGGTGGTCCATGCAGGTCTATCCTAATGGTACCTAGGTATTAGTGTACTATTGGCAGACTTGATTAAACTAGGGAAACTTGATCACAACATAGAAAAATCAGAAAATAAGGGTATATCAGGTACATTGACATTATAAAAACATGGTTTATTTTTAGGTTTTAGGGTTTGTCAATCAACGAAGTTTTCTTTCTATTGCAGGATGGTCAATACAAGGAAGACCACAGATCAGCTTGGAGTTGTAGGCAGTACGGGACAGTCTGCACCAGACGTTCCAGTAGAGCAGCTTCCGCCACCGCCCCCTATCTTTCCTCCGTTGCCCCCGACGATGATGTTCGATGACGCCCAGGTGTTGGCCATGTTCCAGCAGTTCATGGAGGCCCAGAACCACCAGACTGCACAGTTCAGAGCGACAGTCGTTGATGCAATCAGGACTCGAAAGTCGGTAGCACCAGCACCGGTAGCACCTCCAGCACCAGCAGCACCGAAACCGGGGACCGTCGGAGACTACCAGAACCTCTGTCCGATGGATTTCTGGGGCTATGAGGGGATCGTATATGTAGATGAGTGGCTAGAAAATACGGAGCGGACGCTGAAGATGGCGAGGATTCCTGATGACTTGAAGGTGGAAGTTGCGAGTATGCGACTTTTTGATCTTGCCAGAGCCTGGTACCGAGAGGAGCCCTAGTTAGCTGTGCCCCAGGTTCTCTGGACAAACTTTAAAACTCTGTTCAAGGAGAAGTTCTTCCCCGACACTGAGCGAGACGAGCTTCAGATGCAGTTCGAGGCACTGCAGCAGGGGACCATGACGGTGGCAGAGTATACATCAGAGTTCACCCGACTCAGCAGGTTCGCAGAGAACCTAGTCGACATGCCAGAGGAGAGGGCTTGGAGGTTCAAAAAGGGCCTCACCAGAGAGTTGCAGCATGCAGTAGCTATCAGCCAGACGACGACTTATTCGAGCATCCTCAAGATTGCTCAGGCTGTGGAGAAGGAGATGGACCCGAGGCCCAAGAGGGATAGGGACATCGGTAGTAGCATCTATCAGGCACCGACGAAGAGGACTCAGACTCAGATTCAGACGAGGCCACCACAGCCGACGGCAGTTCAGCATCACCCTGTCAGAGCTCTAGAAGTTCAGCAGCATCAGAGACAACAGGAGGTCACTTGCACATACTGTCATCGACCAGGACACCACATTGAGGTCTGTCGTAAGAGGCACGGACTTTACCTATTCTGCGGATCAAACGCTCATCAGATGAGAGACTGCCAGCAGGCCACAGCCAGACTAGCATGAGGACCTCGAGGAACTGGAGGACCACCACCTGTACCACCTATAGTACTACCCGCTGTACCCCAGAGAGGAGGACCAGCTCTACCTGTAGCTTCCCTTCCCAAAAATTTTTTGAATTTTTTTATTTACTTGATTAAATGATAATTTTTAGAATTTTTATAAATTATTATTTAATTAATTATTACGGTAGATGACTTTAGCTATGGTTGAGTTTTGGAGTACAAGGTGACTAGGAATCATGGCACGAATAGTGTAGTTGTGTGCCTTGACTTGTGTTTTAGCTAGGGTAGGGTAGACCAAGCCATAAGTATGTCCTAACTATAAAAACCAGGCCAAGTTGTGACATGACCCTTACAAATGATTTATTTATTTACTTATTAAGACTATGATATTTAGGATGTCCGGTTGTACCAATTTAGTCCGGACTGGACCCGAACCGAACCCAAGTCTATGTAGTCGGGTAGTGCGACCAAAGACGCCATGTAGGTGTGCATTATTAGTTTTTTGTATTTTATCTTAGTAGGATATTAAGTATTTGCGATACATCTGTTACATATATGTGTTATTGATATTAAATTGTTAATATTTTTATAATAGGATAAATATTCTTTTTGTGATGTATTTCTAGATTGCTAGGATTTTATACCATATATATATATATATATATATATTATATATATATATATATATATATATATAATATGTGTGTGTGTGTGTATGTATATATAAATATATATTAAATGTGTGTATTTGTATGTATATATAAATATATTATATATGTGTGTTGTATTATATATATATATATATATATATATATATATATATATATATATATGTATAGAAGTACGTATACATGTATGGGATATATATTATTATATATAATATATATTATTATATATATAAAATATTATATATATATATATATAAAATATATATATATATATATGACAAAAAATATTATATATATATGAATATATATACACATATATATTAATTGCTAAAAAAAAGAAAAAGAAATAAAAAGATAAAGAAAAGGAGAAAACAAAAGCAGATGTGATCCCAGCCCAACCCAACGTAACCCTTTCCAATGGGCTCAGCCCGCAGTATCCCGAACCCGACCCCCTGTTAACACACACAGCAGTATATATGAGAAACCGAGAGAGAGAGAGGATGCGAATTTGTCAAAAACCCTAAACTCTTCATCACAATTCCGCCACACTCTCCTGCGCGCCACCCTACGACCCCGTACGTCGACTGCGCCACCTGCAGAGGGCGGTCGATCGCCGAAGTCGGCCGACCGCGCGCCTGAAGAGGCGGTCAACAACAGCAACACCGCAGCAGGTACCCCCACTTTTGAACCAAAAATCTACCTCAATATTAGACCGTTTTCGATTGCGTAACTTATTCTGGAAACCCTATGTGACGCCCTAAGAGATCCAGTAATCAGGATTACATGGGGTTGCCCAACCGACCCAAAAAATCGACCTAAAATCGAGCGAATGTTACTTGAAAACAGAATGAAACATTAGGCAATCACCCTAATTTGGAAGACAGTTCTTGGATTAAACAAAAGGAATCATAGAAATCTATCCGAAGGCAGTTATAGAAGACTTATACGAGATTAAAACAGTTTTTATAGAACCTGATTCCATCAAGTAGATGCAAAGTTATTAGTTTTCAAAAATTAAGAAAAACCTGTTTTCGAAACCCCGAAAAACTTCGATACGACATGCATCCCGCCAACCTTGGCGACGTGGTCGCGAACCAAAAGCATCGAAAGGTGCGTATCGACTTCGTGGACGTGTGGGTTTTGACGGAATTCAAATTGGTTGCGTGTGCACGACGAATTTGATGTGTATCCGTCGAAATTTACCGTATCGGTCTCTGTGCAAATTTTCCAATTACTTTGTGCACGTTCGTCAGATCGAGATGAAACTTGCGCTAACAGGACCGTATCATTTTTTGGTCCTGTATGCCAAGTTTGGTCCAATTCTGAGACAGTTGATCGGATCGTCATTTCGTGGCCCCCACGGTCCGATTCAACGGGCAATTTTGTGCACGGCCTGCCGAAATCTAACTTTGGTCATACGGTTTGATTCGTATCATCAAAATAAATCCGTAGACATTTAGTTTGACAAATTTAGAGACCATTAAATTTGGCACGCTTTTCGGTGCAAAGCGGGTCCAACGGCAGACATCGTTTTTGTCCAAAATTACTGTTTTGCCCCTGTATCCAGAATTGGACTTAAGGACAAGCAATCCTAGCTAATTTGACTATTTTGAGAATGTTGGCGATGTCTGTTTCAGCTTTCGAAGACATTTGTGATGATGTGGATTTTATGGCTTATTAGTTGATGATATTTTGTGGATCTACGTGCAACCACCAGGCAAGATACCTTGCCTCCCTCTACAGTTCATTTTCATGCTTATAGTTCTTCAATTTTTAGTATGTTATCATTTAGTTACTCTAGTTGATATAGATTCAGATATTTTCTACATACCATGTTTACTAGTTTATTGTCTTTCTTGTAGATCAGTATTTCCTGACTTGATAGCGTAGTTATACCAGGCTTTTCCATATTATGGTTCAAGCTAGAGTTGCCCTTACATGTGTCATGACCGAGTTGTACCGTGCCGTCACCTGTACCTTGATTGAGTCGTGTCTAGAAGTATGCATAATTGAACTGCTATTCTTGTATCATTTTCCACAACCTGCGAGTCCACAATCGGGGCGAGGGTTGACCGTTTGCACCTGCGAGTCCACATTCAGGGCGAGGGTGTTTTTCTTGATCTATTTGCACCTGCGAGTCCACACTCGGGGCGAGGGTGTTTGTCGTGAACTAACCTGCGAGTCCACACTCGGGGCGAGGGTTAGTGATTAGTTCAAACCTGCGAGTCCACACTCGGGGCGAGGGTTTGGTATTCCATTGATCTCTTATTTTTCTAGCAGTTCATTTATGCATAGTTGATCCCGTATCCGTGCTCATAGTTACCTGTCAGTAGCCACATGTCAGTCTCATGTCTAGTTCCTATTTATACCCTGTTTACATCATTGCATGATTAAACTGTTAGATAAGCATGTTTTTATGTATCTTGCTATGTCCCCTGAGGACCTGATGATCTCTTCAAGTAGCTGATTGCAAGGAGTTAGTTAGCGGATCATGCTGGTAGTGATTACACCTTCAGAGATACATGTATTTGCTTGTGATATTTCTTTATTATTCTTTCGGCTTTATATCCTATACCATGATATATTCTGCTTAGTTTATAGACTCATATCATTCTTGGAGTCTAATCGGACAATATGCTAATGGGCTGCAGACCATGACCCATAATTGTCCATTCATGTTTTATATTATTTTTGTGGATTGAGATATAGTGACGTCTTGCCATGACTAGACCCATTCCAAAGTCCAGACAGCATTTACGTATTCGGGTTGGGCTGGAGTCCGCTCGATGCGTAGCTGGCTTGCTCACGAGCTCGCGCCCGAAAAGCAGGTGCGGGTCGTGATAAGTTTTTTTGTGGCCCATGCAGGTCAGAGCATATCGTATCGATTACGTAACTGCACTGATACGAGTCTACGAATTTGACTAAACCCTTAGAAATCTCAATCCACTCTGCCTTGAAAATTCTTCTAGAAATTCTCTACGTCCTTAAAAACTCAATAATTGCTCTCGATTATACTTCCTTACTTTTCGTACCATTGATTCTCGTCCCTTCCTATTCCGGGGTGACGAATGATCGTGCTGTCTAAAATTTATCAGGAATTCTTAAATTATAGTATAATATTGCATGATTATTGAGTTTTGGTTGTTTATGGTTATGAGGGATTATAGTTGCCATATGCCTAGATATCTGTCGTTAGAATTGTTAGCAACTTGTTAGAAGATTATAAGATTTTAGTGACCGTATTTTGAGGAATAGTGTGACCAAAGGTGGGTAGAAGTCCTCGAAGTTTTGTAGATACAAAATGGCTAAGAGAAAGTGTCACGACCCGCACCCTAGAGTAAGGGCACGAGACGTGGGTACGTCCAGCCTACGCCACAGTGTCGGCGGTAGAACGCTGTCCTAGGTCAAACATCTAACAATACATAAGGTACCTGTACAGTATATACACTCCGAATGGAGGTGACATAGCAAATACAGTCTCAATCACATCTAAGGTAGAGCACGATAAAAGATAGATAAATAGATAAGGACAGAATGAAAATCACGGAGATACAATCCAGATAAGTCTAAGTGTCTAAATAAATACATATCCCAAATAACATCTCATGAAATAAACTTCCAGTATATACAATAATGTATCAATGAGAAGACAAGGTAAGAGTCTAGGTTAGCAGTCTAAACCACTGGTAGTAGATCCTCTACTGCAAGTGGGTCCAAGTAACAAGTGATGTCTAAAGCTGCACCGTAATGGGTAGACACCAGAGCTTCATCATTCACTGTAAAATTTTCAACAGGTCCAGTCGAGACAGGAGCGAGTACAGTACATCTCAACAGAATCATAACAGGTTAGGAAATATAAACATGCTAGAGAGTAAGATACAGAAAACTGAAGAATAACATGATAAAAAAGGAAGACTGTAAATAAATAGCTACCGTATATAGAGAACTAACAGTGACTAGTGATTCAGAGCACAAGATGGTTATGTAAACGGCACGATGTTGTACACGAGTAATCTACAGAGGTTTGTACACGAGTAATCTACTGGATTGATTACATAACCACTTCTACTCCCTTGCCCCAATCAATACACAAGGATCTAGTCAAGTTATGTTGTTGTACAAGAAGGTCATGTGAATACATGATTATACACGATTTCACACATTTCATATACGAATGTCACGAATACAAAGAGTACACGATGCTCACGATAAAGTACACGAACACGAAATACCCGATGTATCCGCTAAGGGGATAACATCGCACGACAAGATCCATATAGTACTAATCCGTGTTTCCAACGTGTCAGCATCATGTAAAGTAATCTAAAGCAGGAAATATAATCCTAAACAAGATATGAAATGATCAGAGAATGTACTCGCCTGTATCCTGAGTATCTGAAGAGTATCTACTGTCCGAGGAGTGTTGTATGTCTCCTATAGAACAGTACAAGTCACTATAAGTCTAAAATAATATATCAGACTGCTACAATGCATCTACATGAAGTTTGGGGTCAAACTGGACTAAAGTCAACTCTTGGTCAACTCTAGTCAACTATACTAGTCAAACTAGGTCAACTAGGTCAAGCCTAAACCAAACAAGTCTCACTAAGCCTAACCAGCCTATTCTAGCAAGCACACACAATTTCTAGGCTATACAAGCCAACAACACATGTTTACCGGCATTCATGCCATATACATAGGCAATGAGCCATAGGCTATAGGCCATAGGCTAGAATACATATTCACACATTACAATATTAATCTAATTAGTATAGTTCACACACACATTTCACACATATAGATATATATCTAATTTAGTATAGATAATCACATATACATATATAGGCTTCATGATAATATATCACATATATAGATATATATGCATATACATATATATATATAAATATATGCATAGGGTGGCAGGGAATAACATGTGTGTGTGTACAAGTGAGGGTGTGTGTGTGTAGAGAGTGTCATATAAGGGTGAGGGTGATAGGTGAGGGTGTGTATCATATGAGGATGTGTGTAGAGTGTGTGATAGTTAGAATTAGTGAGTGAGTGAATTAAGGTGTGACAGGAATAGGAAACAAAGACAGTAAGGATTCTCAAATTTGGTTGACAGTTAACTAACATATGTAAAGGGATTTGCCATGACAAATTAACATGAAAAATCAGTGTTTTAAGGGATCAAGTGACAGTTCAAAACAACCCAATTCGAATCAATTTTACCAATACTTGACAACATCAAAACCCCATGAATCAATTTACAGTAAACCAACATAAGGTAATTGAATTTAAACATGGCAACAACATTTCAAAATTTGTTTGAAAACTGGAATCAAGTGGCAGTTTATTAGGAGTGAAAGTTTCAGAATTTTCCATTCTCTACGATACCCAACTTCCTACATCAACATAGCTTCACACAAACTTAACTAATCATGTGTGAAGAACCAACACAAATGCATAAGAATTTAACATGGAATTTAACATTCAAAATTCAGTTTTTAAGAAAAGGGAATGAAAGGTTCAGAAATTAACATGGGAATTTGAGAACCAATTCAGTTTAAAAACTGGAATAAAAGGTTCTGGATTGGTCTCAGGACTGTGTATCAGTCCAGTATACACAGCCCAATCCACATGTTGAAATCCCATTCTCCTATTGTTATCATCAATCAACAGTGAACTAATACAATGGGAAATAACCAAATGTTCAGGAATTGAATCAAACTAGTGAGAAGTTCTTAGTTTTAAAACTGGAATTAAATGACAGTTTAATGAATGGAATCAAATTGACAGTTATAACATCAAAACCCAATTTCGAATTCAAAAACCTAACACCATTCGATAATCAACATTGCAGCGATCCATTACTCATGTATAAGATTCAAACATGGAATTTAAACAGGGGAAAATCAGTTAAACAGTGAATTAACTTTCAGAAATTAAATTCCAGGAAACCCGTATCAGTTGAAATGGGAAAATGGAAATCGAACATCAAAACCATGTTAATTCACATTTTAAATGGTTGGTAAAATATTATACACATGTGCACGTGTCTACCACTTCATACGTGTCCATCCAAGTGGACACAAGTGTGTCCAGCACACACAAACACGCACACGTGCACTGCACAGTGCACAGTGCACAGTGTCGTGCACGTATGCACGCGTGTCCCACGCGCGACACAGGCCACCTGGCCTTGCGTACACATGCGCCAGGGGTAGGGCTACCCCTAGGACCGCCTGCACAGTGACCACGACGTGTGTCGTGTCCGCGTCAGCTGTGTATCAGTGGCGCAAACTGTGCGCTCACAGCAGCTCGTACGTGGCTCGTACGACCAGTGCAGGGAGGATTTCTTCTCGCACACGCAACCAAATGCTCCTAAATTTTGGGAGCATGGTGACAGTTACTACCCCAACACTCACACAAAATTTGGCGTGTCCACGTGTCCTGTGTTGGGAGTTCTCAGCCCCAAGATGCAGGACACCGTGTACGTGTGTGCACAGCGTATCCAACACGAATTTCTGACACAATAGGACACTCAAATACCAGACACTCTTCACAAAAAATGACATACACACCTAGATCTAGGACTCTATTCAATTAGATTTGCAAAATTTACAAATTGAATCGGTTCGGGCATTTCGTCGAACACCTAGCTTATAGGTTCGATACGTGTCCGATACGGACACGTAACCTAATGCAAATGACACAAAATTCCTCCAGTAGCTAGGGGACACCTATTCCTAAGCCATCATGCAATAAAATCAGGATTAAAACACAATTTGAGGGTGGTTACCTATGTGTGCCAATCCTCCAAGAAAGCTCCAATGGAGAGATTCCAAATACCAACTCCAAAGCTCCAAATGAATCCAAAACTGAGATTAACCTCCAGAAATGATAAACATACATAAATTAGGTCCTAATGCAAAGGACTAGGATTAAAAAGGAATTAAAATGAATTTATGGGAATTTTTGGAAGGAGGAAAAATACCTTCTTCAAAACTAGGTCAAGCTCTAAAAGAGGCAAGAACTCCTCAACAAGACATTAAATAGGGAGGGGCTCTCCTATGGCTGGTCATAAGTTCAATAATTAGGGTTAGGGTTTACTAAAATGGCCCATGGGCTTAAGTCATGATCAATCAAATCATTAAGCCATAAGTCATTTCATGAAACCACAAGTCATGACTTAAATTCACTAAACCAAATTCCCTCATTCTAAAACTAATCTCTAATGACTAAAATGGTTTAACTCAAATTAGTCTAGGGTTACTATAGCTAGGGTTAGGTTCCAGGCTAGTCTACTAGTCTCAACAAGTCAAAGTCCAAACTAGGAATTCCAGTCCAACATTTTAACCAATAATTCTAATAAGCCAAAATGACCAAATTACCCCTTGGCTAAAAATGATAAATAAATATCCCTAATCACTTGGTTAGGCTCTAGGTCAGACAGTCTCTCGGGTTTCACTAGCAGCACATCAAAATCACAAGTCATGACTTAAAACAGTTTTTAAATAGTTTAAAATGATTAAAAATTACCAAAAATCATAATATGAAATAAATATCAATAAATAATAATATAATTACAAAATTTCAAAATTACCCTCATATGGAAAACTGGGCGTTACAGAAAGACATAAACTATTTTTGGAGGAATTAAAATTTGGGGAGATAAGGTAAAAATAGACTTTGAATTTTAAGGAATAGTTACGGATTAGAATTTCGAGGACAAAATTATTTTTAAGGTGGGTAGATTTGTAGCTTCCCTTCCCGAAATTTTTTTGAAAATATTTTATTATTATTATTTATTTGATTTAAGTAATAATTTTTAGAATTTTTATAAATATTTATTTAATTAATTATTACGGTAGATGACTTTAGCCATGGTTGAGTTTTGGAGTACAAGATGACTAGGAATCAGGGCACGGATAGTGTAGTTGTGTGCCTTGACTTGTGCTTTAGTTAGGGTAGGGAAGGCCAAGCCATAAGTGTGTCCTAATTATGAAAACCATGCCAAGTTGGGACATGACCCTTACAAATGATTTATTTATTTACTTACTAAGACTATGATATTTAGGATGCCCGGTTGTACCAATTTAGCCCGGACTGGATCTGAACCGAACCCAAGCCTATGTAGTCGGGTAGTACGACCAAAGACGCCCATATAGGTGTGCATTATTAGTATTTTTTGTATTTTATCTTAGTAGGATATTAAGTATTTTGCGATACATCTGTTACATATATATGTGTTATTGATATTAAATTGTTAATTATTTTATAATAGGATGAATATTCTTTTGTGATGTATTTTTAGATTGCTAGAATTTTATACCATATATATATATATATATATATATATATATATATATATATATATATATATATATGTGTGTGTGTATGTATATATAAATATATATATTAAATGTGTGTATTTGTATGTACATATAAATATATTATATAAATGTGTGTATTTGTATGTATATATAAATATATTACATAAATGTGTGTATTTGTATGTATATATAAATATATTATATATTATATATTATATATATATATATATATATTTATATATATTATATTATATATATATATATATAAATATATATATATATACATATATATTAATTGCTAAAAAAAAAAGAAATAAATAGAAAAAAGAAAAGGAGAAATCAAAAGCAGATGTGATCCCAGCCCAGCCTAATGTAAGCCTTTCCAATGGGCTCAGCCAGCAGCATATCCCGAACCCGACCTCCTGTTAACACACACAACAGTATATATGAGAAACCGAGAGAGAGAGAGAGAGAGAGAGAGAGAGAGGATGCGAATTTGTTAAAAACCCTAAAACTCTTCATCACAACGCTGCCTCACTCACCTGCGCGCCACCCTAGGACCCCGCACGTCGACTGCGCCGCTTGCAGAGGGCGGTCGATCGCCGGAGTCGACCGGCCGGGCGCCTGAAGAGGCGGTCAACAGCAGCAACAACCGCAGCAGGTACCCCCACTTTCGAACCAAAAATCTACCTCAATATTAGACCTTTGATTTCGTAACTTATTCTGGAAACCCTGTGTGACCCCCTAGGAGATCCAGTAATCAGGATTACATGCGGTTGCACAATCGACCCAAGAAATCGACCTAAAATCGAGCGAAAGTTACTTAAAAACAGAACGAAACATTAGGCAATCACCCTAATTTGGAAGACAGTTCTTGGATTAAACCAAAGAAATTATAGAAATCTATCTAAAGGCAGTTATAGAAGACATATACGAGATTAAAACAATTTTTATAGAACCTGATTTCATCTAGTAGATGCAAAGTTATTATTTTTCAAAAATTAAGAAAAACCTATTTTCGAAACCCCGAAAAACTTTGATACGACGTGCGTCCCGCCGATCTGGGCAACGTGGTCGCGAACCGAATGCATCGAAAGGTGCGTATCGGCTTCGTGGACGTGTGATGACGGAATTCAAATTGGTTGCGTGTGCGCGACGAATTTGATGCGTATCCGTCAGAATTCACCGTATCGACCTCTGTGCAAATTTTCCAATTACTTTGTGCACGTTCGTCAGATCGAGACAAAACTTGTGCCAACAGGACTGATATCATTTTTCTGGTTCTGTATGCCAAGTTTGCTCCAATTCTGAGATAGTTGATCGGATCATCGTTTTACGGGCCCTACGGTCCGATTCAACGAGCAATTTTTTGCACGGCCTGCCGGAATCCAACTTTGGACATACGGTTGGGTTCATATCATCAAAATGAATCCGTAGACATATAGTTTGACGACTTTAGAGACTATTTACTCTGGTACACTTTTCGGTGCAAAGCGGGTCCAACGGCGGAAATCGTTTTTGTCCGAAATTACCGTTTTACTCCTGTGTCCAGAATTGGACTTAAGGACAGGCAATTCTAGCTAATTTGGCTATTCTGAGATTGTTGGCGATGTCTATTTCAGCTTTCAGAGGCAGTTGTGATGATGTGGATTTTATAGCTTATCAGTTGATGACATTTTATGGATCTACGTACAACCACCAGGCAAGATACCTTGCCTCCCTCTACAGTTCATTTTCATGCTTATAGTTCTTCCATTTTTAGTATGTTATCATTTAGTTACTCTAGTTGATATGGATTCAGTTGTTTTCTACCTACCATGTTTACTAGTTTATTATCTTGCTTGTATATCAGTATTTCCTAACTTGATAAGCGTAGTTGTACCAGGCTTGTCCATATTATGGTTTATGCTAGAGTTGCCCTTACCAGTGTCATGACTGAGTTGTACCGTGCCGTCACCTATACCTTGACTGAGTCGTGTCTACAAGTATGTGTAATTGAACTGCTATTCTTGTATCGTTTTCCACAACCTACGAGTCCACAATCGTGGCGAGGGTTGACCGTTTGCATATGCCAGTCCACATTCGGGGCGAGGGTGTTTTTTTTTATCTATTTGCACCTGCGAGTCCACACTCGGGATGAGGGTGTTTGTCGTGAACTAACCTGTGAGTCTACACTCGGAGCGAGGGTTAGTGATTAGTTCAAACCTGCGAGTCCACACTCGGGATGGGGGTTTGGTATTCCATTGATCTCTTATTTTTCCAGTAGTTCATTTATGCATAGTTGATCCCATATCCGTGTTCATAGTTACATGTCAGTAGCCACATGTCAGTCTCATGTTGAGTTCATGTTTATACCCTGTTTACATTATTGCATGATTAAACTGTTAGATAGGCATATTTTTATGTATCTTGCTATGTCCCTTGAGGACCTGATGATCTCTTCAGGTAGCTGATTACGTGGAGTTAGTTAGCGGATCTATATGGTAGTGATTACACCTGCAGGGATACAGGTATTTGTTTGTGATATTTCTTTATTATCCTTTCGTGCTTTATATCCCATACCATGATATATTCTGCTTAGTTTATAGACTCATATCATTCTTGGAGTCTAATCAGACAATTTGCTAATGGGCTGCAGACCATGACCCATAATTGTTCATTCATGTTTCATATTCTTATTGTGGATTGAGATATAGTGACGTCTTGCAATGACTAGACCCATTCTAAAGTCCAGACAGCGTTTATGTATTCGGGTTGGGCTGGAGTCTGCTCGATACGTAGCTGGCTTGCTCACGAGCTCGTGTCCGAAAAGCGAATACGGGTCGTGACACTACCACCTCAGCAGCAAAGATTTGTACAGCACCACAGCAAAGAGGAGGACTACAGCAGGGACGTACTTACGTCATGGCCACAGTTGAGGAGGATGAGGTACCCCCATATGTTATTACAGGTTCTATCATCTTATATTCATTTCCTGCCATTACATTATTTGATTCTGGAGGCACTCGTAGCTTTGTATCATATAAGTTTTTGCATAGATACGGCTTTACACCTAAGCCCATTAGGAGGAACTGTCGAATTATGACAGGAGGAGGGGTAGTGCCAGTTAGTAAGATGATAACTATAGCTGGAAGGGAGTTTAGGTCTCGACTTCTAGTGATACTATTGCCTGGATTTGATATAGTCCTAGGCATCGACTGGATGAGTGAGCAGTTTGCTGTAATAGACTGCCATGAAGGGAAGGTTACTTTCAGCCCACCTGGAGTTTTATCGTTCGAGGTCAGAAGACGGATCGTAGAGAGGCCAGATGGAGTTTACTTTGGAGCAGTTGTAGAAGACCAGGAGTTGTCGTACCTGTTGATTGTAGAGTTTTTCGATGTCATCCCCGAGAAGTTGCCAGGATTGCCGCCAGATTGAGATGTGGAGTTCAACATCGACTTAGTGCCTGGATCATCGTCGAAGTCCCAACATTGCTATAAGATCAACCCGAAGGAAACTACAGAGTTGAAGGCCCAGATTGATGAGTTATAAGGCAAGGGTTTTATTCGGTCAAGTGCTTCACCCTGGGGAGCACCAGTACTCTTCGTGCCGAAGAAGGATGGAACTGTTAGGATGTGTATTGACTATCGTGCACTCAATAACATCACCATCAAGAATAAATACCCGTTGTCGCGGATAGATGAGCTGTTTGATCAGCTGAGTGGGGCGAAGGTCTTCTCAATGATTGACCTTCGGTCGGGATATCATCAGATGAAGGTTCGGGAGCAGGATATTCTGAAGATATTTTTCAATACCCGTTAAGGCCAGTATTAATTTTTGGTGATGCCGTTCGAACTCACCAATGCCCCAGCAGTGTTTATGAACTTGATGAATAAAGTTTTTAACAAGTATTTGGACAAGTTTGTCGTAGTCTTCATTGACGACATCTTGATATATTCGAAGACCGAGGAGGAGCATATGGAGCATCTGCGAAAGAAGAAGCTGTACGGAAAGCTCTCGAAGTACGAGTTCTTCTTGGACAGAATGGAGTTCTTGGGGCATGTGGTAACTGGAGAGGGGATTTCTGTAGATCCCAAAAAGATTGAAGCTGTGGAAGCATGGGCACCTCCCAAGTCAGTAGCAGAGATTCATAGTTTCCTGGGGCTAGTAGGATACTACCGAAAGTTCGTGAAAGATTTTTCCAAGATAGCGGAGTCGATGACCAAGCTTACGCGGAAGGACGAGGAGTTCATCTGGAGAGACGCCTGCCAGTCAGCATTTGAAGAATTGAAGAGAAGACTCCCTACAGCTCCAGTTTTAGCTTTGCTATCCGGATCTGGAGGATTCGTCATCTACAGCGATGCATCAGGGAAGGACTTGGGATGTGTGCTTGAGCAGAACACGAGAGTTATTGCTTATGCTTCTAGACAGTTGAGGCCTCATGAGGATAATTATCCCACACATGACTTGGAGCTTGTAGCAGTCATTTTTGCCTTGAAACTATGGAAGCACTACTTGTAAGGAGAGAGAGTAGACATTTTCACGGACCACAAAAGCCTGAAGTATGTTTTTATTCAAAAGGAACTGAATATGAGGCAGCAAAGATGGCTGGAATTCATGATGGATTTCAACATCAATCTGCAATACAATCCTGGGAAGGCGAATGTGGTAGCAGATGCTCTTAGTCGATATTATGTTGCTATGTTTCTCACTATGGATCAGCATCTTTTAGAGGATCTTGAGAGTCTAGGGATCGAGATTGTTCTTCCAAAATTTGGAGGGTAGTTGATGTACATACAGATACAGTCAGGACTGATAGAAAAGATCAAGAAGGCCCAGTTTTTTGATGAGGGACTCCGATGTCTCAGAGGCCAGGCAGAGGTAGGATTGCTCGACGACTTCACTATTGCAGATGATGGATCCCTAAGGCACGAAAACCAGTTGTGTGTGCCTAAGGATTTACGAAAGAAGGTTATACAGGAGGTCCACCAGTCACAGTATTCTATTCATCCTAGATCTACCAAGATGTATAAGGATCTGCGGGAGTATGTTTGGTGGTATGGGATGAAACGAGAGGTTGCCAGATTCGTTTCTAGATGTCTTGTGTGCCAACAAGTCGAAGCAGAGCGCCAGAGACCAGCAGGATTACTCCAGCCTTTACCTATTTCAGAGTGGAAGTGGGAACACACAACCATGGACTTCGTCTCTGGTTTACCGCGTACATCCAGTAGCAAGGACGCTATTTTGGTTATCGTGGACATACTGACGAAATCCGCTTACTTCATTCCGTTCAAGGTAGGGCTGTCGACCGAGAAGCTTGCAGACCTCTACATGCGGCAGATTATGCAGATCCACGGGGTGCCGGTGAGCATCGTTTAAGACAGGGACAGTCGCTTCACATCACACTTTTGGAGGAGTCTACAACTAAGCTTGGGTTCACAGTTGAAGTTCAGCCCCGTCTATCATCCACAGACAGACGGACAGTCCGAGAGGACCATTCAAATACTAGAGAATATGATACGGGTTTGTACACTCGACTTTGGCGGTTCGTGGGAGGATCATTTGCATCTTGTAGAGTTTGCCTATAATAACAGTTATCAGGCTAGCATCGAGATAACACCGTTTGAGGCACTATATGGACGGAGATACCGCACACCTTTATCTTGGGACGACATTGGCGAAAGGACTTTGCTTGGGCTAGAGATGGTGGTAGACTCTGCTGAAAAGATCAGATTGTTCAGAGAGCGTCTCAGAGTTACACAAGATCGACAGAAGCACTGGGCGGACAGCAGACGGCCTCTAGAGTTCGCAGTTGGAGATAAAGTGTTCCTGAAGATCTTGTCGACCAGAGGCATCATTCGTTTTGGCAGAGACGGAAAGCTTAGCCCAGATATATCAGACCCTTCGATGTGACAGTACGGGTTGGCAAAGTGGCATATCGACTAGCGCTTCCAGCTAGCTTGGAGGGAGTGCATGACAACTTTCACGTATCCCAGCTTCGATGCTATATTCCAATCCGAGCCATGTGGTGGACTCAGAGCTAGAGATGGGTCCGAGCTTGACCTACGAGGAGCAGCCGATGGAGATCCTTGATCGGAGGGAGAAGCAATTACAGAATTAGACTATTCCACTTGTCTGAGTCATGTGGAGACATCACTCTCTAGAGAGTCCACATGGGAGCGCGAGGACGAGATGCAGGAGCGATATGCCAATTTGTTTGCTTGATTGTATTGTCTTGTTTTGGGAATGTTAAATACATGACTTGTGTTTAAAACATTCATTATAGTTGTGTTCTCACTTGTGAGATTTCATTTTGTTCTTCAAATTCGAGGACGAAATTATTTTAAGGGGGAGAGATTTGTTACTCTACTTTTTCAGTATTTTCAAAATCCTAAATTTATTTTCTGATTAATGATTAATTGCTTAAGTGATTTTCAAATAATAAGTTTATATCTATTTTGGAGGGAATTGAAATAAGGACAGGATTTCAAATTTTAAAAATTTGTTATAACCAACAATTAGTCGTCCCCACCCTTTTCTAACTAATTTTTAAGGATTTATGCAATATGTGAAAAGGGCAGGGGCTTAAGTGTTAATAGACCGAATAGTGGAGGGGGTTTATTGCTTAAATCAATTTTTCCTATTTATTTCTCTTCAGTGAAGAGAGAGAAAGAGAGAGAGAGAGAGTCATTTCCTTATTTTTGGTTTAACTTCAGAGAGCTGAGCTCTCATTCTTCACAATTTCCTTTTCCCTAATTTCTGTGAAACCCTAACCGATCGGGAACGACGACCGCAGCCATGGGGGAGACGACGACGATCCCTTCCTCCAATGATATCCTGCTATGTGCACAGTGACCGACCTTTCCTAGCACTGTTTCGTCCGTCCAGTACGAGCTCCAGTTTCGACGACGTCCGTCGTCACGACGACCTCCACGACAGCAGATCTCAACACTTCTAGCGATTCTTCTTTGCGGATCTTCATTCTTATTCGCGTTCTCGACTAGGTAAGCATCTCGATTTCCTATGAGAGAGACTTGTTCGTTTCTGATCTCCTTTCCCTCTTCTTATTTGGTTTTGAAGTGCAGATCGAAGACCACTGGGTTGATTCAAATTCTTGTCGAAGAATCGATCCCTTCGATTATTTGGTAAAATTCATGACCGAAGTCTCTTGTTCCCTGAGTTGCTGTTTCCTGTAATCAATTTTTCATTTTTGAGAGTCAGATGATGTTCTCACTAACAGCTAGGAGTGCTGCAAGTAGAAATCGATTGGTCGATGGTGTGTTCATTTGATCGGACAAGGAAACTGGTGAGTGCAACTTTTTGTTTGTTTTGTTCTAGTGTTCTTTTGTGCATTGAAGAGTTGTGAATATGTCTTTGATTGATGAATTACATGTGATCGAGTGACAGATCTCTGGGAATTGTTGATCGGAGTCATAGCAATTCGGATTGACTTTGAAGTCGCAGGTCAATTCCCAGTTGGACTTGCAAGAACGTGTCCGACACATCTAGTTAAACACCCCTTCAAGTTTGTAACACCCACTTTTCAGAAATGAGGGTAATTTTGAAATTTTATAATTATAATCATTTAATAATGATATTTAAATCATATTGTGATTTTTGGTGATTTTTAATCAATTTAAAACTATTTAAAATATTGAATTGTGATTTTGATGGTTAACTAGTTAAACCCTAGTTTTGCTAAGCCTAGAGACTAACCATGACCAAGGAGGCCTAGCCATGTGATTAGAATGTTATATTACTACTTTTTAGCCTAGGGATATTTTTGTTATTTTTGACTTTTAATGAAAATAAATTTTCATTAATTAAATATTGTGCTAATCTTTTAGTTAAGCCTTAACCTAGAAGTTTAATCTAATCTAGATTAGTCTTGATGTTAGAATCATGGTTAGAACAATCCTACTAAGTGCCAAGGTTAGTAATATCTAGATATTTATAAGTAGGATATTTTTTCCTTAGGATATTTGTAAAAAGAAAGCCTTAGGACTAAATTGAACCAATAGGAGGACTTGAAATTGGGTGGAGAAGCCTTAGCCACCCATCTACATCTAAACCTAACCCTAATTCATTTTGTGACAGCCACAAGTAGAAATCCCCCCTCCTATAAAGTATCCTTTAGAAACCCTTGCCTCTTTTAACACCTACAAAGAACCCTAATTTGTTCTTCCCTAAACTTCTCCCATTTAATCCAAATTGAGTCCAAATTGAGTCAAATCAATTGCATCATCATCTCCAACAGTAGAGGAGACTTGTGGAGGCTTGCTAGCAAGGTTTGAGGCCATTTGAACCATAGCAAATCGAGGAAGACATCAATTCTAGGCTCTTTACATTGAGATTCCAACTCTCAATAGGTAAACTCCTTTAAACCTATTAAAACCCTAATTTTTCTTCATAGATGCATACATCTAGGTACTATACCCCTGTAGACCATGTTTGATAGGATCTCGTGTCCATTTAGTGTACGTATCGGACACGTATAGGTGTTTTTAAATAAGTGTTTGGTGAAATGCCACATAGAAATTTATTTTAGTAATTTTCCAAACTAATTACATGTATGTGTAGCCTAACATGTGTATGTTATAACCCTAATCGACTGAGTCAATTTTAGCATTGTTTGGACACTGTTTTAGGATACGGACACACAATACGAGACCCTCGTGCACTGTCCTGCTACCCGTGTCCATTTTCTCTGTGGACACAAAACGGTTTGACACAAAATTTTATGAAGAGGTATGGGAAAACACTGACACAACGTACACAAAATTTGAGAAGAAACCATCGAGTGGTTAGGAAGAAATCGAGGCTGCACTGTCTAGTGCTCATTGTACATGCGCACAAAACTCGGCACTGATACAGCTTTACAACTTAGACACGACACATCTTGGGGTTAGTGCAGGCACTTGAAACCCTAGCCCTATACCCTCTCTATCACTGTACACGTGCACATTGTGTCTCGTGTACTGGGTCGAGTCTACGAGGACTTGGCATGGCCGCACGAGGAATGTTTTGGACTGTTTCTGACACTGATTTCATTTTGGGTTTTGGACACTTCATGTCATATTTATTGGACACATTTGACTCCACTAGACACATGGGGTATGCCCATACCTCTGCACACTATGTTCTCTAAATTTTGATTCGAATTTGAATGCTTGAGTTTCAAAATTCACATGAACTGTGTTGTTCCAGATTTTGGGATATTTGAGAATAGGTTTCGATTTGGTTTTATAATATTTCGAATGATATTTGATGTTGTAATCACTCCCACGTTTAAGTTAAGGTGTGATTGATTAGGTTTTCAAATGAATTAAATTTTGAATCTCATTTCTTCATTGATTGACTGTACACTGTTACTTGGTTTCCAGTTTTTGGATAGTTCAAGATTTGTTTGATTTTTTTTTTTTTGAGATTGTACATAGATGTTAGTCCATATTATATTTTACTGATTTTTGAATGTACTGAGCAGTAAGGGGATGGGTCATGTGACAGTTTGTGAGTTAGATGTTAGCTTCATGATTTTGAGATATTGAGATGTGAGGCAGGAAGGGATGTTTCAGAGTTTGGAATTGGGTGTTTTGAGTTGAGTTGGTCAATTTCAGTAGCTTGTGGCTCTTCCGCATGTTATTGCTCTGCAGGTAAATAACAGGTCCTGCACTTGGCATGCAACAATAAGCAATGCATGGCAGAGGTTTAGCAGTAGAGCATTGGCAGCAATTTAGCAAGTAGGCAGTGAAAGCAGTAGCTCTAGTACATTGCAGTAGCTTAGTATATATGTTTATATATTGTGATTAACTTGAGGAGTATCATACTTTGGTTCGGGTATATGTTTAGAGATAGGATTTGGTTAGTGAGCTATAAGGATGGAGTTGGAAGCTTTGCATGGCCATAGAAATGGCATTTATGAGATATGGGTTAGATAGGATAATGAATGGAGGAAAGGGGTTATATAGTATAGGGGTAGCTATATTATATTTTTTTTGAGAGAGTATATATATGTGGTATGTATATATATAGAGGAAAGGATGCATTGATGAGTTAGACTAAGGTGATAGACAATGTAGGAGATTTATAGATAGAGTGAGGTATTTCCTTGTAAAATAGCTACCTAAGATTTTTGCCAAACTCTAAAGATTAACCAAGTTACCTTTAGATATTAACCTTATTGACTAAATAGTTGACCATTGACCAAATAGACCCTTGATAGCCTAAGTTTGACCAGATGACCAAGATAGTCGTGTTGTTGACCTAGTTTGACTAGATATTGACTTGGGTTGACCCAAAGTTGACCAAGTTTGACTTTGACCTAGATTGACCTAGAAATTATGTAGATTGTATTGTAAACTTCACTTACCTTATTTTAACATACTATAACCTGTACTGCTCTAAATAGGACATTGTGACTCCGGTTCAGACATCTGATATACATCAGTCATTCAGGGTATCAGGCGAGTACATTCTCTGATAGTTCTTTCATTTACTTGTCAATTACTGTACTTCAGTTCTAGATAGTTCTATGTGATTCTCTGTTACAACACGTATTGGCTTTCTGAATTCATGCATGCAACACATATACTTTACTTGTCTGGCCCTACTATTCGAACCACCTATTCGCATCTTCATGTGCTGGTTGGACTTGTTTTCGTTTTATGTGTTGGATTATGGATTCATTTGTATTAGATTGGGCAGGGAAATACTGATTAGACATGTAGACATTTGCCACTATTCGAATCACCCCTCTGGGAAAGATATTCGTACGATAGCCATCCCTCACCTGATCAGTGTGTGGTGTGCCGTATTACCTACAGCCGTTTACATGTCGATCTCGGCATTTTAAAACACACTTGGAGAATTAATTTGAATCATTGTTAGAACATCATGTGAATCATTATTCGCCCCACTTTATTCGAATCACCTTATTAGAACAATGATTAGAATCACATTCGACTCATACTGTAATGGAATTACATTAGACTCACATTGAGATTTACACTTGACTCATATAGTATTGTCTGGACTTATATCATGTTACTCTAGTTCAGCTAGATCTTATTTTACAATCTTTCTTGCCATGTTCTTCTCTTGTTTAGTTACCTTACTTTCCTTGTACCTTAACTGTTTTTCTACATCATTATTCGTATAAACTGCCATGCTCATCAATACAACTGTCTATAACTACTTTATAATTCTTTGTCATTTACTTGGGATTTCTAGATGAGTTGTGCTCGTTCCTGTCCTGACTGGACCTGTTGAAAATATTACAGATGTATGCCCTGAGGACACTTGCCCTACATGTTATGGACCAATAAAGGATTAGCTACTTTTGCCCCCGACGCTCAGTAGTGATCGGGAGATTAGCTTAGCAGACTTGCATTAGTTTTCTTATTTGAACTTGTTTGTATTGATTTGAGACCTTGAGTTGTATTGAGATTGTTTGCGATTTTGTTATTATTTTAGTAGATGAGTTTGTTGTTGTTTTAATTCTTTAGTTATAACTTCTGTGTTATCTTATCGTGCTTAGACTGTGATTGAGTTATATCATATCTTATACTTGTCCTCCGTCCGGAGTTGAGATCATGACAAGTATATTATATATTGCGTGAGTTGTTGATTAGATAGTGACCTAGAACAGCGTTTTACCGCCGACACTACGACGTAGGCTGGGCGATGTTACGTACTTGTACCCTCACAGGGGATGCAGGTCGTGACAAAATTTTAGCTGCTTCAGGTATTATCTCGCCTTCCTTATTATGTTTTATTCTATATCTAGAATTGATAGGATTGTGTGTGGGATCGGGTGCAGGGGTTTGTTTGTGTCCGATTCTCTTGTCCGTGTCCAGTAGTGTTCTGTTCGTGTTTGAAGCTTTAGGTGGTGTGGCATGTGTCGGAATGTAGTAGTATTCGGAGTGCGTGTCCAAGGCTTGCTCGTGTCTAGGCAACTGACCAATAGCTGTGTCTGAATTGACTGGTAGCGTGTCCAGGCAGGGGAATACAGTATGATTGATCAGTTGTCGTATACATTTGATTTTATTTGTATAATTTTTCGAGCTTTTAAGTGTATATTCTTCTGTATAATTTTTGATGGTTTTATGGGATTCTTGGTGTGTTCAGTCTCTTTTCATTTTGAGCCATGATATTTGAGTTAGCCGTTACATTCAAAACAGGGTTCGGTTATTTTGAAGTCCAGGGCTGTCTTATTCCTTGCTGTGAGAGCAGTCCTGGAGTAATAGGCCTAGTAGTTGTTGGAGATTTTTAAATTCAATATGTAGCTTATGTATTTACTACCTTGAGTTTGTGTTGGCTAAATAGCTACTTAGGTTTTGTGCAATCTGGCAATGTGTTGAGTGTGGTTCTGATTGACTGTACAATAATTCCCTAGGCATGTTTAAACTCAGATTTTCCCTAGTGTAATTTTTACGCTTTCAGTTGAAAACACTGGTATTCTTAAGCTGTTCAGGTATCAGGGAGTGTTGAAAGCTAAGATTTAGTTTGCTGTTGAGTATTTGGTTAGGTTCTCCTTGCTTAATGAGGACTGTTATGGTAAGTGTAAATTGAATAGGTTCAGTGCATATCAGTGTTTTTTAATCAAAATGTTACTGGTGGGAATGCCAAACTTCATCTCTATATATATATCTAAATTAACTATATTGAGTATGTCTATATATATCAAACCATAGATATCTGGTAAATATTAGCTAGTTAGAATATAGCTAGTATACTCTATAACTTAAGCATGGTTAATAGAAAATCACTAAATAGATTCTTAATTAATCAAAATTGTGCCTAATAATAGGAGGATACTCAGATCTACATCCCACACTTGATCACCCTGAACAAGGCAAGTATACTCCTCAGACTTGTCCATTACTTCATGTCTTGTATTCATGCTTGTACCTTCTTGTTGATTCGATATTTCACGAGATTGTCTTGTATCATGTTCCCTGAGTTTACTTGTGTCTGGGAGGAGAAATACTACAGATGTGTGATCAAACCCGAGTTACAATTCATGTGAATAGCTTAGGTCCCGCATCGTGCACGTGGAACCGAAGCCGTACCATTTCTTGTTCCCTGAATCTATCCAAGCCGATCACACACTCTGGATGTATTTCGATATATTGCACACGTCAGGTTCATTGTATATTTCATGTTCAGGTTTTATTTCATGTTTCCTGTATTTACTTCTCAGTATTCATGTTCAGGTTTTATTTATGTTCTTATTTCTCGTACTTCATGTTTCCTGTATTCATTTCCATATCATGATGTTCATGTTCATTTCCTTGGATATACTTAGCTCCGCTCCTGAATAGGATAAATTACAAGTGAGTTGGAGGCTATCTGTGACACTTATTACGGACAGGAGCCTGGAGGCACCTATGAGCTAGCCGATGTTGCTCTGGACTTAGAGGCTGAGGAGGCCTAGTACCTTCCTTTTAGTTTCATTTGGACTTTGTATTAGAGACATCAGTTTACTTTTCATTTGCTGGAAATGTAATAACTCTTAGACATGTACTTTGATTCTGGGATTCGATATTATAGATGTTGTGGTTCATTTTATTCTTATCTGGACTTATAGTTTCCCTAGAGATTGGTACAGCTTACTTCATCGTGTCTAACGACGAAGGCTGGGCGTGTCTGACTCGTGTCCGATTATTCGGAAGCGGGTCATGACAACGAGACTGGTAGTTTATACAAGCACATTCAAGAACAATCACCCATGATGTGAAGACGAGTTATTACTCAGCATGTCAAGATAGCCGTCGCGACAGTATTCAAGATTACATGTCAGGTTTACTTATCAAGATCACTTGTCAAGAGTGCGCCACGATGGACCACTATCAAGATTACTTATCTTGTCAAGAGTGCGTCACGACGGACCACCATCAAGAATTATCATGTCAAGTTACTTGTCAAGAGTGCACCACGACGGGTCACTATTTAAGAGTTATTCATGTTGTTTTACTTGTTAAGAGTGCAACACGGCGGGTCACTATCAAGAGTTATCATGTAAAGCCATATTGCCATGCCGTGTTCAGGGTTAAATTAAGGCTAGTTATACCTAAGATTCACAATCATCAAATCGGGTAGTCACAAGTTAGGCTGAGTACAAGGTGTAAGCAATTTAAAACATAAAACAATATAATAATAAAAGAACGTGCAAGGGGCAAGGGCATGGGGGCCAAGGAAGCATGTGGCCAAGGCATGCGGTCCGCAGGACCAAGGCGATCCGTAGGACAAAATGGGACCGGAACTCATGCGGCCAAAGACTCATGCGGTCCGCAGGACCAAGGTGGTCCCCAGGACGCAGGAAGCCAAGGCCTTATGCGATCCGCAGGACCAAGGCGGTCCGCAGGGCGCATGCGACCGAGGACTCATGCGGCAAGACTCATGCGGTCCGCAGGGCGCATGCGGCCAAGAACTCATGCGGCCAGACTCATGCGGTCCACAGGACCAAGGCGGCCACAGGGCGCATCCGGCCGAGAACTCATGCGGCCAGACTCACGAGGTCCGCAGGGCGCATGCGGCCGAGAACTCATGCGACCAGACTGCTGATCTTCTCCAAGAATCTGAGAGAGATGGCCATGGAGTTCATGATTTCCAAGCTTCGTAAATCCTTCGATTTTAGTCGAAATCTGGACTCCAATAGGTCAAAATAGGGTAGGACGAAATTCTCTACAACATGGAACAACTAGATTTTGAAAACAAGTAAGTTTGATAGATCAAAACCAAGGAAAATCGAAAATGATATAAACTTATATCTACAAGAAAATATCTACCAAATTGAAAAATGGCAAGTTCTAAAGTGCTATAGAATCATGTAAAAAGACAATAGAACAAATAGAATTAGGATCCTCCATGAAGCAAGTTGCACTTGCCTAGGGTTTCTTCGTAGGTGGAAAGAGTTATGAGGAAGAAGAAGAAGAAGTAATAAAGAGTAAAGAAAGAGAGAGAAAGTAGTTAGGGGTTTATGAAGAGAGGGGATGGTTCAACATGTTGAACCAACCATCAAAATAAACTAAACCAAGCCATCCATAACAAGTCAAGTTGGACCAAACCAACCCAAGGTAAACCCTAGTCAAGATACATCAAGGCAATCCATAAAGAAATACGGAAATACTGTAAATAAAATACGGGTCAAAATCCATATACGTACACTGGAAATACGTATTACAAAAAATGGGAGTGACAACTCTACCCACCTTAAAAGAATTCCGTCCTTAGAATTTAATCAAAGGGCTAGAGATGTCGGGGCAAGCTATACTAAAGCACAAGCCATCTACGACTAGCAACCAATCAAGCAATCATTGATGCAAGCAAGGAATTTAAAAGCATAAGGCATAAGGAAGACAATATACCTTATGAGTCAAACATGTGTGGATATCGCGAGCGGATATCATCCTCACGCTCCTACGTTGACTCACCTAAAGAGTGGTGACCCCAAACAACACAGACTAAACTAATAGTCTTGTTCTTGAGTACCTTCTCTTTTCGGTCAATATGGATACGGGCCTTTCCTCATACGAAAGGTTGGTTCCAACAACCAATTCCGAATGATCAAGGACATGGCTCGAATTCGGGATATACCATCGCAATTGGGATACATGTAACACGTCATGTACCTCATGTAACGACGGCGGAAGAGTGAGACGATAGGACACATGATCTACTCGCTCGAGAATGTTAAACGTCCCTATTGTCACACTTACTTTTTCTAATTAGGGGTATTTAGCCATTGTGTACTAATTTGAATTTTTATTAATTTATTAATTGAATTAATTGGTGTGTGGCTTTGATTAGTATTTTGGTAGTAGAAGGTGGTATAACCTTAGTCAACCTTGATTAGAAGCCTAATAATGTAATTACAAACTTAATTAGCTTTTTAGATTTTAATTTAGAGCTATTGTCCAATTTAGGAATCATTTAAATCATTTTTAAGTCATTTTTCATATAGCCTTTTTAGCCTTTTGTCATTGGGCTTTTAAGCAACTTGAGGAGTGTTTGGCCCATGACCAAACTCTAACCCTAATCCCTATACCCCCTGGCCGGCCAAACACAGCAGCCCCCTCTCATTGTGAGAAAACCTAGTAGCCGTCACAAGTTCAAAAACCCTACTTTTTCCCTTCTCCTATAAAAGTCCATTTCTCTCATTTCTCACCCAAATCCATCCAAACGAAGTGCGTTGCGACCGTTGGGAGGAGAGGAACCTGCTAGAGACTTGCTAGCGCAGAATCGGAGGCGTTGGACTGGAGGAAATCGTCATCGACACGTTTGGAGGCTTATTGTATTGAGATAATGAGTCTCAATAGGTAAACCCCTCTAAACACTTGTTATTTCTGATTTTTCTTTGTAGATGCATTCATATAGGAACCATAGACCAATGCATGAAGTTTGGTAGGTTTTTGTATTTGTATGATAGCCGTATCGGACACGTGTCGGTCCTATGGAACACGTGTTCGACGAAATACCACTTAGAACTGAAAGTTGGTATTTTTTTGATTCTGTTTTCCCGAATTTATTGTTGTTACAATTTGAAATAACTTTCGTGAAGATGGATCTTGATTCGACCCGATTTTAGTGTCCGAATCGGATACGGATACGCGTGCACGAGGCTAGTGCACGGCCCCATGCATGCCCTGCTGTCCGAGTGTCGTAACTCGACGCACAGGACTCCGTTTCGTGTGAAATTTTATGGATGCATGGGGCAACCTCTACCCAAGTGCTTCTAAAATTTGACGACGTTTTGTGAAGCGTGAGCGGAGAAATCCAATGCGCACGGTTCAGCCAGCACTGTGTACGAGCCAGAATTTGCCGTTGACACGGCCTTCGTACGCGAACACGAAACAACGAGAACTCATTCCAGGAGCACGAACACGAAATCCTAGACCTAGGCTACCCAGCAACCTGACCCCAAGACACGACGTGGCTCGTGTCGCGAGCCACGGGGCTCGACACGCGCCTACGAGGTCGCGCGCGCGCGCGCACAGTCGCACAGGTTCGTGTGTCCTACGACACGTGGACGCGACGTAGTATCATGTTAGTATATCATAGACCTAGACCTGGTCTCCACCTAGCTACATGCACAAGCACTAGGCTCCTCGTGTTGCGTGTGGCATTCAATCGAGCGAAACACACGTGCACGTACACTTGTCAATACACGCGTATTCGGGTTTCTCTGATACGCACTCCGTGGATACGATATAGACACGTGTTTGACCCCGTCAGTACCCGAGCACGTCACACACATATACACCTTTGTCTTTGCCAAGTTTTACGGGTTCTAGTTGAGTATTGTGCATTTTGAGCATTGAGTTGGTTTTTCGGGTATCGGTTTATACAAATTTTGAGTTGTTTTATTATGATTTGATTTTCTGAGAAATTAACTCAGATTTTTGAGTCTATAATATGTTAGATAGATTCTGGACTTGTTGGTATTAATCTCTATATTTACATTCAAACGTTTACAAACTATCTATTATACAAAACACAAAGGTTTTTGAATCCTAGGGCTGACTGTGCCAAGATAAAGAGTGGTTGGAATTTAATCTTGGTGAATCAACGGTTGTGGAGTTTTATGGGGAATCCAAAGAATGGGGTTTGCACTCATAATGGTTGTGGATGAGCATTATTGAGAGTGGGGTTTTATGGGAAATGAGCATTATTGAGAGTGGGGTTTTATGGGGAGTCCAAAGAGTGGGATTTGCACTCATAATGGTTGTGGATGAGCATTATTGAGAGTGGGGTTTTATGGAGAATCCAAAGAAAATTCACATCCAGCAGTGGTTGGGATTTAATATTTTGATGGGGGCCTCATAATTATTATTGTTCGTTTAAAATTGGGGGTCCAAGATTTTGGGGGGAATACCTTAAATGAACCATGCCCTATGGGCACGGGTTATGACTAGTATGGTATATATAGCCTCTTGTATATATATATATATATATATATATATATATATATATATATATATATATATATATATATATATATATATATATATATATTCGGGTATCGGTTTATACAAATTTTGAGTTGTTTTATTATGATTTGATTTTCTGAGAAATTAACTCAGATTTCTGAGTCTATAATATGTTGGATAGATTCTGGACTTGTTGGCATTAATCTCTATATTTACATTCAAACGTTTACAAACTATCTATTATACAAAACACAAAGGTTTTTGAATCCTAGGCGGACTGTGCCAAGATAAAGAGTGGTTGGGATTTAATCTTGGGAATCAACGGTTGTGAAGTTTATGGGGAATCCAAAGAGTGGGGTTTGCACATAATGGTTGGTGGATGAGCATTATTGACAGTGGAGTTTTATGGGGAATGAGCATTATTGAGAGTGGAGTTTTATGGGGAATCCAAAGAGTGGGGTTTGCATCATAATGGTTGTGGATGAGCATTATTGAGAGTGAGGTTTTAGGGGGAATCCAAAGAAATTCATATCCAGCAGTGGTTGGGATTTAATATTTGATGGGGGCCTCATAATTATTATTGTTCGTTTAAAATTGGATGTCCAAGATTTGGGGGGATACCTTAAATGAACCATGCCTATGGGCACGGGTTAGGACTAGTATGG
>JANAVB010023999.1:16380003-16553600 GCA_029216955.1 Iris pallida | reverse complement strand
GAAGCAAAAGTCGACGCCCCAATCACATAAGTGGTCTGCATTCATGATGGCCCACACATTGGTAAGAATTCAAACAGAAAAATCCATATTCATGTGTACCGATGAAAAATGACAGAAAAAATTACTCATGATATTGTGTTTTGTTTTTGGGAAACAGACCATCGTTGAACGTGCCAATGAACCAGAAGCAAAAGCCGGCGCCCTTCAAGACATCCAAACAGATATGTAGACTTCGTCATGGGTTTGGAGGACGACATAGAGTTGCTATTCATCCCACTCTTTAATTCATCCATGAAATACTATACTCTGCTCACATTCAACTTTATCTCCTACGACTGGACACACTACAACTCCTTGAGGCAAAACACGTACGAAAAGTGCAAGTGGATGCAGAATTAATGAAGAACACCTTAGAGCCTATCGTCAGGAGAAAAGTTGATAGGATGAGGGAGAGATGCCCGGCGAAGATGGAGTATGAGAGCAAAGTGCTGAATTGTTCTCAAAATTGCCCACAACAACGGGCACCCAACTGCCTCTTGTACACGGCGTATTATATGAATATGTTGACGACTACTCCCTTCGAAATACCGGGAGGAAATGACGAAGAAACTCACCAGAAGATTACAATGATGAGGTTGTTATGGGCCAAGAAGTTGCTTAAAAGCAAATATGTGACATTGTAAAACAACAATGTAATTATGTAATTGGGCAAGGAACTTCTGTCTTTTATAAGCTCTGCTTTTATAATAAAATTATTTTTGAATTACATTTACATTGTCAAAACCATGAAAAGTTTTAGGATTCTATTCTCCGTTTATCTTGAAACGGAGAATAACTTTCCCGTTTAAATTAAATCGTTTGAGGATTCTATTCACCGTTTATTTGGAACGGATAATAACATTCTCCGTCTGTCTTGAAATGGAGAATAACATTCCCGGTGGTAAAACACATTAAGATGTTCATTCTCTATTTTTTTTAAACGGAGAATGACGTTCTCCGTGTCTTTTGAAACGGAGAATATTATTCTCCGTTTAGTTTGAAAAGGAGAATAAAGATGAGCTTGATGAGAATATGACGAGGTTGGTATGGGCTAAGAAGACTACAATGATGAGGTTGGTATGGGCTAAGAATTTGCTTTCAAAAGAACTTCTGTCTTTTATAATGTCTGCTCTGCTCTGACTTTTATAATAAAATTATTTTTGAGTTACATTTACATTGTGAAAACTACGAAAAGTTTGATTTTTATTTACATATGAAAGTCTGAACTACTACATAAAATCCTACTATCAAGAAAAAAGTTGAATGTGAGCTGCGTGCGGGCATCGCAGAGCAATGGAACTCCTTGAGGCAAAAGAATTTCTTGAGGCAAATCACTTCATCGTGCATCGTCAAAGCAATGAAACTCCCTGAAAAAAGGAACTCCGTGCATAGTCAGAGCAATGGAACTCCACGAACAAAGGAACTCCGTGCATAGTCAGAGCGAATCAAAGTGCGAGCGCTTCGACAGAGTGTGGGTTGGCAGTCAACCCAAACCCTGCAGCTCTTCCAGTAACCAACAGAAAAGAGTCTTGCCAAGGTGGGGAATTAGTAGAGTGCATCTCCAGGATGAAGAAGGATGCCTTTGCAAGGTGCTCTGCCTCAAGGAATTCCTTTGCAAGGTCCTTTGCTCTCAAGGAATTTCTTTGCTTCTGTTCTTGTGCCTCAAGGAATTCATCTTGCTCTTGCTCTGACGATGCACGATGAAGTGATTTGCCTCAAGGAGTCATCCAAAGGTTCCTATGCTCTGACGAAACACGATAAAGTGATTTGCCTCAAGGAATTCCTTTGCCTCAAGGAGTTCCATTGCTCTGACGATGCACAATGAAGTGAATTCAGTTCATCGTGCATCGTCAGAGCAATGGAACTCCTTAAGGCAAAGGAATTTCTTGAGCCAAATCACTTTATCGTGCATCATTAGAGCATAGAAACCGTTGGATGACACCTTGAGGCAAATCACTTCATCGTGCATCGTCCGAGCAAAGGAACTCATTGAGGCAAAAGAATTCCTTGAGACAGAGCACCGTACAAAGGCATCATTCTTCATCCTGGAAATGCACTCTATCGATCCCCCACCTTGGCAAGACTCTTTCCTTGAGGCAAAGGACCTGCAAAGGAATTCACTTCATATTGCATTCTTCCGAGCAATGGAATGCCCTGAGGAAAAGGAATTCCTTGAGGCAAATCACTTCATCGTGCATCGTCAGACCAATGGAACACGTCGAATAAAGGAACTCCTTGCGGCAAAGGAACACCGTACATCGTCCGAGCGAATCAACGTACGGGCGCTTCGACAGAGCGTGGAACGATAATAAATCCAAACCCAGGCATATCTCAGTCTTCTGAAGGACTTTACCACCATGCATCATCGGACCAATGGAACACGTCGAACAAAGGAACTCCTTGCGACAAAGGAACACCATGCATAGTCCGAGCGAATCAACGTGCGGGCGCTTCGACAGAGCGTGGGTTGGCAATAAATCCAAACCCAGGCACATCTCAGTCTTCGGAAGGACTTCACCACCAAAGCTTCTTCGAACGAGGAGATCGACAACCAAGAGGAAAGCGTCTTGCCAAGATGGGGTATCGGTAGAGTCCATCTCCACAAGAAAAGCTAAGTGAGACGAGAACAAACTCTCCCTACACCACTGCCATTTATAGGCATGGAATAACTCAGACTCATGCACCAAGAGGCAGCCACTTCGAATTCAATTCAATTAATCTCCATCAATACCAATGCATCTGTCCCTTCCCAAGTAAAGCTAATTAAGACTAGAACAAACTCTCCCAACTACTGCCATTTATATACCATTAATACCAATGAATCTGCATATTCGAATTCTGCCAACTTTGATGAGGGTTTCAATGAGAGAAACTTTGATACAGTAGGGGGTATCAAAGTTTTGATACCCCCTATGTATGACATGTGGGCCATCTCAAAATTTATGTGTATATAAATATGTTTACACATTTTACAAAGCAGGAGGGGCCTACATATCATACATAGGGGGTATCAAAACTTTGATATCCCCTACTGTATCAAAGTTTTTTTCTTCAATTTTACTTAACTTTTAAATGAGAGAAACTTTGATACAGTAGGGGGTATCAAAGTTTTGATACCCCCTATGTATGACATGTGGGCCCTCTCAAAATTTGATACCCCCTACTATATCAAAGTTTTTTCCCTTTTTTTAAATGAGAGAAACTTTGATACAGTAGGGGGTATCAATATGACATGTGGGCCCTCTCAAAATTTATGTGTATATATATGTGTACACATTTTATAAAGCAGAAAGGGCCCACTTGTCATACATAGGGGGTATCAAGACTTTGATACCCCCTACTGTATCAAAGTTTTTTTCCTTTTTTTAAATGAGAGAAACTTTGATACAGTAGGGGATATCAAAGTTTTGATACCCCCTATGTATGACAAAATAACTTACAAAAAAAGTATAAATAAAACAAAATTTTGTTATAGTCAAGATTTGAACCAATGACCTCTTAAATACAAGTCTAGCATTGTAATCACGACACCACAATAGCATTCTCCGTGTTTTATTAAACGGAGAATAGCATTATCTATTTTGAATTACACTGAGAATAGCATTCCCAGTGTTAAAAACACATTAGAATGTTCATTCTCCGTTTTAAATTGAAACGGAGAATGATATTCTCTATTTCATTTGTAACGGAGAATTATATTCTCCGTCTTGAACTGCACGGAGAATGCCGTTCCCAGTATTAAAACGATTGAGGATTCTATTCGCCATTTAATTTGGAACGGAGAACGGCATTCTCCGTTTAATTTGAAACGGAGAATAAGATTCCCAGTGTTAAAAACACATTAGAATGTTCATTCCCTGTTTTAATTTGAAACGGAGAATGATATTCACCGTGTCATTTGAAACGGAGAATGATATTCTCCGTTTTGAACTGCACGGAGAACATATTTTTTCCATTTTTGATATTCTCCGTTTTGAACTTAGAATTTGATATTCTCCATTTTTATCTAATTGTCTTCTCAAACTTTTGCATTGGAGAACATATTTTTTATCTAATTGTCTCGTGTGAATGACATCTTGCCACATAAGAAAGACATTGTCTTAAGTCAACGACGTTTCATTTTATTCCATTTGCTCTTTGTCGCTATTTTGCTTTTATACTTTATAATTACGAAAATTGTGACCCGATTTTTTACAAACTCTACAAATTCTAGTCTTCGGGATAGGCTGACTTTCTGTAGGCTGGCTTGATTTCCCTTGAGAAGGCCTTCCTTTTGTTGCTACCGGATTTAGCTCTTTTAAAGCTTCATGCACTCCATGAACTGCATCAGCTACCATTTGTTCTTCTTCACCAATATCGGTCACCATTTCTTTCAACTCCATCAGAACAGACGACATCAACTCCGTTCCCCTCTCTTAAATTTTGCTTAATTTTTTACAATAGTATGTAAACAGATTAACTTGTTCATTAATACCACCATACCTTTTGCTTTCAATATTGTCTGGGTAGATGAATCTTCTTTCTGAGCCAGGTCCGGAGAGATAACTCTCTTTGCAATCCTTGAGCCAACGAGATTTTATCAAGTTCTTTAGAATATCTCCAATTTGCAATCTTTTCTTTGCTGAAAAAATATGCCTACAAGGAATCCCCTTGGTCTCCATCCACAAGCATTCACAATTTATGATGTTGTCGGCCGGATCAAATGTAACCTTCCGGTTGACACTGTTTGGCGACATATACTTCTGGACAGTGCAAACTTCTGCCTCTCTTATGATGTGATGATGGAGAACAGTATATGCATCAGAACGTGTGATTTTCTTCCATACCTCTATAAACACCGTTTTAGTATAAATTGCGACAAATTTACCTTCTATTACGGCTATGCTAGTTTGATTCACAACTGGTGTTGAGAGTTTATCAGTGACATGCTTACTCATCTGGCCGTAACATAAGGCCACCAAACCGTATTCACAATTTTGAAGGGCCTTCCATAGTGGCAGCTTCTCATTCAAAAACCTTTTCAGAAATGCGTTCGTAGGTTCACATCTATTTGTTGCAGTAGAACTGCCAAAATAATTTCCACGTAGGAATGTGTCCGCCCATCGCTCCCTCGTTCTGTACAATACAGTGGTCCACTCATTGTTCTCTACATTATAATCTGTTAGCATCTGCTGCCAACGGTTTTCAAATTCTTCGACTGAATAGTACCTGTTTAGAAAACATGGACAGTAACTAAAGTTGTGATATTGTAACAACAACATACTTTAAAGTAAAGTAGCAAGTGTGCGATGTACCTTTTAATCAGAAGACTCAGTTTATTGTGAAAACCCTCTCGGTGTACATGTTTGGCAGCATTGTTTAGGATATGCCATGAGCACGTTCGATGAACTACGCTGGGCATTAAATCCTCAATTGCTTTATTCATGGATCTGCAACCATCCGTGAGAACTGTCACTGGTAATTTGCCATTCGTACACTCTAGGAATTTTTCTAGAACCTAAGAATATGTCTCTGCAGTCTCATTATGGAACATTGCAAACCCAAACACACAAGTCATCGCATGATTGTTTGTACCCACTAGAACCACCAACGACATTTGACTTCTATTTGTTTTATATGTAGAATCGAATGTTAGTGAATCTCTAAATAATTCGTAATCGAATCGACATGCACCGTCAGCCCAAAAGAGATGGGTCAATCTGGAATCTTCGTCTACCTTGTACGCGTAGAAGAAATCTGGGTCACTGCCCTCCTTAGATTGAAGAAATATAAGTGTTGTCGTAGCATCAACATCGTCTAGTGCTCAACTATCTTGAGCTAGAGCGTTGTATAAATCCTTTCTCGTCCATCCAACCTTATCACAGCCACCTTTCTTCTGGATAATTAAATTCTATATCTGTCCAGTCCCCATCCCTGATTGCTTCATAAGCTTAATTTCTTCCAACTCTGCGAGTGATATCGTACGATGGGATCTCAAAAAAATTGTTTCATAATCATTCGCCAGGATATGGTTGTGATGTACATGAAATTTTTTGACGAACCACATCTTTGTTTTATCGGTGTACCCAATACGAAAAATTGCTTTACAACCACTTCTGCTTTCACTTCTTGGCTCACGAACCCTGTTAGAAGCTTCCTTGTATTTCTTGTGTCTGAATCCCGTATTCGAACAATACCAAATACGGACCATCACCATCCCAGATTTGTTTTTCTTTACCTCGTTCTTTCTAATACTGAAACCATATGCTTTTGAATATATCCGGTAGAATGTCTCTACTTCTTCAATAGAGTTGAACTGTAGGCCAACAATATCTTCTTCTAAGAGATGTTTTGGATTTTTGTTAATGTTGTCAGACTGCAATATTTTTTTTATCGCCGCTGCATCGAAATCTAATGGAGATTCACCGTCGTCCCTAAGAACAGAATAAAACAAAATAAACATGAGAAATAAATGTAAAAATATATTGCATTTCTTAAATCCATTAGAAAGGGTGATGCGAAATAACATTTCGTTGTTTGTGTTGATGTCATCGTCGTCGTTATGATGCATTCTTCCATTGTTTTCTTCATCTTGTTCTTTACTGTCTCCTAAGTTAACATCTTCCAAACTTTGCTCATCATCCAAATCATCTGACAGTCCTCTTGAAAGGAAGCTTTCTTCATCGACTAAATCTTCCACACGACGATCACTTTCTCCATGTGACGTCGACATTGAAGAAAATAGAGTGTGTTAGAAACCAGCAGAAGAAACGAAGGACAAGAAACAATACAAGAAGAAAGAGTAATGCTATATTCGTACCTCCAAATTGTCCCTCTAATATATAGCCCTCCCATCTGATGTGGCATGTTAAATAATAATGTGTGTCATCTGACATGACTGATGACATGGCAAATTTTAATCCAAAAAGTTAACTACCCAATTTTCTCCATAATAATTTAACGTTAATATCAATGTTAATTTAATATTAATATTAATTTATGTTAATATTAATGTTAATGTTAATGTTAATGTTAATATTAATATTAATATTATTGTTAATGTTAACGGTAATATTAATATTAATGTTAATGTTAACATTAACTTTAATGTTAATTTTTATTTTTAGTTTTATTTTAAAAAAAAAATTGCCACGTCAGCTGCCAGATCAACATATCACGTCAGCTGCCACGTAAGGATGGACAGTTTGAAAGTGCAATTTGGAGGTACAAAAAGCATTATTCAGGAAGAAACAACTTCTAGCAAGGCAACAACCCAACCTTTTCGTCTTCCTTGTAACTCCGCCACGTGACCCTCTTTTGATGGCTCATGAAAAATCTTGAGTGATTCTAGGAGCAAGCATAATTTTAAGAAAACAACTTTCAACAACACAACTTTCTCGTCTTCTGGGTACATGTATTATTAAATTGTGTAGCTAATAACGCATGAGGAAGCATGCAACAACATTCTCCACGTGGCCCTCTTCTGTAGGATAACGCATGCAGCATTTAATGCTACGAAACCCTATTGTCTTGTTATGTGTTGTGTATTCTATGTGGCATGAGGCAGAAGACAATATCTTGCATAGGCGGCTATATTCACAAATGACAATAAGTTTAAAAAGTCATCTCCAATGCAAAAAAGTATTGAGAAGAGAATACAAAGTAATTTTTTACAACTTCCAAGACAAATTTTACTCTTCTAATGATATGGTATCAGTGTTTATTATTAAATTGTGTAGGATAACGCATGCAGAGCATTTAATGCTACGGGATCTGTTGTGTAAGGAACACAACCTGTAAGAGAGAACCCGAGAGAGAGAGAGAGAGAGAGAGAGAGAGAAAGAGAGAGTATGGGAGATAGGATAAAGAGGACGGATCGAGCTCGACTATATTTTAAACTTAAAATTCAATTTTTGGTTTTCATTACTAATAACTAGTTCGCACGTACGAGTTTAGACGAACACTAACCGAGCCCCGAGCAACGTGACATCAGCTAGCTAGGTTTCTAATACTATGGCATTCCTGTTAATTTAAAATTTACAATATTATTGAAACTAATATTAATACTAAAATTTAAAATAGTTTTTGATTTAACATTTACTTCAAACTAATTAAAGTTAAAATTGCATTCTTTTTTTATTTAAAATGTAATTGGAACTACAATTAATATTAACATTCGCTTATCCCGTAGTTTAAGTCATATTTCACTGCTTCTTGCTTAAGTCTATGCATCCAAAGAACTTGATTGTTCAAGTCGAACGCGTGCACAGCACGTTCCCTCGATGCAAGGCTTGACGTAGCCCTTGCTTGTCAAGTCGTTGCACGAACACATTAGAAAAGAGTTTTGTTGGGCTTTCGAAGTATAGCAAGCACCGTCCCGTGTCACGTGCATTTGTTAAGCAGTGAAAGGGTGTGAAGGCTACTGGCAATGTCAAGCCACCACGGACTATAGCTGGGTTAGACGACGACCCTTTTGCGGCGGGCAGAATCGGTCCCTTGGCCTAGGAATGGATTGGTTGAAGGAGCAATACACAAGAATAGACTGCCATATTGGCAGGATTATTTTTGTTATTCCCGGTGAGGCAGAGTTTTCATTTTTCGGTGAGGCAGAGTTTTCACCATAGACTTGATTCCACGGACGGCACCAGGATCGGAGAGATAGTGTTCATAGACGACATCTTAGTTTTCATAGACGACATCTTAGTCTATAGCTGTAGTGCCCCATCCCTACATCGTGCCCCGTACTCCGTCCATAGGGTGCACGAGAAAGGAACACTATCGCTATCGATTCGATCAGGACCGATAGGTCGGGATCGATTGACTCGATCGAACGGGAACGGTTGAATTAAGTTAACTAAATGAAGTGCCTTCTGAACAAGCTTGAAATGTAACACACCAAAGGATAAAGAGTACTTTATGAAATCGAGTTAGAAAACACGCCTACGTCGCGCTAGAACCTGAGGCAGGGACACGCACTCGACATTGAAAGTTTATATGAATTGTCGACTAACTTGGTTTACTTTGGAGAAGGAAGGCCGGACGGTAAGTATCGGTAAGTCATGCATGTATTTCCATGCAAACACTTGAATTCGGCAACACGAGATAGGTTATGAAATATGCCATGAAATTGACCCTAAGGAAAGATTAGAAAGACAATGAATGATAGACGGTACACAGAAGTAAATCGAACGTGTTTGGTAATGATAGCATTATGGACGAGCTAGCCTCCCCACCAGTGCATAACAATGTACTGATAACCCCACAGATTGCTTGCAGGAAGTAGGAGACGTCAGCGGGTGCGGAGCTTCCCTCGAACGTGCTAAGGCGCGGAGCTAACTCTGGAGCCTTGGGGAGTTGCAAGGAGCTGAAGCACCATATACAGGACATAATGTATCGAAACATCGCCATGAATCATTCCATCTTGTAAGCCACTTGGCACGCCTTTTATGTTTCAGAGAGAGAGAGAGAGCTTGAGCTTTTTGTAATCTCGGCCTAGTGCCGCTTGGAAACTTCTTGAATGTCAATAAAGAGTTTGAATTTGCTTCAATTTGTGTTCATTTACTTTCCGCTGCAAATGGGAACACTCTGTGCGACTCTGTGGCCTAGCTCAAATCGGCCGTTTATGGACTTAGCCTTGCACGGATGCAACCTAGGCCCGTGCAGCATCACGCCTTAGCGAGGACGATCGCTCCTGCGGGAGCGGGGCATGACACTGACCCTCCACTTCTCGACCCCCTTCCTAGGGAAATCGATAATGTTGTTGCGAATGAAAGGATAAATGCAAGGGCACAAACACGGGAAAGGGATTTAGTTTTCAAAGATAATGTAGGCTATGTCTTAATAACTAAAAGAAAAATATGTCTTCGCACGATTATGGACAACTTGTCGACAAGGCGGTAGTTTCCTCGATCAGCAACCCGGGGCCACGGGACCGTTTCGGCCTAGGAGGAAACAAGGTATAGTCGTACATAAGGTTTCAGCACAGGTTAAACGGGGACTTGCATCGGAGCTAGCTACTTGCGTTGAAAGGACCCCGATTAACAAAGCTATACGTCCAGGATGGCTTGTGATGCCAGTAACGTCGAAAAGGGACGAGGCGAAGGAGGTCAGCCACTCGCCTTAGACTTTCTTCAAGTGAGCGACTGGTTGGCTGTGCTGACATCGCCTACGCGATCACCTGCAACCCGCTGAATATGGGACTTGGTTCCAGAGAAGCCATTCTATAACGTGGAATGGATCTTAATTCAACCATTCCCGTTCGATCGACCCGATCGATTTCGACCTATCGGTCCCAACCGAATCGGTAGCGACATTGTTCCTTTCTCGCCCACCCTATCACGACCTGCACCTGGAGTAAGGGCATGAGTGCGTGACAGCGTCCCAGCCTACACCGCATAAATGACACAGAATGCTGTATAGTTCTACTATCTAACAACAGTTATAATATCAAAACCTGTCGAGAACGGTAACTCCGAATGGAGGACAAGCAATGACAATATAATATACTCAATAAGCTATGATATTGTTGCGACCGTCCAGTATTGGTATTTATGGTGCACATCATCTTAATTCAACCGAGTAGTTCAAAGGAGGGAATTATGTATGATATTTATGGTGCACATCATTAGGACGGGTTACGACCGTCCAGTGTTGTGATAAGCTATGATATCAGTAAGTTTGGGATCCTTCGGATATTGGGCTAGCAACCCGTATCGAAGCGATCATAGTCTTACACATAAGGATGCCAAAAATGCATTACGGTGCGAAACATCGTGACCTTCATATAGCTAGGGCCGGTGGGCTGAGATTAGCGCTGGGTGCAGGCGCAGGACCTGCCACCCTTATGCATATGTTTAAGTTTACGGTTGGTTGGTTGAGTGAAATGATATGATTTCTTATGTAAAGTTCTAACCTTACAGGCTAGGCGAAATAGGACATAGATGAGCATGATCAGTACGTTTAGGTTAAGATTATGTCTAACTGTATCTGCCGCAGGGACACGATAGTGGACAAGTTCAGGATATGTTCGGCTCGAGGCGAGGCTCGGCTTGGACGTGCCGAGGCATGGAGTCCTTAGCGTTCAAGAGGAGCTACCGCATTGGCGTTCGGACTTGCGACATGGAGATGTTCGGCCGAAGACTACTTGTTGGCTATAAAGAGGCATAATGTATGGAATAATGTACTCCTTTGTGAGATAGAGAGATCATGAGCGTTGTAGCCAATTGGCATGTTAAGTTGGGCTATTCAGAGCCATTGTAACCTTCAGTTCATTATCAATAAAAAAGATTCTTGTTGTATATTACGTTTTCCTTCCGCTGCTTATGTTATCAATTTGAGCTATAAACACTATTGTGAATCTATTATCTTGCCTTGCATGAGCGCAACTCCAGGCTCGTGCGGCATCACGCCCCAGCGTGGACGATGATTCGGGTGAAAACTTGATAATGATGAAGACGGTAACTCGGTCGACAATCGTAAGTATCGAGGTATGATCGAGAAAATTTAACAGCGGCATTAATATTAAATCTACATTGGCTTTTCTGTTAAATTAAAATTTACAATATAATTAAAACTAATATTACGAAAATGCTATTTGCTCCCAATAAATTTGGGTGATACCATCTTCCATTATGTGGCATATGACATGGTTGCTAACATGACAGCTGACATGGCAAAATTTAACAATAAAATTAATATTAAAATTAACATTAATAGTAAATAAATAATTTAATATTAAATTAACATTAATTAATATTAACATTAACATTAATATTAACATTAATATTAATATTAACATTAACATTAGCATTAGCATTAATATTAACATTAACATTAACATTAATATTAATATTGACATTAACATTAACATTAACATTAAAAAAATTTAGGTAATTAATTTTTGGGGTTAAAATTTGCCATGTCAGCTGTTATGTCATCTGCCATGTCAGATGCCACATAATGGGAGATGACATCACCCAAATATGTTGGGAGCCCAAACGACTAATTGCTAATATTAATACAGTGGTATTACCGTTATTTCCCAATAGATTCGTGCCTTGTTCGGTCACACCCCTCCATGAGTGGGTTACACCCCCCTAAACGAGGGGTTAAATAGCCTTTTCCAAAGAAGGGTGTAGAAGCATGGAATTTCACAACCAAAAAGACCATGCGCCAGACACTACATGCGCCAGGACTCGCACAGAATACTTCACAGCAAAGTCAATAACCATAGACATTTGAAGAAGGACTTTTTTATTTATATATAAAAGTCTATTACATGTCTAGAAAAGGTTGTACAAAGGAGAATTTCTACAAAGGAAAGATCCTAAGTCTACAGCCAGCGGCCACCATGCGTCTCCAGATAGGCGCAGCAGTGATCATGCGCTGCCAGTCACCATGCGCTGCCAGTTAGGCGCAGCAGATGTCATGCGCCTCCAACCAGGCGCATCCCGCCATCTCTTCAGCAGCTCAGTTATGTGCTCAGTTATGTGCATCCCTTCAGCAGCCCAGTTATGTGCCACTCTTCCAACCAGGCTCACCTGGCCGAGCAGGGGTGTGCCGTTCCCAACCAGGCTCACCTGGCCGAGCAGGGGTGTGCCGCTCTTCCAGCCAGGCTCACCTGATAAATGCTTCGATACACAAAGCATTTAACCCTCTGGCTGGAACCAAGGAAGAGAAGGGCACCACAAATCTGTGGCCAGGGGAGGCTTCGAAAGAGCCTCCAAAGGCCAAGGAAGACCGTGATCGAAATCACGGCGAAAGGCAGCTTTCAACACAATCAGAGCGGGCGACACCCACTTTGAAGGAAGAGAGAGCCTAGCACCGCCATTCCGATCTACGACTCTTCCGGAACAATGGAGACGAGGCCCGAGCATCCCTATCTTTGGATGCAACAGGCACCTTCCGCCTGCCTCAGAAGCCCTCGACTCCGTCTTTTGGATGTAACAGTCACCTTCAAGAGCATCAACGACGACATGGCGTCTCATCTTCACCCTCGGAAACACTTCGTCAACAGAATGCACCCGAAAACCCAAGTTCATGTTGGAGGTACGTGAGGGAATGAGAAACAAAACTTCTCTCCATGTTACTATTTATAGGTCGGGCAGATCAAACCTACTCGCCAAGTGGATAGCTCTCCGAATTCCGTACAATGAACTCACATTAAATGGATGAACCGGACGCCTCGACTTCAGCCAAGCGGCTATTAAAAACACTCGAGAAGCGAAACAGCCGCATCATCAAAGACATGTCAGATGCGCCGGCTGGTCAGCGCATCACACCTCTCAAACAGATGCGCCCTGTACCGAGCGCATCAAAGGGGATATGCCCCCATACGCCTAGTAGAACGTCAACCGACGCGCCCACTCAGCTGTCCATCGAATGTCACCAACGAACTGACAGAGTTGGCAGCACGCCTTCCCAAGTCTGAACGCCTGACAGCTTTTGCAGAAAATGAAGCGTCCACAACGTCAGCATCATCATGACTCTATCCCGACGGCTACTGCCACGTGGCCACTCGACCACCCGCATGCGCCTCCGCGGCCATGCGCCCAAACCTGTATGCGCCTCGAAAGCCATACGCCTCAGACCCTTCACTGATCCCTAAAGACAGAAGAAGAGTCTCCAGTTGAAGCATTGCATGCGCCTCAAAAGCCATGCGCCTCAGACTGATCTCTGATCCCGAAAGACAGAAGAAAAGTCGCTCGAATGCGCCTCAAAAGCCATGCGCCCAGAACGGCTCGTGACTCCTAAAGGTCACGAGCCAAAATCTCATCATGCGCCCAATCCAAGGCGCATCCCACCAAATCATCCCCCACCAAATCAGAGATCTCCGAGCCATGGGTCGACGACACGTGTCCTTTGACTCAACTCATCCAAGATCTCAGTAACAGAAAGATCTTCTCCTCTGCTACGTGCCGGCTCACAACAGCAGTATGAAGAATTCAACCCCGCGAGTAGGGCATATCATCCATGCGCCTCCATCAGCAATCTCCACGTGGCGTCCCCACACACTGGCGCATCCTACATATGCGCGCATGAGCAGCCAACCTGCCCAGCTATAAATAGAGGAATCATCCCCTCCTTACATAGACACACACAGACAGAGACATACATACGAACAATCCAGACAGAGATCATCAGAGAGGCAGATACAGACACTCAACGTCTTTCTCCTCTCAGCCAGCTCCAGCACCCAGAGCATTCTACACCTTCAGAGAACCGATAACCGTCGTCAGCCCGTCAACGGAGTCAACGCATTACCACTCGCTCCATTGGCACTTAGGACCCAGATTAAACAAAAGTGTACTCCTAGGACTACATCTAAGTCCTATATTGTAACACTGTTCTGTTTGTATTAAGATTTGCAATCAAACAATTTTAATGGCAAACAAGCTGGCGACTCTGCTGGGGACTTCTTTCTCCTCTTCCGAGAAAGTTGTGTTACAGGCCGACGACGTGAAGGTGGGCTCCTCCCACAAGACGCTGGTCGTGCGCCTCAATCAACAGGCGTATGAGGTGTTCATTTCTGAAGGAAACGCGAGTCCTTCGAAGCGGCTGCCGAAGCCGAAGAAGACCTGCCGTGTCTGGGTGTGCAAGGTCGACGCCTCGGGCACCACCACTGAAGGGGATGTGCCAATCCAGCCTTCCCTTCCTGCTGACGTTCTCAGCAACCAAGGTGCGCGCGCTGATGTAGCGCATCTCTCGGAGAAACGTGCGGCTGACCACATTCCCCAGCCATCTCCCTCTCAGGCGAGGAAAATGCGTCGACGGAGCAGGGGCGCAGCCAAAGCCCCGCGCATCACCTCTGATGCGCCACAAAAAGTCTCTGTCTTTGACAGACTCACTCGCTGTAATAGCGAGAAGAATTTGGATGCTGAGTACTATGCGCCCCAGCGGGCTAGTATAAAGAGATCCAAGGCGGCACGGGCTATGCGCCACAAGCGTGCTATGCCAGCAGCAGGCCAGAGGCACGTGCTCACAATCACGTGCGGTACCGATGGCAAGCTGTACAAGGTCGACTCAGGTGCTTCGGTACCAAAGACGAATCGATCTTCAAAGTCCTCATCTCACTTGGGCGCATCCACTACGTGCATAACCAAGTCGGGTGCGGCAAATTCAGTGGTCTTGAACTCCCGCGCCTCCTCTGGTTGTGCGTTTGAGGTCCGTTCAAGTCACTTCAAATGTTGTTGTTCCCCCACTACTGATCATGATGCCTGCTTGGTATTAGATCAGGGGGCGCAGCACTCACCTGTCCGCCCCGGCGTTTGGCCTTGCCATACGCCTGAAGGGGGTGTGAGGGTAGCACTCTCCTCCAACGACCTGCGTAATGTGATCACTCACAAGCGCCGGTCAGGAGAGTCGACCAACAAGCACGATGAGCCTCTCACGGGGCATACTTATGCGGTGGTCACTATCAACTGCTGTGGCAAGACGGCAGTACCACCAAGGCAGCCAGTCTTCCAGCGGCTGCAGTCATCGACACCCCTCCGACATCGCCTTGGGAAGAAGGTGTCAACAGAACAGGAGCCAAGAGTTGCTTCATGCAATGTGGTCTCCAACTCCTCATCACTCCGGAAGACGACTGGTAATTCCAAAAGCCAGCCAAGGAAAACCAAGGCAGCAGTCTCGACCTCCAGGGTGTTCGAAGGCACTCGGTCAAAGAAGAAGTTCTTGGAGGAAGCTGGGGGTAGTCAAACCCTTGTTGAGCTTCCTTCCGAAGACGAAAATGTCCAAAGCACAGCTGCGGCGGATCTTTATCCTCGAGGCGAAGTCAGCCTCCCAGAAGCACCTCGAAACGAGGATGTCCCCCAGGACACAGCTGGGGATAGAGACGAAGAGGCCCTTCAAGACGGAGTCGAGGACAATCAGGCCCTGGCAGATGCGCCCGTCGAGAATGACCTCCAGAACGTAACTGGGGGTGGCCAAGGTGAAACACCAGGAGAGGTGACTCCCCCACATGAAAGTGAGGCCGAGAGCGAAGCCTCAACCAATCCATCCACTCCTGGCCGTGTCAGGACAGTATACATGGCTGGGGATGATGCCGAGTCTGATGCACCATCGCAGGACATTGTTCAGCGCATAGACTCATTAGAGGGAGGACTCAAAACCCTCTCTGCCTCTATGCAAGCACTGACTCAAGCAGTGTTTGATATTCGGTCGGCCTTGACCAAAACACCTTCAACCGGTCCCGACCCAGGAGTTAATGGGGAGTCGAGTGTACCCCTTCAACGGGCACCCTCCGACACAGAAGTACCTCGGACATCGGAACCCTCAAATGCTCCGCTTCAGATAGTGCCACCTTCCCCGACTCCTAGCTCCACGGAGGATGTGGTCGAAATGATAAAGGACCTGCGGGATCGCTTCGAGTCCAAAAATAGGCAAGAGGAGCGCCAGAAGATGGGCATTCACCAGCCTTATCCCCTCGAGTGGAACAAGGTGGTTTATCCTCCAAAATATAAACCACAAACACTCACACCATACGATGGGAAGGACTCTCCGCGTCGATACTTGACATATTTCCAGTCACAAACGGGGCATCTTCCAAAGGAGGACGCGCTCCTCACCAGCATCTTTGTTGGGGCCCTAAAAGGGGTGGCGTATGACTGGTACTGCAGCCTCCCCGACAATTCTATATCGTCCTTCGACGACTTGACGCGCCTCTTCCTCGATCGCTTCTACGACGGCGAGAAGGACATGACGATGGCATCTCTCATAGAGATTCGCCAGAAGGAGAAAGAAACGGTTCGGGTGTTCACCGAACGCTTCCGACAAGCCTGCTTCAGGCTACCTCCAGGCATGCCAGAACATGCACTCCTCTCCTCTTGCAGCATGAACATGCTGCCCACAGTGAAGCTCTGGCTCAACTCTACTCCCCCTCCCGACTGGAGCTCCTTGATCATCGAAGCTGAAGCCGCAGAAAAGAAGGCGGCCAATGCACGTCTTCTGGGTGTCAGCTTCCCCGCATTTGATGATTAGGGGAAAAGGTCAGCAGCCAACAACTCCGGACGAGAAGCAAAGAGGAAACAGGCATTGACTGTTAATGCCTCGAAGGGCGTATCTGCGCCTACTCAGAAGCCTCCACTGGCACCGAGACCTAAGGAGGTGTATTCATTCAATGACGAAGACACCCTACAACTCTTCGAAATACTGAAGCAGGGTGACAAGATCAAGCTCCCGGACCCGAAGCGGCCCGATGAAGTTGGGAAAGTGGACAACCCGAGGTACTGTCACTACTATCGGTTTGTCGGACACCCGACCAAGGACTGCTACGTCCTCAAGAATTACATCCAGCGCATGATCAATGCCGATGTAATCTCCGTCGACTATGAAGAGAAGACGGTATCAGCCAATGTGGTGTCACTTCAGTTCGGCACCTTGCCGCCGACCACCACACAAGATGGCGTCGTCTCCATCCCTAAGGCGACAATGGAGATGGTGAACTTGCCACCTACCCGCGACAATGTGAGTGGACTCATCCCACTCACCACATCTCGAGGAGAGGTCCTCTGGGATCACCCCGACCTCGTCTCCGAGGTGACTCAACCGGAGGTACGCTCTACCTCCAAATCAAAAGGCAGGAAGATCAAGTCTTGCCGTACGGTCTCTTCTTCAACAGAAGAGGCACTTCCAGTGCAGACGCGTGCACAACAAAACGCTCAGCCCGGCGAAGCTGCCTTCGAGGTGGTGCCTCCCGGCATAATCCCTGAGGAGGGCCCGTCTAAACCCTCAGCAGCCAATAAGCAGAAGCAGGTGGAGGCTCGTTTCGACAGACCTCTACGGAAGGAGAATGCTTCGGGGCTAGCCAAGCCCCACAACTTTGACGTACTGGCACAACTGGCCAGTACTCCTGCGCGCTTATCTTTGTTTGAGCTCCTGCGTCTTTCCAAAGACTCCCGAGAAGCTCTCTGCGAAGCTCTGAAGGATGCTGAATCCTTTCTCAGTCAGGTCAAGCAGCCTGAAGACCTCCTAACTACTTGTGCGCACTGTCATTGTGCGAAGGAAATTATCCCAAACATAACTTTCACCCAACAAGACATGCTGCTCAAACACCATCGACATAACCGACCACTGTATTATACGGGGTACATCGGTTCAGTCAAGGTGAGCCGGATTCAGATCGATCCGGGGTCTTCCCTCAGCATCATTCCGAAGGTGCTGATGTCAAAATTGGGGATCCCAATGTACCAGCTGGCGCCCTCCAACACAACCATCAGTGGCTTCAACGCTAGCAAAAGCGAGCCACTAGGCAAGATTCGACTGAAGTGCCACATAGGCAACCTCAAAACTGAGGTAACTTGTTATGTGGTGGATGCCGAGGTCAACTACAACATCCTGCTCGGCCGACCGTGGCTACATGAGTACATGGTGGTGCCTTCCACGCTCCACCAATGCATAAAATATGTATCTACCAACAGCGTCATCCGGACGGAGTTCGCAGACATCGATCCTTTCAAAGGAATTGAGGCTTACTTCACCGATTCCGACTTGTACAAGCCAATTGACGAGGAGGAAGCCAACGATGCTGATGATGAGGCTGAAACGGCAACTGAGCCGGACACGGAGCCTGAGACGAATCCAGATGCCCCACTGAAGATCCGACTGAAGGGCAAACCACCCCAGAAGGCGCCTCCAATGAGCATCAAGCTATCCGGAAAAGCACCGACTCTTGAGGCCCCCCTGAAGATACGCCTCAAGGGAAAGCCGCCTCAAACATCGGCTCCCCTGGTAGCAAAATTACAAGGGAAGACACCACTCACAGGAGGCGCAGTTGAGGCACCTCTGAAGGTGCGTCTCAAGGGCAAGCCCCCGCAGTCATCCAAGATGCCAGAGAGGGCTCACATAACCCTCTCAGACCCCAAGATCAAAGCTGTGGTGGACTCTCCTGATCCAGTCCCAGTGCTTACAGACGAGGAGCTTGGCGAATATATCTCTGCTGATGTAGATGCACCCTCCTTAGACAATGTAATCCCGCAGGATAAAATCTCGTACTTCATCAATAATAGAGTGTCTTTTAATTACTCTTGTCTTCCACATTGGAATGCCATGTATACATTAGATCACGCTCTACGGTCGTTGCAAACACAAATAACGACCGTCCATAATGTAAACCGAGTAGTCCCGTCTCAAGGAGTCTGTTTCATAAACCCTCCACGAAGCCGAGACAAAAGATCCTCCATTTTTGGCAAAGTCGAGCGTCATCAAGACCTTCCGCCACTCGAGCCTGAACCTGATACCGACAGAGTACAAGTTTATCGGTATACGGATACAGCAAAGCACATCATCCAGAAGATGGGCTACGACCTGAAAAGCAACAAAGGCCTAAACTATGGCAAGGGTCGACCTCTACCTCTCTAGTGTTCAACACCCAAAGGAAGGCCGCAAAACTACTACAACAAAACTCGACGGGGGATAGGCTACGTCACGCCACCATCAACCCCAGAGAGCTCAGACGTAGAAGACGTAGAACATTCCCACTCGTCCGAAGCGTCGACTTGGGATTCTGATACCAGTATCGGATCAGTCTTCAGGAAAGTGCTGTCAGCTAACATGACGTCAGCACAACCTCAAAAAGGTGAAGGCGAAGACCAAACGCTGGAACCCTTCGAAGAAGAACCCTGGGCTCAACGCCTAGGAGAGCAATGGGAGTCTTGTTTTGAGTTACGTGAACCTCCCACCGAAGACGAAGTCGAGCAGATCGACCTTGGGGACGAATCTTCTTCCAAACCCATCTTCGTCAGCAAAAGCCTAGAAGGAGAAGACCGAGAGGCTTTAATCCAGCTGGCTAAAGAGTATATCGACGTCTTTGCCTGGAGCTACGAAGACATGCCGGGACTCGATCCACAGATCGTAATACATAGGTTGAACATCTTACCTGATGCCAAACCTATCAAACAACAACAACGATGTTTCCGTCCGGACATCATGAATGCCATCGATCAGGAAGTGGACAAACTCTTGACTAGCGGCTTCATCCGTGAGGAACAACACCCAGATTGGGTAGCCAACGTCGTACCTGTCACTAAGAAGAACGGGAAGATACAAGTCTGTATCGACTTCAGGGACCTCAATTCTGCTTGCCGGAAGGACGAATTCCCGCTTCCGATCACCGACGTGATGATCGACAACACATGCGATTTTGAACGCATGTCCTTCATGGATGGGTATTCAGGCTACAATCAAATCAAGATGTTCCCCGATGACGCGAAATACACGTCATACAGGACTCCAAAGGGTGTTTTCTGCTACACAGTAATGCCCTTCGGCTTGAAAAACGTCGGTGCAACATACCAACGAGCTATGAGCACCATCTTCCGTCAACATCTTCGCAAAACAGTCGAATGCTATGTTGACGACATCGCAGTCAAGAGCCGCCTCAAAGGAGATCACCTACAGGATTTGAAGACAGTCTTCGATCTCATGCGGGCACATCAACTCAAAATGAACCCCGCTAAATCCTTCTTGGGGGTTTCTAGCGGCAAATTCTTGGGCTTTGTCATCACGGCGAAAGGCATTCATGTTGATCCCGAGAAGACCAAAGCCATCCTCAACATGGACCCTCCGAAGAATCTTCGAGAACTTCGAGGCTTGCAGGGACGTCTGGCATACATCCGGAGGTTCATAGCAAACCTTTCCGGTAAATGTCAACCCTTCACTCAGCTCATAAAGAAGGGAGTCTCTTATGTCTGGACAGAGGAGTGCCAGAAGGCTTTTGACGACATCAAAGCCTACTTGACGAGCCCACCAGTCCTGGTGGCACCTGTCGCGGACAAACCATTTCTTCTTTACGTCCGTGCCATGGATCATTCCCTTGGCGCTCTGCTGGCTCAAAACAGCGATACAGGCTATGAGCAAGCAATCTACTACCTCAGTCGAACGCTCATCGGGGCCGAACACCGGTACAACCCTGTTGAAAAGGAGTGCTTGGCTTTGGTGTTTGCCATCCAGAAGACTCGTCATTATGTCTCGGGCCAGACAATTCATGTCATTTCCCGAGTCAATCCACTCAGAGTCCTCATGACGAAGCCAGGATCATTAAACTCTCGGCTAGCCATATGGGCGATTTTGTTAACACCGTATAATATGGTGTTTGTCCCACAAAAAGATGTTAAAGGTCATGCTCTGGCTGACGTTTTAGCTGCACACCCCATTCCAGAATCCTCAAAACTCTATGAAGACATCCCGGATGAGGTCCAAGAATCCAACGTCACCGAAGGAAGCTCCGTTTGGCAGATGTTTTTCGATGGCGCTTCGAGAACAGGCCCCAAAGGCCAAATCATCGCAGGAGTGGGGGTAGTCTTAGTCTCCCCCGATCAGCTAGTCATCCAGCGTGCTTACTCCCTTTCGAAGCCGTGCTCCAACAATGTTGCCGAGTACAACGCACTCGTCATGGGACTCCAACTCGCACAACAGCTGGGGGTGGACCATCTGGAAGCCTACGGTGACTCAAAACTCGTCGTAAACCAGATTCGAGGGCAGTACGAGGTTCGCCATGAAGATCTGTTCCCTTACCATGAAGTTGTATTGAACATCATTTCAACCTTCACCGGGTTCTTCATCGAACACGTGCCTCGTCTACAAAACTTGGAGGCTGACGCTCTGGCTGGCCTCGTAGCCTCATTGGCAGCGCCCTTTGGGACTCAACACTATGTCACGGTAACAGGCCGAGACTTGATTTGTCCCAGAAACAACCTATGCTTGTAAGTGGCCCACGCCATGCCGACGAATACTGGTGTTAATGTCCGAGACTGGAGGTTCCCGTTCATCGACTTTGCTGTCTACGGAATTCTTCTAGAGGACCCGAAAGAAGCCGTCTCAGTCAGGAGACGCTCTCTTCGATTCTACTACGACACAGCTACTAAAATGCTGTACCGACGTTCCTTCGATGGGCTCCTCCTTCGATGCCTGTCTAACGAAGAAGCAGCCGAAGCCCTCCGAGAAGCTCATGACGGAGCTTGCGGAGCTCATCAACCCGGTCCTAAGTTACAGGATCGACTGCGACGTATGGGCTACTACTGGCCAACCATGGCCACCGACGCTGTTGAATATGCTAAGAAGTGTCACGCATGCCAACTCCATGCTGACTTCATACATACACCGTCTGAACCACTACATCCTACAGTCGCCTCCTGGCCCTTCGAAGCCTGGGGCATGGATATTGTGGGACCTATCACCCCTCCTTCATCAAGAGGACACCGCTTCATCCTGGCCATCACCGATTACTTCTCCAAATGGGCAGAAGCAGTCCCACTGGCGGAAGTAAAAAGCTCCAGGGTGGTCAGCTTTATCAAACACCATGTCATTTACCGTTTTGGAGTACCCCGGCGGATCATTTATGACAACGGTCCTCAGTTTATCAGCCATATTTTTAGCAGGTTCTGTGACAAGAACCGCATTCAAAATGTGGCATCCACCGCCTATAATCCGGCAGCAAACGGGTTAGCAGAGGCGTTCAACAAAACCATCGTCAGGCTACTCAAAAAGGTCGTGTCATCCAATAAATGCGACTGGGATAAAAAGCTTAGCGAATGCCTTTGGGCCTACCGCACAACGGTACGGACCCCGACAGGCAACATACCATTCTCTCTGGTCTACGGGAGCAAAGCGGTACTGCCTCTCGAGATCCAGATACCCTCACTCCGCGTGGCAATAACAAACAAACTCACAGAAGAGGACAATCAACGTCGTCGTCTGCGGGAACTGGAGGCACTCGATGAGAAGCGTCTCCTAGCTCAACAACGCATCGAACTCTACCAAGCCCGTATATCACAGGCTTTTAACAAGAAGGTCAAACAGAGGACTTTCCAAGTTGGTGACCTGGTTCTGGCAGTCAGGAGGCCGATGGTGTTAACTCACAAGACAACAGGAAAGTTCGAGCCCAAGTGGGAAGGATCTTTCATCATAGAGACGGTATACTCAAACGGTGCTTACCGCCTCGCCAAACCTAATGGAGACTTGTTTATGATGCCCATCAACGGCAAGTTCCTAAAGAAGTACTATTCTTGACATCCTTCAGACATGTACTTCCCCAAGGGGATCTGTGGGCCCAATTATCAGGATTCACAAACAATCTCCTTCCACAAACTCATCCGCTTCGGGAACCCAGCTGTTCCGTGGCTTCCTTCAGTAGAAAGACAACCACGTCCATATTACCTCTGAGTTGTTCTTCTACACCCTACAAAGCGGACTCTTACGCTACGTAAGCCGACGCTACCCTTCATGTTTACCATGTCCATATTTCCTCTGAGTAAACATCTTGTACAAACAACCCCTGCGTTGTCGTACATCGATCGTCGAACTTCCACGTCCACATCACCTCTGAGTTGTTCAGCGTATCCCCCAGGATCATTCCTACCACGTCCATCACACCTCTGAGTAGGATGATTCTATTATTTGGACCCAATGATTGCCATGTCCACGTCACCTCTGAGCAAACATGTTGGTTCCTTCAAACTTATTATCTGTACCTAAAACCAAGGTGCGTAAAAGATAATAGGTCCACACAAATCATCAAGTTCATAATAACAAAAATGAACACATCACAAAAAGTTGCGTACTTCTTTATTTTCTGAAATAGAGAGTACAAAAGGCTACATTATCCCTCAGCAAAGGGTTGTAAAAGAGCATAAAAAAAGGAAAAAACTACAGTCCCTGAACCTCCCCAGGGTGGGCTGAGAGCTCCCTGACTCGAAGCCTTAGGTCGGCTGTACGGGCTTCCACAGTCGCCAGGACTCGTCGCTCAGCTTCTTGACGCATCAATTCAACAGCCCCAGCGGAAGTATCGCTTTCATGCTTCGCATCAAGCTGTTGTCGCTGCTGCGCCAAGGCAAGAGTCCGCTGTGTAAAGGCTGCTTCTTCCTTCTGGAATGCTGCGTGTTCAGCCCGGACACGCTCGGCGTCTAACTGGAGTCGGGCCCGTTGATCTTCAAGGCGGCGGATCTGGGTGTCGATCTCCGCGATATTAGCATCCAATGCAGCTCGAGTTTCCACCGTCGTCTTCATGGACTGAGACAACTGCTCTACCGCAGCCTCAGTCTCAGCCACCTCGCGCTCCCAAAGGCCCACAGTGGCCTGGTATGAAGACTCGATCTCGGCAATCATCTTCCCCTTCTCCGCATCTATCAGGACGGAGAGGTCGTTTCGCTGGATGCGCTGAAGTTCCGTAAGCCGCTCGTCCAGCTCGATCACCGAAGCCTCCAAAATTTTGGCCATATGGTCGTGGCCTTGGTGAATGCGGATCAGCTCGATACAGGGCATTGCCAAAGTTCTTGCCTTTGCAAAGCTCCCATTGGCATCCATCACAGCAGATACACCCTTCTGCAGTATTTTGTATACCCTCTCGACGAGGAATTTCACATACTCGTCTGCATCCGCCAGGACCTGCGGCGTCATAGCAGGAGTTGGAGGAGCTACAGCAGTTTACGGACCGGAAGAAGATCCGCCAACCTCAACCTGCGAGGCTTGAACCTCAGTATCAATGAGCTCTTCATCAACGGGGGCAGGACTGCTAGCCCGAGGTGCCGAAGGAACAGAGGAAGCCCGCGCAGGCGTCGAAATAGTACCCCAAGTAGGAGGGGTAACAGAGGGTTCCACACCCTCGCCCTTCTCAAGCCCGGAGGAACCACCGACGTCAACGGCCACCTCTTCTACCCCCAACGTCCTATCGACAACGGGTACTTCCCTTGGCAGAATGGGGAAATTATCACTCGTCTCTTGACCCGCCTCAGCGGTTATGACCGGCAGACGGGTCTCGTCATCAAGTCCCTCCACTGGGACAGAATCTGTCGCTACCTCCTGATCGGTAGCCGCCTCAACTACCACGGTTGAAGCTAGGGTAGGACTCGACAATGATATAGCCGACCTCCCCTCATCATAACAAGGAGGGGAATCAACCCTCTCCTCTGTCCCAACCATATCTGTTACCCCCGCAACAGACTCTTGCAGCACCGGAGGGACGTCATCAGAAGGCGACAAACTCCAATCCACCTCATCATCAGGATGCTTCGAGTCCGTAGGACCCTCAACGTCCAAGGCCTCCACGGCAGACTGTACCTTCCCAGAATTTGTTACAACCTCAAAGACAGGGGATACTAAAACCTCCGCTGGAACATCTTCGGGACCCTCCTCCACGGAAGACATTATCATCGGTGGAATGCGCTCATCAGAAGAGCCTGCCACCTCCTTCGGTTGACTAGCACTCGATTTTGGAACACGGGACTTCTTCTTTGACGATCCCTGCAAGAAGGAAAGTATAAGTCACCGCAATGACAAAATGAATTAGAATTACGGAGCACTCCTTACCTCAGCAGGAACTGATCCCGTTGGCACTACGGGTGGCACTTCCGTAACCTTTGCAGTCGACGTCTTTCTCGACCTCTTCGGTACAGAAGAACCAGCTTCTGTGACAGCCCGTCTCTTCCCAACAGACGGATCTCTCACTGACGCTGCGGCAGCAGCCCAATATCCCGCTAAATCTGGTGGACGATATGATCGGGCTACCCTCAACATATTCGTCGTGGCCTCCAGCTGAGTTCCAATAATGAAACTAGTCTCTCTGTCATAACCAGGAGATGCAGCGTTCATAATGCAATACAGCTTGGCGGCCGGATATAGGATCTGCGGCCGAGGGTTGCGGACCGGCGTGGTAAAACTAACGCTAGTACATCCAGCGTTATAATACTGCCAGCCCCGGGCTCCGTCCAGCAAACTTCCGACGAAGCCTAGACTGCTACTGGGATTCCGCAACATCAGCTGAGTATAGCCAAATTGACGAGCAAATTGGCTTGGCAGATATGGCTCCAGATAACATTTATTCTGGTTGCGATAGACCAGGTGAGAAGGCCGGATACTTTGCAACCAACGAAAACTCCATTTCGGCAAAGTGACTGCATCTACGCCAGAGTTAACTAAATCTTGGTCGGCCTCGAAATCTTTGAAAATCGGGCCAACCTTGACAATTTCCTACCCCTGAAGGTAGGACAAGACTCTCCTGCAAACAGGGACGCCGGTGTATGACCACTTCCTCTTGTAGAAGCGGCGGATAAAGGCATCCCCTTCAACATGATCCTCCTCCGGACCGGGACTCATCACGTTCGGATGATGCAAAATCAGCCATCCCATAAGATAATGGAAAGGCAACTCGGCCCGGAGAAAGTTGTCATTATTTCCTTTCTCATGGACCACGTAATCAGCAAAAGACCTCAAACCGCGCAACAGGGTGCACACCATCGCGGGGAGGAGAGCTAAGGGTCGCCCAAAAGCCAACTTCACAGAAGGCAAAATGAGATTCCGATGTACCCGTTCCACGGCACCGGATCCACCTGCAAACACGTAATCCCGTAGCCATATCATCAAATAGGCTGTCAATACTGCCTTAGATGACATCCGGTGCCCACAGTGCCAGAAGCAGCTATAGGCATCCTTGCCGCTCTCATCCGAACGTGGAGTCCTCTCTTCCAGTCGACTTATTTCCGAAGTCACCTCCGCGGGCTTCAGTCCCTGCGGAGTCACAAATCGGATCCTCGAAGGGTCCGCTAAATCCTGCTTAAAGACATAGTCCCTCCAAGCAGTTACATGAGGTTGGGTCTTGCCCCTATCCCTCCGGTGCATCAGATAATGGTGGCTCGTCACCTCTTTGAATACAGCCATCATCTCTGGGTTCTTATCCTCCAGAACCTGGATCTCCTCATTTGACGGAAAATATTCCTCGTACGGCTCTGAGCCCCAAGGAAGCTTAGACACCTCGTGCATCTCATGGAGAGCCAACCCCAGCTCTTCCACCGGAGTGAAAAAGCTGCCAGTATGGGCGTTGAATAATTCCAAGAGCGCAAGGAACATAGGCTTATTGAGATCCACGCCTGCCTGCGTAGCCCGAATAGCGGCTGTCAGCCCGATCTCCTTAAGCTCAACTTTGAACCTTGAAAGCACCCAAGTGGTCAACTCGTCCCACCTCGGAATATAGTGACACCAACCCTCGACTCTAAAGCCACCTGTCGGGTACGTGACCTTCGCTGTCAACATCCGGTTTGCAAAGGTCGGGGCACTGAAGGGAAATGTGTCATTTGGAACTTCACTGTAGAGGCTCCCGGGACGCAAGGCTCGGTAACTAAACGAGGAACCAGCTCGTAAAGCAGCCAAAGTATCTCGCTGGTTTGAGGTGGCATCGATCGAAAGGGTACCTCCCAAGGCCCCTCCTTGAGAAGGAGTAAGTTCCCAACCCATCCTTCTCTTCGAAGCCAGACGATAAAAAGCCGTCAGCGGCAACTGGCGGTCAACCTGCCTCATGTATAGAACCATGCCTTTGGCAGTGAAGAACCAGTCTTCTTTGATCTTCAGTATCTTTGCTTCAGAAGAGACTAGTCGGTCGCCAAAAAGAAAAGCAGGTTTTAAGAAAGTCACATCTTTAGATTCGGCAGACTTCAGTTTACCACTCTCCATCATACTCTGGAGGAAAAGTGGCAACTGGTTCTGGATCTGCAGCATTCTCTCCCGGGGTTGGTTCTGTAAGATAGCATCCTTTGCAGGGTTGATAACCGCCTCATCAAAATCAACCCCCATTTGGCAAAGGGAAGCATCCAAGAGAACTTCGTTCAACAGAGGGATCGTCATCGACACTGGCACAACAAAAGTGGAAGTCAGGCAAAAAGACAAAAGTAGATTGACGCAACGTCAGGGCATAAACCCATGCGCGTCAGCTTCAGCGCATCACCCATGCGCGTCGGCATTGGAGCTTCGGTGCATCAGCAGGGCATAAACCCATGCGCATCAGCATGAGAGCTTTGGCGCATCATCAGGGCGTGAGTCCATGCGCGTTAGCGAAAGCTTCGACGCATCATCAGGGTATAAAACCCATGCACGTCAGCAAACCAAAACCTCGGTGCATGATAAAGGCCTGAGCCTATGCATGTCGGCAGGATAAAACCTCAGCGTATCAAGGATAGAAGTCCATACGCATCGGGCGCAAAAAGTTAGAGCACATTAGATAGCAAAAGTCGAAACCCACCCGTCACCCCGGGGCGAACGTCGGCCGGAGTCGCAATGGTGGCAGGAGCATCCTCGTCGACGAACTCTGCCGGCTCCTTCTCCTTTCCTTTGCCGGCACCGCCGCGAGGAGTCTTGGGAGCCATTCTAACAGAGAGGAAGAAGTTAGGGTTTTGAAGAAAGAACTCTAAAGGAGGCAAAGGCATAGAGTAGATGAACTCTCTTTCTCTCCACCTCTCACCTATATATAGGCCGTGGTCGCACGCGTGAACCGATGACGAGTGATCTCAGCCGTCGCCTCGGGTCTTGTGAAGATAGCAGCAGATAAAACCAAAAGATCATCATTAATCTTTTCGGTTACCGAGGCATTATCAAATTCATTAATTGAGAAGTACATGCGGCTGAACAGGCATGCGCCCCAACAGTCATGCGCCCTGATCGTCATGCTTCTTATTCAAAGTATTCTAAAACTTATTCAAAAGTTTTGAAAACTTTGAAGGGGGTCTTGTAGAAGCATGGAATTTCACAACCAGAAAGACCATGCGCCAAACACTACATGCGTCAGGACTCGCACAGAACACTTCATAGCAAAGTCAATAACCATAGACATTTGAAGAAGGACTTTTTTATTTATATATAAAAGTCTATTACATGTCTAGAAAAGGTTGTACAAAAGAGAATTTCTATAAAGGAAAGATCCTAAGTCTACAGCCAGCGGCCACCATGCGCCTCCAGATAGGCGCAGCAGTCATCATGCGCTGCCAGTCACCATGCGCTGCCAGTTAGGCGCAGCAGATGTCATGCGCCTCCAACCAGGCGCATCCCGCCATCTCTTTAGCAGCTCAGTTATGTGCTCAGTTATGTGCATCCCTTCAGCAGCCCAGTTATGTGCCACTCTTCAAATCAGGCTCACCTGGCCGAGCAGGGGTGTGCCACTCCCAACCAGGCTCACTTGGCCGAGCAGGGGTGTACCGCTCTTCCAGCCAGGCTCACCTGATAAATGCTTCGATACACAAAGCATTTAACCCTCTGGCTGGAACCAAGGAAGAGAAGGGCACCGCAAATCTGTAGCCAGGGGAGGCTTCGAAAGAGCCTCCAAAGGCCAAGGAAGACCGTGATCGAAATTACGGCGAAAGGCAGCTTTCAACACAATCAGAGCGGGCGACACCCACTTTGAAGGAAGAGAGAGCCTAGCACCGCCATTCCGATCTACGGCTCTTCTGGAACAATGGAGACGAGGCCCGAGCATCCCTATCTTTGGATGCAACAGGCACCTTTCGCCTGCCTCAGAAGCCCTCGACTCCGTCTTTTGGATGTAACAGTCACCTTCAAGAGCATCAACGACGACAGGGCGTCTCATCTTCATCCTCGGGAACACTTCGTCAACAGAATGCACCCGAAAACCCAAGTTTATGTTGGAGGTACGTGAGGGAATGAGAAGCAAAACTTCTCTCCATGTCACTATTTATAGGCCGGGCAGATCAAACCTACGCGCCAAGTGGATGGCTCTCCGAATTCCGTGTAATGAACTCACATTAAATGGATGAACCGGATGCCTCGACTTCAGCCAAGCGACTATTAAAAACACTCGAGAAGCAAAACAGCCGCATCATCAAAGGCGTGTCGGATGCGCCGGCTGGTCAGCGTATCACACCTCTCAAACAGATGCGCCCTGTACCGAGCGCATCAAAGGGGATGCACCCCCATATGCCTAGTGGAACGTCAACCGACGCGTCCACTCAGCTGTCCATCGAATGTCACCAACGAACTGACAGAGTTGGCAGTACGCCTTCCCAAGTCTGAACGGCTGACAGCTTTTGCAGAAAACGAAGCATCCACAACGTCAGCATCATCATGACTCTATCCCGACGGCTACTGCCACGTGGCCACTCGACCACCCGTATGCACCTCCGCGGCCATGCGCCCAAACATGCATGCACCTCAAAAGCCATACGCCTCAGATCCTTCACTGATCCCTAAAGACAGAAGAAGAGTCTCCAGTTGAAGCATTGCATGCGCCTCAAAAGCCATGCACCTCAGATTGATCTCTGATCCCGAAAGACAGAAGGAAAGTCGCTCGCATGCGCCTCAAAAGCCATGCGCCCAGAACGGCTCGTGACTCCTAAAGGTCATGCGCCCAATCCAAGGCGCAGCAGATGTCATGCGCCCAATCCAAGGCGCATCCCACCAAATCATCCCCCACCAAATCAGAGATCTCCGAGCCATGGGTCGACGACACGTGTCTTTTGACTCAACTCATCCAAGATCTCAGTAACAGAAAGATCTTCTCTTCTGCTACGTGTCGGCTCACAACAGCAGTACGAAGAATTCAACCCCGCGAGTAGGGCACATCATCCATGCGCCTCCATCAGCAATCTCCACGTGGCATCCCGACGCACCGGCGCATCCTACATATGCGCGCATGAGCAGCCAACCTGTCCAGCTATAAATGGAGGAATCATCCCCTCCTTACATAGACACACACAGACAGAGACTTACATACGAACAATCCAGATAGAGATCATCAGAGAGGCAGATACAGACACTCAACGTCTTCCTCCTCTCAGCCAGCTCTAGCACCCAGAGCAATCTACACCTTCAGAGAACCGATAACCGTCGTCAGCCCGTCAACGGAGTCAACGCATTACCACTCGCTCCATTGGCACTTAGGACCCAGATTAAACAAAAGTGTACTCCTAGGACTACATCTAAGTCCTATATTGTAACACTGTTCTGTTTGTATTAAGATTTGCACTCAAATGATTTTAATGGCAAACAAAGGGAACCCATCCGACTAGAGAGAAACAAAGGAGAGAAGAAGAAGAACAGTCGCAATAAAGAGGAGCAAGATCAACGGCAGCGGATGGGCCGTCATCCCTATCGAGATTCTCTCGATGATACTGGTACTGTCGGGGATGCCGGCGGACGAGATAATGTGCAACGTGGTCCCAGTTTGCCGTTCGTGGTAGAAGGCGCTCAACGGTCCCTTAGACTATTGGTCTAACGTCGACTTGGTACAGTGGTGCCGGAGGACCCAGCAAATCGCTGAGATTAGTTTGACCGTAATGAAGCTCGTGGCTCGTAGTGGGGGATATCTAGGGTCCTTCTCCGCGTACAAGCTCGATGAAGCAGCCTTCTGTTTTGCATGTTTAAGGCCAGTGCAAAATTTTATTTGGTCTTATTCTAATACTTTATTTTTTCTATAACAAAATTTTACGTGTACTTTTGTTAATTTCTGTTGACGTTTTTCCATTTTTATAATACAGTGGAAAATTTCTAAGGGTGTTGCGCATTCCGAAGTGCGATGTGAGTGATGAAACTTTCGTGAGACACTTGGAGTTTCTCCCGGTGCTGGAAGAACTCGACATTAGCTACTGCCTCTATATCACGTCGACTGGAATATTTTCTGCCGGAAAGTATTGCCACCGTCTGGTCAAGCTGGATAGGAACATGCCCCCTCCAGATTTCATGCTCAGGAAAAGATTCGTGCTGGACATGGAAAATGAGACGGAGGGAAAGGCCGTGGCTGATTCGAGGCCGCGTCTCGAGCACCTACATATGGGATTCGGCATGTTCAATGGAGACACGCTGCGATCTATCATATGCAACTGTAAGGGTCTTCGCATGCTCGACATACGTGGGTGCTTCAACGTGCACTACGACGACGAACTCTGAAAAATTTGTTATTCAATATAGACGTTTAAAAAACCCTTTGATGATGTAATCCCAGTCCCAGGGGAACCTGGATACGAGATGTATAATGATTTAGATACCATCAATCATTCTTGGGGTGAATGGTGAAAACATTAGCATGCATGCATGCATGTATTTCTTTATATTTTTTACTAGTCTACATACAAGATCTTTTTTATGAGTTCGATTCTCCATTTTGACAATTTTACTTTTGTCAATAATTTTTTACATGATTAATTTTTTTATAAATAAAATGGACTGTGATATAATGACGCCTAAGACGGCTCACTTCTGAGATTTCGACATTTTCTAACACAGATTTTACCATTAATACAACATCTCAGTGTAATCATATCCAAGAGATTTCGACATTTCCCAACACAGATTTTACCTTATTCAAAATGAATTCTGACGGTGCAAATTCCACTCATATTAGTGGTATCAGTGCCAATTCACCATAATTAATGGTGATCGATACAAAAATATTGGTTTCTTTTTCACAACCCTTTAAAATCTATTTATACAGTCAAACAGCCAAACTAATTCATCTTCACCAGCCTTCAAAACCAATTTATATAGATTCAAAACAAAACTAAACAGCCAAACTATTTAAAATTCACTACCCTAAAGAACAGTCTCAAATGTACCATTCTCCGTCCTAAATGTACCATTCTCCATCTTATATATACCATTCTCCGTCCTACATGTATCATTCTCCGTCCTACCTCCGTCCTAAATGTACCATTCTCCGTCCTAAATGTACCATTCTCCGTTATATATGTACCATTCTTCATCCTACATGTATCATTCTCCGTCCTACATTTACCATTCTCCGTCCTAAATGTACCATTCGTCGTCCTAAATATACCATTCTCCGTCCTAAATTTACCATTCTCCGTGTTAGAGAAATAGAGAATGGCCATTAACAGTCCCAAAAATTGTTCCATACTAAGTTAAAAGCATATAATAGCACCCAAAAAATGTTAACAATAGAAAAATTCTACAGAACCCAAACACCAGACTCGAACCTAGGCCTTCCATGTAAAAGCCAAACAGCACAACCAACTAAGCTTGGAATAATACATCAATAATGCTAAGTCTACTACCAAATGCTTACAACACTCTTACAACCTTTACCCATTGCTGACATGTGGGCCATGGCCTACATATCAGCAATAGGTGAAGGTTGTTAGAGTGTTGTAAGCATTTGGTTGTAACTGTAGCATTATATCCCCAACTTCCAATAAGGAATAAGAAATTGAATATCCCCAACTTCCAATAAAGAATAAGAAGAGTCGGTTAGGAGTGTATATATATAAATAGGGGTCCCATTCATCTGAGTAGGTTGCACATTTAACATGGCTCCAAAAAGATCATCTGGTTGGGAACCATTGCCAGAGTCTTCTTCCAGTCGTCGCCGAGCCTCTCCGTATGGAGCACCCTCTGCGCCGCCTTCGGCCCATGACTGGCTGGCAGCGGCTGCAGACTTCCTGATCTCCTGCGGGTTGTCACTGGAGGTCATCGCTCGACCTCTTCATCCGGCGCCCAACTTTGACCTGTTGCCGATCACTCCGAAGGAACGGGATTCTCTGGAGAAGAGGGAAGCGTTTCGCCGCCTGTGCCATAGGGCGGGTGTGCGCACCCTGCAGGACTTTGCGGAGATCCTCTGCGAGGCCAGTGAGGGGTAGACCTCTTATTTTTATGTTTTTTCTTTTTTACAGTTTTTTCCTCCTCTTGTATACTTTGCCGGAGAATGTTCCGGCGACGAAGCTGAGATTTAATAAAATACAATATTTTGTTAACTCAATTTGGTTTCGGCTACAATCAAACTTTTACAACCTTCTTACAACTTACACCCATTTGCTAACTATAGCATTGCTCTTTATATATTTTTCAATTAACAAATCTTGTTACGTCAAATCCATATATCAGCGACGATATCCCCATCAATGACTTGTTACGTCATAGAATTGATTATGCTGCCAGCGTCAATCTTGCCGTCAAATCCATCTTAAATATGATTATAAAGTAAAATAGAGGACAACTTTGAGTGTTTCAATTTTACTCTTTTCAAGTACATAGTCTTCTTATTTTCAAAAATTTAATCAAATATTCGAAAAATGGAAATATTGAGATTAAACTTCACATTCTTAAATATGTTGTCAATTTTTTTAAATAAACATGTTTCCACCACGTTTTTTCTGCCAAATTTTTCAATAATTTATAGGGAACACGTGGATATATACTAGTAATAATAGTAATAAATTTAATTTTGGAAAGTAGTTTTTAAAATTAGGGTCTCAAAATCCCAAAGGTTTATGTAGTGATTTTACATGGATATATACTAGTAATAATAGTAATAAATTTAATTTTGGAAAGTAGTTTTTTAAATTTAATAGTAATAAATTCGACCGTCTTATACTAGTAATAATAGTAATAAATTTAATTTAAGACTCAAAACTATTCTAATTTTTTCCACTTTTCAAGGTTATATAAGTCGGTCAAATTTTCCCTCTTCTTCTCTCAAACCCTCTTCCTTCTCTCAAACCCTCTTCTAATCAAAATGCTGCCAAAGAAACAACGACCGTCGTCGAAGGGGAAGAATCCACAAAGGGATGCGATACAGGCCTGAAGGACAGAACTTGCAAGGGCGGCGAAAACCAAGATTATGGTCGCTAGGGCAGAGGCCGAAAGGGCAGCGGCGAAAGCAGCGGCGGCAGCGACGATGAAAGCGGAGGCGGCAGCCAAGCCACATGCAAAAAAGGCTAAAAAACTCATTGCTCGACAAAGACCAAAAAATCTATCTTCGATACAGAGTCCTCGGAAGACTCAACTTATGAAGATCGAAGGCGTACTCAAGCGAAGGCTAAGTGGCAACGGATACAGAGTCATTAGCGTACTCTGAGGATTTTGAATCCTCATCAGAAGAGGCAAATGAAGAGGAAGAGCAATCATCAAATAAGTCCCAGGCTGGAGAGGAGGTAAAAAAATTTTAAAAATCTAAATCTAAGAAGATTTACATTAAATATTTCAAGAAAAAGGCTGTTATGCCTGAAAGATCAATTAAGATGGATGATGTCGAAGACGAAGCTTTCCTGGATATATTGAAATTCTATCAATTGGAGAAACTGAACAAATCCTGTCTTGAGAAAATCTCCCAAACAATAGTAAGAGAATTTTACTCAAATCTTCCGGTGAAATTAAAGAAAAAGAAGAGGATCAACAACTGGTATTTCTGAGAGAGAAACTGATTAGGGTAAATACTGCTGTCATCAACAAATTTTATGGATTTGATCCAGTTCCTGAGTTTGATATGAAAGATATTGATAATGTTTCCATGACGGATGCAATTCATGAGATTACAGGTATTTCAATGGGTGCCAAGACCCCTCAAAATGTATACAAATATCAATTAAAAACTTTGTATAAATTGTTGCATGCCTACGTATCTCAAACACTCAACCCTACTGGACATGAGTTTTCCATCCATCCCGAGAGAGTAAAATTTCTTTATTATATGGGGAAGAAAAAAGGATGGATATAGGTTCCTTCATGTTCAGTAGAATGATGCATCTCGTGGAAAAACCAACTGCAAGGACAACTCTCCCTTTCGGAGGATTTGTATGCTCGAAGGCTAATAAACATTCTGTCCCAAGCTTAGCAGGGGATGTTTATATTAAAAACAAAGGTCCCATGAGAAAACTAACCTTCACTCGAATGTTTGGAAAACGTGCAGCAGCTGCAAGCAAACCATCAACATCTGGAAAACCATCAACTTATGCAATAAAAAACACTAAGGACAGGGTTGATGATCTATACAATTTTGTTGCTGCAAACTTTGAGAATATCTTCAAAGAGATGAAGGCTATATTCGACAACCAGAAATTGATTCTGGATAAGATTAACCAGATAGAGGTTGAATTTGCTAACCAAGAATAAGATTTTCCTACCCACGTGAAGAAGGTAAATGGGGCTAGCCCAAACTCTTATGTAAAAATACACACTGTGCACATTGAGACTTTAATGCTAGCCATCACTTTGATACTTCTATTTATGTTTTTGGATGTTATTTCTACATATACAGTGAGTCCATACTGACTATAATTTTTCTTAATCCGTCCCTCAAGGTGTAGGTGAAGGATATTTTGAGAGAAGAAGAAGAAGAAGAAGAAAAAAAGAAGAAGATAGAGATGGCTATGAAGATTCATCTTTTGAGTTTTGAATCTTTTATTTCAATTTGGAAGTAATATTTGACTTGTAATATGGTTCTGAATATTTGTTGGTCATGGCGGTCAAACTAAATTTTGTTTTTGAAATATTGTAAGACTAAACTTTTCGCTTGTACTAAGTGCATAGTTTGTAATTTGTTTTGAAAATGTAATATGGTCTTGAATTTAGAGTAGGTCTAATATTTATTTGGATTATTGTATTATGAATTATGCAGGTTCTATGTTGAATTACTAACGTGGATTGGGCAGATTACTGTAACATGAATTATGCAGTTTATTGGACTTGGAATGAAGTATACTTAATTTGATTATGATTTTTTGGTTGAAGCGTTTATTTGATTGGCAGTTGGACTTCATAGATGATATTGATATTTTGGTGTATTCCTTTGATTTGCAGATGTCCATCACAGATTTTATAAGTCCTGGGTGCATTCCTAGGGTTTACAGGTAGCCTCATTACGGATGCATTCCTGGGATCACTAAAACTTTATTTGATTGTAATATGTTTTGCTTTCTGTAAAAAAAATATTACATCGATGCCATCAGTATGAATTCGATGCCAGTGCCTGTTCATCCCTTGTTATTGCTGAAGCAAAATTGTAATCCTGTCTGTTCATCCCTTGTTATTGCTGAAGCATAATTATAATCCTGCCTGTTCATCCTTTGTTATTGCCATCAGTACATCGATGCCAGCAGTATGAAGTCTATACCAGTGTAATACATAATGTAATGTAAGAAAAATTCTCTTTGATAGTAGGTTAATTATATTCAAACACTCGCAAGAAATTTTGTGCAGCCATAGAGTGGAAGCCTGATAAAATGATATTCGAATTTTCTTGAAAATGATTTAATATTAAATAAATATACTATGGTAAATGATATTAAAAATACTGTAAATATTTGGTGAAAAAAATATGAGATACTTGAACATTTCCAGTCCTAAATGTACCATACTTTGTTAAAAGCACAAAGAGTGTCCATTATCCATTTTCAAAGAATGGAGAATGACCATTCTCCATGTTAAAGGAACGGAGAATGGCCATTCACCTTGAGAATGGCCATTCTCCGTGTTAAAAGCAAAGAGAACGGCCATTCTCCGTCCATTTGTCGTGTTAAAAGCAAAGAGAATGGCCATTCTCCGTCCATTCGCCGTGTTAAAAGTAAAGCGAATGGCCATTCTCCGTGTTAAAAGCAAAGAGAATGGCCATTCACCGTCTAAAAAAAATATTCTCTTTGAAAATATTATCATTAGAAAAGTAAAAAATATTTCGTCCGATCAATACAGATTTTTTTAAATATGTGAGCAGATGATCTGCCCGACCTCAGATTCAGAAGCAGGTTTCCTCAGTTCACTACCACCACCATGACATATAGCTTTATTTACAAAATATTAAATTATTAGATGAAAAATAAGATTTCTGACAATGGCATGGACAGTAAAATTAGAGCGGCGCCGCTAGTACTTCTTCTTGTTCGAGGAGGTTTCGACGACGTCCGACGCAAACCGGACCGATTTTTCTCGGTGCAGCTGGTACTCCTCGTTGTTCTAGGAGGGCTCGACGACGTTCGACGCGATCCGGACCGATTCTTATTTCCTTCTTTATCTCCGTTTCTCTATCCACCACAACCACCAATACCACCACCACGACGGCCTGTAACCAAAAAAAATTATGAAATATTAAATTAGATGGACGAAAGAGAAAGTAAATATGAGTTAATTTAGGGTGTTCATTGAAAAAATTAAAGTGAAGGATGACCTGCTAAAGCAAGTTACCAACAGGTCAAAATTCTAAATCAGCATTAAATGATGTTTCTACACTATTATTTAATCCGAACCATTGGATCAACATCCAACGGTCCAAATTTCGGATGTATCGATACATCCTTTTCCAGGGGATGTATGGTAGAACGACCATATATATATATATATATATATATATATATAATATATATATATATATATATATATATATAGGGTGATAGTTGGAATATATATATACTTATGTTGTGAAGTATTAGGGTTTTATTCTCTATTTTGGTGCCTATTGTTTGCCATCGAAAATGCGACAAGGTCTTGTTGACTAAAACTTTGGTATTTCAATTACAAACAGAACAGTATACAATATAGAACTTAGACGTAGTCCTAGGAGTACACTTTTATTTTTATTTGGGAACTGTGTCGGTGGAGCGAGTGGTAATACGTTGACTCCGTTGATGATCTGACGACGATCTTGAACTCTCTGAAGGTCTAGATTGCTCTGGATGCCGGAGCGTTGCGAGGAGAAGCAGACGTTAAGTATCTATTCTGGCCTCCGTAGATGTGCTTCTCTCTGTGTATGTATGTCCCTCCTTGTCTATGTGTATGGTGAAGGAATGATCCTTCTATTTATAGATAATAGGATGGCTACTCATGCGCACATATGTCGGATGTGCCTAGATATGGGAACGCCACGTGGCTGATGCTGGCGAGGACGCATGGTTGATATGCCCTGAATTGAAGCTGAATCTGCTGGACTACTGCGCTGGGCTGCGATGGAGTTGACATGTGGCAGTTGTAGAGATTTGGTTGTTGCTGAGACCTTGGGTGGTTAGCATCCATTCTTTGAACAGAATTGAGTCAAGGAAAGCGTGGCGTATGCCTGTAGCTCAAAGATCTTAGTTTTGGAGGAGAGTTATCTGTCAGGGTGCTCCTAGGATTGGACGCATGGAGGCGACTTAGTCTATAAGGTTTAGGCATCATAGATGAGTATGGGAGCATGGATTTTGAGGTGCATGCAGAGCTTCGCATCAGGGTGAGCCTAGAATCAGGCACATGGAAGGCGACTTGGTCTCATGATTTTTAGGAGCCATGAGAAAGTCCAGGCGCATGGCTTTTTAGGCGCATGCAGAGCTTTGTCTTCTGTTGCTTGGGATCAGAAGTAAGTCGAGGGGCACATGCAGTCTTCTGGGTGTATGGCCACGAGGCGCATACAAATGATCGGTCTGCCGCGTGACAATTGTTGCCGACCCAAGGTATAATGAAGGTGCTGTCCTCAGTGGCGCTTTATTTTCTACAAGTGCCACTGATTGGACATCTTCGGAAGACGTGTAGCCACCCTTTGTCATTCAGCATTAAATGTTAGGCGCATGGCTATGGCCCGCTGGGTGCATCCATAGGGAGTGCATGACTTGACGGCGCATCTGCCAATGTGTCGCATCTGCTTTGGCCCGCCTGTTGGTTTTTTCGTGGTGTTAATGGCTGCTTTGACTTAGCCGAATACGAGGCGACGGATGTATTTGCTATTAATGCAGATTTATTGAATGGAATTTGGAACGTTGGCCATTTGGTACTCGGATGTAAGCTTTCCGTGCTTATAAATAGCCGCATGAAGGAAAGCTTTGCTTTCATTCTTCGAAAGATGAACTTGGCCGGAGCTCTGCCTTGGCGAACTTTTGAACTCGAGCTCTTCCCGAGGGTAAAGTGTGCTGCTCCAGTCTTTCCGTCGCTCTGAGCTTCTGTGATAGTGTCTGTTGTATCCAAATATCGGGATCGTCGAGTCACGATACAGGTCGATGGTGCCTGTATGCACAGAGATGCGCATACGTTGAGATGCTGGAATAATGCGCCTGTACGAGGCATCAGAGTGATGTGCCTGACAGATGATGCGCCTGGCGGATGATGCGCCTGGCAGATGGTGTATGGCAGTTTACTGCATCTGGCTGTAGCTTTAGGATCTTTCTTCTTTGTAGAAGTTCTCCTTTGTAAAGCCTTTCTTTAGACATGTAATAAACTTTCATATGAAATAAAAGTCCTCTTTTGAATGTCTTTAGATTTGTACTTTTCTTTGCTGTGCCAAGTATCTGCTTGAGTTTTTCCTGGCGTATTGGAGTTGGTCGCATGGTTGGGTTGAGCGCATAGGATTATGGCCTATAGATGTGCCTAAATTTCTATGCTTCTACAAGACCGTCGTGAAAGTTTTTAAAACTTTCTGTGCAAGTTTTAGAATACTTTGAATAAGAAGCATGGGGATTAACGATTCTGGGCGCATGCCCCTCACCTAGGCATATGGCTCTTTTTGGTGTATAGTAGTTCTACGCGTTGCTGTGGGGAATGCTTGTTGCTAAGGCGCATATTTTTGGGGCACATGCTTCTTCTGAAGAGAGAACGCCTCGATCTTAGGAAAGATTAATGATGATCTTTTGAAGATAAGCAGTCATCAATTTTTTGAGACCCGAAGTGACTGATTGCTGATGTCACGCCTTATCAGTTTATGCGCGAGGCCAAACCTATAAATAGGCGGCTTGTGAGGAAAAAGAGTCTTCTACTTTTCTGAAAAAGTTTTCTTCTTCCTCAGAACTCTTTTCTTTCGTCTTTCTTTTGTCAGAGAGATGGCTCCTAAGACTCCCCAAGGTGGTGCTGCTAGCCGAGGAAGGGGCCGAGGCAAGGAACCCATGGAGGTCGACATGGAGGAAGTCCCCGTCGTCAGGGTGACCCATACCGACGTTCGCCCGGAAGTGCTCGGTGGGTATTCTCTTGCCTTGGTCTTTGTTGCAGTGATGTTGGGGTGACCCGACTGAAGATGAGCTACTTTATGTGGAGGTGCTTAGGATGACACGCATGGACTTAGGTCCTGATGATGTGCCGAAGCTTCACTTGCTGACGCGCATAGACTTAGGTCCTGATGATGCGCCGAAGCTTCACTTGCTGACGCGCATGGACTTAGGTCCTGATGATGTGCCGAAGCTTCACTTGCTGACGCGCATGGACTTAGGTCCTGATGATGTACCGAAGCTTCCCTTCAATTGCACTCGGTCTTTTGATCCGGTATGTCTTTGTTGGGATTCCCTCTATGCGCATGGGTTTCAGCCAAGTTGATGCGCCAGAGTGCTTGATGGCTTCATTTTATTTTGTGTGACATTGTCGATGACTATCCCCCTACAGAACGAAGTCTATTTGGACCATGCGCTCTATCAACTAGGCGTAGACTTTGATGAACAGGTTATGAACCCGGCCAGGGCTACTACTATGTTGGATCAGTCTCCGGAGAGGATGGCTCAGATTCGTGAACGGTACCACACTTTCCACCAGGGCATGATGGAGAGAGGGAGACTCAGATCTGCTGAGTCTGAGAATGAGTCTTTCTTGAAGCCTGAATTCCTATTTAGAGACCGCCTGACTTCTACCGAAGCGAAGGTGCTAAAGATAAAGGAAGACTGGTTCTTCAAAGCCAGAGGCGTAACCCTGTATATCAAGCAAGTGGAGCGTCAATTACCTTTCACGGCCTTCCGTAGTCTTGCTTCGAAGAGAAGGATGGAGTGGGAACTCACTCCCTCTCAAGGAGGAGCCGTGGCTGGCACCATACCGCTTGACAACTCTTCAAACCAGAGGGATACTTTGACGGCTATGCGAGCCAGAATCTCTTATCATTGGCGAACTTTGCGTCCCGGGGGTATCTATAGTGATGTTCCTACCGACACTTTTGCGTTCAATGCTTCAATCGTCTGGCTTCGGCCAAGCTATCGTACCCGAAAGGAGAGTTTCGGGTCGAAGGTTGGTGCCACTACGTGCAGAAGTGGGACGAGTTGACCCTTTGGGTTCTGATAAAGTTTAGGGCCGATCCCAGAAATATTGGTCTTACCGCTACTATTCGTGCTACTCAGGCGGGCATAGACCTGAATAGGCACATTTTTCTCGCTCCTCTGGAGATGTAAAATACCCACACCGGTATATTTTTTACTCCCGTAGGGGAGCTAGGACTGGCGGTGCATGAGATGTACGAGGTCTCGAAGCTCCTTGGGGGTCTGAACCCTATGAGGAGTATTTTCCCTCAAACAAGGAGTTATTGGCTTTGGAAGAGAAGAACTCTGAGATGATGGCGGTCTTCAAGGAGATCGCGAGTCATCATTACCTTCTTCAGCACAGGGAGAAAGACGGGGCGCAGCCCCATATGAATGCTTGGGGGGAGTGTTTGCAGAAACAAAAGTTTTATAACAAACTAAGAAAAGAGTACAAGAGTACAATAAATTCTAGGGAAGTACAACTATAGAAATCTGATCAGAAGACGATCACTTTATCCCTTGGACTATGTGAACTTGAAGACTGTAGCCTCTGGAGAATGCAGCAGCAATTTTGTAAGAGTTCTTGATCTCTGTGCGTATGTATCTGATGATCTCACAATGATTGGAAAATCTATTTATAGAGTTCAAGAAATAACTGTTTTAGCAGTTATTCTGATGTCAGCGAGGCTGGATTGCGCCACATTGGGTTACGCCAACCTACTGTTGTGCCAACTTTTATTCAGTTGTTAAGTCGTGTACTAACTGTATTTAGACGCGTGGCATCATGTGATTGAGATTCGCGTGGTCGTCTACAGGTTAGTAGACACGTCTTGAAAGATTAGTGGCATGTACGCCACATCATCCTGCTTTAGAATGTAAGTTGTCTCAACTTCATCAGGTTGTGGGAGCTTCGGTCAACTGCGCCTGATTGAGCCGCGCCTAGACATGTGGCAGCTTTTGAGCAGAAGTCATTCAGATTGCGCCTAGGCACAACTAAAGATTTTGTCTGGATTGCGCCTAGGCGCAACTTACGAAGCGTACATGACAGCTATTTACCAACTCCCCATGAGCAACACAATTCACGGAATTCGAAAAGATTTTCCTCGTTCGCTGTGTGTCAGTTGTCAGGTAATGATGGCCATTAAGTGTCAGACGCCGCATAGATTTTGGTGCAACAAGACTGGGCGCAGTCTGATATCAGGCGCAACCTGTTCAGCGGCACAGTCTTTTCTCTGAGCTTCATATCAGTGGCGCAACCTGATTTTTGGAGCACAACTTGATCACTGATTAGTATGTTCAGGGCACAACTTGATTTTTAGGCCCTACAAGACCCCCTTCAAAGTTTTCAAAACTAAAAAACGTTTCAAAGTTTTCAAATACTTTAAATTTATAAAAATTTTGACTGAGTCAAGTTGCGCCAGTTTCGCGTAATCTGTTATGACCAATTACGATTCATCATGCACGATTCAGGATGACTGTTAGGATTCTGACTTTCTGGCTATAAATAATCCCCGTTTACTCCACTGTGATTCTTTACTTTTACTTTTAATCTTCTGAGAAATTTTCTATAACTTTTGCAACCCTCTTTTTCGACCATCTTCTTGATGACATGGCCCCCAAAAGGACTGCTGCTGACAAAGAAAAGGCCATCGCCACCCCTTCAACTCGTGTTACACCTGCCCATGTGCCACAATATGTGCCACCTTTTTCTCGTCGAGAGACAACCAACCCAGCAATGGAAGGTGATTAAGGGCGAGCCGATTCGATTTATGAGCGATGATTTCATTAATGATTGATTTGTGCCCCTCTTTTTAGAGTGTGGAGTATCATAAACTTTGTGTCACCCTTTCTTAGGGTGTGGTCGCCCTTTTCTTGAACACTGTTCGTTTTTATGAACTGTGTTGCGCATATTGTTGTGCACGATTTAATTTGAGGCGCAACTCAGTATGCGGCACAACCTGAGGTGTTGCGCAACTTGAGTTTCACGCAACATGGCAAGTGGCGTAACCTGGTTTGTTGTGCAACCTAAGTTTTCGTGCAACACATCTCGTGGTGCAACTCAGAGAGTCTATGTAACTCAAGAAGTCATACATCTTTGTTTTGCTTCTAAATTTTTTTTTTTTTCATATATCTCTTTGCAGTTAATCCCAGGGAAGACCCGAATGCAGAAAGGTTTGCTTCAACATTTAACGTCCCATAGTATAGAGAGAATTTGCCTCATGTCACTTTCCCTAAATATGATGGTCCTGAAGCACGCAGAACTCTACTCATAGATCAAGATAATCAAACTCTTTTGAACTTGATGAACGGAGAACCCCTTCAGAGCTTGGATACTACAGTCCACAAAAAACCTGCCTTTTTATTCGGGGATGCTATCAAGAAAACCTCCCAACCTAAGACAAGAAAAGAGACGAGATATTTCTTAAAGGAAAACAATGTCATACATCTAACAGAAATATCAAGGTCTGTTGCATTATCCCAGTATACTTTTGTTAGCTATCCTAGAAGGATGTCATGGGATTTGACACCTCTCCAACAGGCAAGAGTCGATCGGTCGAATCTGTTATAAAGTGGGTCCGTAGAACAAAGACCTTTTTTACAGCACTTCTAAAAAATATAGCACACACTTAAGAGGTTTAAGGCCGAGCTGCATCCTTCCTGAGGATTCTCCCCTGCTTCTTCCTGTCAAAATACCTATTTTTGCAAATGCATTTACAAAAGCTGAAGAAAGATATCCAGACCACGCTATGCGCATGACAGGCCTGGTAAACCCTGGAATGAAGCACTGGAGTAGCTTCTCCATATGGATTTTAGAGGAATTCAAAGACAAACTCATTGATCTGGGCCTCTATAACCCCATCTGCACTACAGTATAGGGCATTCATCCAAACCCTCACATGTTCTTAGCTTTAGTAGAGAGATATAATAAAAGTACTGGGACCTTCATGACACCTCATGGAGAAATGGGATTTGCTCTTAACGAGATAGAATATATCTCACGTCTGCCGATGGGTGACAACCCATATGAAGAATATGTACCCACAAATGATGAATTAGATGTTCTAGCAAAGAAGAATCCCCAGATGATCACAGTTTTCCAAGAGCTGCTGTGTCACTATAAAATCTGCTTACTCTACTACGAAAGTGCCACTGAGGGTACTTGCTACATCATAAAATGGATGCCATATCTGTTCCTGGGTCATGTGTGGGAGGACAAGCCACTGGACAGTCAATCCTGTACGTCTCATTTCTTTGAACCTTTTAATAGAAGTGATATACAATTATTGATGGAAAAACATAATCATGGGGATGTCACCTTGACTGAGGACTCGGGTCTGTTCACGACTGGCGATGTTCTTCAAAGTTATCTTAGACAGGGTTACAGACCTATGTCTCCAGAAGCCCAGCTGGCAGGCTTTCTATCTTTATGGCTACGGTGTTTTGTAATTCCGGGAGCCAGTACGGTTGACAGATTCCATCGGGGTATTTTGTTCGCTGCAACACGTCTTGTATTTGGATACAAGATGGATCTCCTATCAGCCTTGACCTGCCGCCTGAACGCTGAATTGCGTTCTTTGGTAGACACCATACTACAAGATAAGGATAGTCGGTCGAATTTTCCCCGTACTAAAATGCCATATACTTATTTGTTCGGATGGTTATTGCTACACCATCCCTGTTTAATGAACCCGGATATAGGACCTGCTGATGGAGACTTCATCGGGCGTTTTGCTATTGCTCACTGGAAATATACTCCTCTTTCGGAATATCGACTTGCCTTGAACCGTAGATCAGGATGGTATTTCCAGTGTGTTGGCCCCCTTCAGGTTATGATACTATACCTCCACAGATGATGGACTTACCTGAAGAAACACTCTGTTTAAGTCCAAACAACTTTTTCTGGCTTAAAATAATCCGGCCCTCTCACTTGGTCTATAGATTTGAAGAAGAATGCTATTTGGAACCGTATTTGCCGAGTCTATTTGTACGGCAGCTCGGGTATGATCAGCTTCATGTAGGAAATGCAACCACTTGCCTACAGGCCAAGGGTTATCTTATTGATGGGGCTAGGGCTTGGAATTATTACAATGCCCGGGGAACAAAAGCTATTTTTCTATGCCTTATAAACTTCTCCAAGGCCCGTGTATGTTATATTCATATGCAAACTTTTATACTTCAGCGAACACATTCGCTAAAAGCTTCCATCCTGCACATAGCATCGCAACTGAAAGAAGAATTAAACAAGGGAAACGTACACTTCAGTCTTTCCGGGATGTAGAAGACAGAGATCCTACCGATGTACCTCTGGAGGCATCAATTTTAATGAATTTTGCTGACCCAGTTCAAGATCCTTTAGATATATCCATAAAGATGCGGAAAGAAAAATCCCCTGTTAAAGGTTTGAAGAAGAGAAAGACCAAGGAAAAGAACATCACTGGTTATCAATGAACCAGTGACTACGAGAACAGCTCGTTCTCAATCAAAACGGTTGCTTCTCAGTTCTTCTTCCGGAGAGAAGGACATTATCCCTTCTTCTATTCAGAAACAGGGAAAGTTTACAGAAGGAGGAACTTCCGCTTCCTTAATTGACCCAGAGGGTAATCATAATGAAGTTGTTGCGGGGCCAGACGCACCAATACTCCAAAAAGTTAGAAGAAAATTGAACATTGCTGAAGAAGAAACATCTCAAGAAGGTAATATCAAAGTTGTGAAATATCCTCATTGTTAATTTTTATCAGAGATATATATATATATCTAAATTGCTTTTCCTTGTATTGGTTACTCTAACAGATGTCCATCCACCTGTCACCATTATGACAATAAATGTTTCTGTCAATGTACTGGCTGCAGCAGGGATAACAATTCCTTTCCCAACTCCCGTGAGTCCAAAAGCTTCCTTTCCAAAGCAAAATCTACCCCCACAAGATACTTCGCAAGCTCAAGTATCTACTCATTCAGGAGAGGCAGTGATCGATGCATTGAACGGCTGTGATTTTGATGATGAAACTTATGATAAAGATTGGGACAATATTACCAAAGAAAAACAAACTTTAGCGAATGCACCATCATCACAAAAAATCCCAGTTGATGAAGATCCGTCACTTGCTGAAGATGAGGAGGATGTGGTTCATGATAAGGAACATGTCAATCTTCCTGAAGTTAATGAACCTACGACCACTGAGCCGTCTGAAGTGTCTAAGGTGGCAACTGAATCAGTAAATGAAACTCCAGTAACTCTGCCACCTCCGACTGAATCGGGAGCAGGGAGTAGTAAGGCTACAATTTTTGCAGATACTCTGTCCAAGCTTCAGTCCGCGATAATTAAAGCTACTGAGACTCCTCATAATGTCCTCAGTTCAGGTAAGTTTTCCATTATGAATGATTTGACATAGTATTTTTTTAACATTATATGTTATAACATATATGATTTGCAGAAGCGGCCACTGGGACTGTAGCTGGGGAAGGAAGCTCTTCTCATATTAGTGCTCCAGATGAAGTACCCCCATCTGCTAAGGTTGTGAAGACTTCTACAAACATAGTAGCCACTCCAGGAGCTTTGGCAGCTAACAAATTCGTGGTGACCTCTTTCACAAGAGTCTTCTTTACATCTCTGGAACCCCTAGTTCATAGAGTCATGTAGAGAGAGGATGTCCCTTTTAGTACCGTTAGAACTTCCACTAAATTTTTGATCGAAGGCATCCGTAGTCAAGGAGACGAAGCTCAAGCCTCATTTTTGGAACATGTTTTGGATGAGCTAGAGAGCTCAATCAAGGCCTGCAAGGAGCTGAAAAGAGGAGATATCGAACCACTAGTAAACATGGAATATGAAACCATGGTTCAAAAAGCAGAAATTAATAAAGCTGATTTTGAAACATTCCTGTTGGATTTCACTAGACAGTCCTCTGAGTTGGACGTTCAAATCTCTGATGTAGATGTTGTTGCTGAGAGTCATAAGACTAAGGCTACCGAGGAAGAGAAAAAGGCTGCTGATCTAAAGGCCAAAATTGCTCAATTTTAGGCAGAACTCTAAACTACTAAGCAAAACATAGAACAAGAAAATCAATTGTACCAATCTGCTGTTGATTAGGTGGATATTTTGAAGAATCAGAAGAAGGAATTTGAATGTCTTCAGAATGAAGATCTAACACGTCGAACTGCTGCTCTACAACCATTTGATCCTGAATTAGGATGAGTTGAAGATAGGCAGAGAGTGCTAGATTCTCGTGATGAAAGAATTCAAATTTTGAAGAAACAAATTGCAGAACTTGTCATCTATCTTTCAGAGTAAAAATGGGCAAATTTTGTTGTTTCTTTATACAATGTACTCTTTTTCTTCTTTTGCAGAAAGAAATAGTAAAAAAAACTTTTATGTGGTTCCATTACTTGTTGCATATCTTGTTACAGATATAAGTAATAGAATAGAAAATATATTCAGAGGTACTGGATATGATATATTTTATGATTTTAGAAAATAACAATATTTATTATGTCTGCTCAGAGATAATATGGACGTGGCAGAATATAAAGTTTAGCAATACTGTTATTTCAATAGACAACTTTATCAGAGGTAAAAAGGAACTGACAAGTTGCTGATATAAATAATCAAAATTTAGAGGTGTAAAGAATATGAATTCATATTATTCAAAACAAGAGACAATAAATGTCCAACGAATGATAAGTCAAAGAAAGTGAATGAATGAACAGTCACTTCAATTTTCAAAGGAAAGATGTTGGCTCATTGAAAATAGTTCTTAAATCTTGAATGTGATCTTCTTTCAGACGACTTTTGACAGCAATAACGTCAACATAGCATTCGACAGTCTTTTACAGATGATCGCGAAAGATAGTACTCATAGCCCGCTGCTAAGTTGCACCTGCGTTCTTAAGACCAAACGATATGACCGTATAATAGTACATTCCACGAGTGGTACAAAATGAAGTATGTTTCTCATCTTCAGGATTCATCCGGATTTGTATATATCCAGAAAACCCATCCATGAAAGAAATTCGTTCGAATCCACATGTATTGTCGATTATGACATCAGTAATTGGAAGAGGGAATTCATCTTTAGGGCAAGCATCATTGAGATCCCAAAATTCTATGCAAATTCGAACCTTTTCGGTCTTCTTCAGAACTGGTACAACGTTGGCTACCCAGTCAGGATGCTGTTCTTCTTTGATAAAACTACAAGCTATAAGCTTTTTGACTTCATCATCAATTGCATCCATCATTTCAGGCTTGAATTGTCGTTGTTGTTGTTTGACCGGCTTGGCATTCAGCAGAATGTTAAGCTTGTGAGTTACAATTTGAGGATCTAATTTCGACATATCTTCGTAACTCCAGGCGAAGACATCATTATATTCACGAATAAGATGAATTAATTCTTGCTTATCATCCCCTGGAAGATTTTTTCTAATAAAGATTGGTCGTGATACACCCTCCTCTCCAATATTGATCTGGACTAGTTGACCCTCAGTCGGTGGCTCTCATTGTTCGAAACAAAGTTTCCACTAATTGTCCATCTTTTGTGCCTAAGGGTCCACTTCAGGAGCTTCTTCAATATCATCTTTATCATCTTCCGAAAATTCGGCAAACACCATGTTAGAAGATACTGTCACCCTATGAATATGACCAATGCTGGTATCAGAATCCCATGAGATAGAATCAGAAGAGTTTGAACGTTCTTCTTCATCAGATTCAGAAGGTGGTAGAGTTAGAAGTGGTGACGTATAACCTAGTCCTCGTTTCATTTTACTGTGGTATTGTTGTGATTTTCCTTTTAGAACAACAATACGAAGAGGAGTTCGCCTTCCTTTACCATTGTTAAGGCCTGTTCTGAAATCATAGCCCATTTTACGGATGATTGCTTTGGAATGTGGACTATAACGACGTAATTGTAGCCTTCCTGAATCATCTCTATTATTATTTTAGAGCATAATTTTTGGTTCCTCTCTTTTGTTGAAGAATATAGGCTTTTCATCTTTCTTTCGAGACGGTACTAAGAAGTACGACTCTTGTATTGAATCCAAAGATATCACCTTTCGCAGAGATGATACGACTTCTATTGTAAGTAGTTTAAATTTATCAAGCATATCCAAATAACACTGAGTATAGTAAAAGACATCAGTATACTGCAAAGGAGATGCTTTATTAATTTTTATACCATCATTTACAACAGGAACTTTAGCCTTAGCAGGCTCAGTCAAATTGATGACAAGAGAAGGAAAAGAAGAACGAGCATGAGGAGAGAGATTCTTGCGACGAAGATCGATTACAAGTGGCTCAGAAGAGGTGAGCTTCCTTTGTTCTCGACTATCACCCTTGGGCTGCTTCTCATGGGAAGGAAGATAGATAGTCAGTGGTTTGGAAGACTGAGGAAATGAGGCACGTCCTTTGATGAAAATCACCAGAGTATCATTTGGCATACCCTTCTGTTCTTTATCTGTGTCCATTGCTAGTACCACCTCCATGAATTCTTCCTTGTACATACGTGAATCGTTGCAGAATGCTTCAACCCTTTTGAAAGAATTCAGATCTGCAACCTCTTTTTGGACTTCTCTATTACCATCCACATATTTAAAACATTGGTGGGGCGTAGAGGGTACAATATTGTGTTCATGGAGGAATGGCCTTCCCAATAAAGCTTTGTATGAGCAATGATTGTCAATAACATAGAAAGTTACCTTTGTACTAAGATTACCAATTTGAAGTTTTATGCGTATCTTCCCCAAAGGTTCACTTCTTCCTTGGTTAAACCCCAGGATGGTAGTGATAGTCGTAGAAAGGTTATGCACTGGGATCTTCAAAGCATCCAGTAAAGACTTCGGCATAATGCTAAGTACAGACCCGGGGATAATCAGAATGCGATCGACTTTCATGGTGTCTATATACCCTATGAAATAAAGAGGACGATCATGACGATTGTCTTCTAACAATATGTCATCTTATGAAAAAGTGATGTTGGGCATTAATTCAAATACACTACGACAATGTGCACAGCTGACTGGCTCTTTTTCAGGTTTCTTGAGAAGAGTAAGACAAGCGTCAGCCTGTATCAAGTCTTCACTTAACGTCTCTCGAGTTTCTTTTGTGAGACGTAAGAGTTCAAAGATTGACAATCTTGCTGGAGTATTGGCCAATTGAGCCAATATGTAAAATTGTAAGGCTTTTCAAGTCCAAGAGATGAGGACTTCTTTAGTGCTTTGTCAAAGCGAACATGTTGCTTCCCCTTGTCTGCTGATGTTGGTTTAGGAGGAGATGGTTCAACCACCGGCAAGGATGTGGATGGTGTATTCTCAACAGGAGAAGATGATAAAGGAGGAACATCAGAAGACGGAACAGGGTTCTCTTAATTTTTGGAATACTCCCAAAGATAGGGTTACCCTGATCTAGTGCCCATTAGAATTTCTTCTTCTGTTACTGGTTCAAAGGATACCATATTGCAGTTCTTAGATTTAGATCTGGAATGCTTCTTTTGCTTAGAAGAAGAAGGCGTTTCAAATTCTGCTACCAGATCTGGATGAATCCACATAATCTCTCCTCTGTCAGTTGACAGCGGAATAAGACCTTCATTTTGAGGAGATGAAAGATTCACAATTTCAAGAGTTGTCCTTGAAATGGGGACAACACCATCTTGCACAAGTTATGGTGGAAAATCACCGAATTGTATAGAAACCTCATTAACAGTCACTGTTTTCTCGTACTGCTGCAGAGTAATTGCTCCAGAGTTGACCAACTCCTGGATTTTACCTTTGAGCACATAACATGCCCTGGTTGGATGTCCTATAAATCTGTGATAAACACAATATTTAGGGTGATCAGTTTTACCCACTTCTTCTGGCCATTTTGCTTCTGGAAGCTGAAGCTTATTGCTTTTGATCAAGCAATCGAAGATGCTTAAAGTATCATCTTCATCAAAAGAATACTCTTCTTTTGGACGAGTTGTCTTCTACGGTGGTGCTGATGTAGTGGATGCCGTCTGAGTAACATTGACAGCCAAAGGCTCCTTGCCTTTAAGATAGATGGCCAGTGTTTCTTTACTCTTGCGGTTATTCTGGCGATTACTACCCCAGTGGAATGTTCATCTTGGTTAGGATGAGTCATTTGGACTCCTAACTGCTTGAACTTTTCGGCACTGACCTCGGCTGCTTTGGCGTTGACAATAAAAGAAGGCCAATCCTGGAATTGTGTAGATCCTGTCCACATTCTGATAATAGGCAACAAGTTTGATTTGCAAGTGTCTATTATTACATCAGATGGAGTTCCTAAAGGCATTTTGAGTGCCTCTCGGCGAAATCTTTCAATAAAACTCTCTGTGGATTCATTATGCCTCTGTTTAATCTTAATGAGGGCAGACATCGTCATGTCGTTGACTCCTTCATAGAATCGTTCCAAGAACATTTGCTTGAAACCAGCAAAAAAAATGATGCAGCCATCAGGCAGACTACGATACCAATCATAGGTTGTGCCGGTTAACAACCGACGAACACTCTGGTAAGAAGAGCATCATTTGGCTGTAATTGATCAGTCATCACCTTAAAATAATTGATGTACTATATTGGAGAAGTGCTTCCATCAAACAGCATAATGGTTGGAAGCTTATACTTAGGAGGAAACGGGACTTCCTTCTACTCTGTAGGATATGGTTGCTTTATGTCCAGTCTTTGTAGGCCATCCTTCTGCTTGAAGGCTTCAAAGTAAGTGCGTAAAAGTTTCACAGCCTCATTAGCATCCCCTGTTGTTTGGGAATTGGTGGGCTGGTTAGAAGTGTTGGAAGGCGAAACAACGTGATAACTACTACCCCCAGTACCAGGCTGACTGGGATCAGCTTGAATTGGTATTGAAGTAACCTGAGGAGGTGGTACCCCCAGACTAATAGGTACAGAAGATGCTATAAGCTCTGGATTTGTAGCAGGGTTTATAACCGGTGGCACTGTATGTTGAGCCACGATTATAGTATGCATGCTTGCGACAATCTCTGCCATGGTCTTTAATTTGTCTTCTGGTACAGCAATTCGTTATTCTTGATTGGCTGAACTAGAAGCATCTTGATCTTCCGTAATGGTATATGCCGTCACTTCTCTTGCTACTGTTGATGAGATAGTTTGTTCAGAACTTTCACTATCTGCATCAAACTCTGAGAAAGAGTCTTCTCCTACATGAGCGATGGGGAGATCTTCTTGATTAAAGACACCTTGGTTCAAATATCGATTCCTCGATCTAGTGTATTGAAAGACACCTTCATTGGATGCATGGATCCGATCTAAGTATTGCTGAATAGGATTACGGGATGCATTATATCTTGGACGTTTCCTACCCCTAGTGCCTTGAGAATTCATGTTGACAGAAGCATATAATAGCTCATCTTCGTCTTCTATTATATGTTCAGGAGTTGAAGCATAGTTCAGACGATCGAAGACAGATCGTCGAGCCGATTGGCAACAATAGTTGATGATGACTTCATGAAGGCAGTGGCGATCTGAAGCGCAATTTGGAGTTGAGGGAGACATCCCCGTAATCTCTCGTTTTTTTGTAAGACATTGCCGCAAATCAGTTACAACTACAGGACGAGAAGAAGTCAGAGGAACATATTCCTTAATGATGTTAGGAACATGTCTCCTATTCTTCAGATGTTTAGTTCCCTGAGTGTACAAAGATGTACTCAACTCATTATCATAGGTGGTTGGATCTTTCTTTTTAAACTTTGGTTTTTGGTACAGATTGGCCTTTGGCATAGGGTTCTTACGTTTTGCCAAAGTTGATATTGGTTGACGCCTATTAAGATAAGCACGTAAATCTGAAAATTCTGCTCCAGGTATCTCTGTTTGTGATACCCTCAATTTTCTTTGCTTGGATCTTAAAATTTGCAAGGTTGGAAGATCTTGACTAGGCCCTATAGGGGTAGGTAAGATACCTCTTTAGTCAGTATTCTTTCCAATATCAGAGATCCGAAGACCTCTGTTTAAAGGAATAGAATCTGATAGATCTTCCTCTGAGTCATAGACCAGGGAAGTTTGAGAAAAGACCAAATGGTGCTTTCCTTTATTTTGTAGAGGGTCAGCTAAGAAGCGTTTCCCTTTGTTCTGTCGTGAGACCATTTTAGGCACAGACTGCGCCAATTTAGGAAGTGTCAAAGGACTCTTCCCTTTGTTCTGTCTAGTGTTGGCACTAGAATATTGATTCTCCAAGTTCAAAACCTGAAAATTAGAAGAAGGAATAGCCAAAAGACTAGTTCCCTTTAGTTATGCCAGAGTAGCAGACTGTGCCTGAGGTGCTGATTGCTTGGGCTGTGCCATAGTCCTACGGGCTACTGATGGTGCCTTGGCAGCAACATGGGTAGACTGCACCTCAACAATGGCTTGAACAGGCTGCGCCTTGGCAGCAAAGAGAGTAGTAGACTGCATGTGGGCAGTAGGATGAATAGGTTGCGTACGGGCAACAGAAGCAAGCTGTGCCTGAGCCGTCGATACAGATTGTGTCTTGACCACTGAACACTCAGGTTGCGCCTGGACAACAGTGACCATGGGAGATTTAGGAGCCCACACAGTCATTTTCTTGGCAATAGCCGTTGTACGCTTGTTGCTCTTGGTGCTAATCATATCTTCATAGGCTGTCTGGTTGACTTGAACAACAAGAATCTTCTGCGTCTTGCCGATCGACGTAATGTCACATTGAGTTGTCACCTTCTCGTCGGAGGAGAAAGTTGTCCCCAGCAGAGTCGCCATTTTGTTTACAAAAATAAAATTTTTATAACAAACTGAGAAAAGAGTACAAGAGTACAATGAATTCTGGGGAAGTACAACTGTAGGAATCTGATCAGAAGACGATCACTTTATCCCTTGGACTATGTGAACTCGAAGTCTATAGCCTCTGGAGAATGCAGCAATAATTTTGCAAGAGTTCTTAATCTCTGTGCGTATGTATATGATGATCTCACAATGATTGGAAACTCTATTTATAGATTTCAAGAAATAACTGTTTTAGTAGTTATTCTGATGTGCGCGAGGCTGGATTGTGCCACATTGGGTTGCGCCAACCTCCTGTTGTGCCAAATTTCATTCAGTTGTTAAGTCGTGTACTAATTGTGTTTAGACGCGTGACATCATGTGATTGAGATATGCGTGGTCGTGTACAGGTTAGTAGACACGTCTTAAGAGATAGTGGCATGTGCGCTATGTCATCCTGCTTTAGAAAGTAAGTTGTCTCAACTTCATCAGGTTGCGCGAACTTCGATCAACTATGTCTGATTGAGCCGCGCCTAGACACGTGGCAGCTTTTGAGCAAAAGTCATTCAGATTGCGCCTAGGCGCAACTAAAGATTTTGTCTGGATTGCGCCTGGGTGTAACTTACGAAGCGTACATGACAGTTGTCTACCAACTCCCCTCGAGCAGCACAATTTACGGGATTCGAAGAGATTTTTCTCGTTCACTGTGTGTCAGTTGTCAGGTAATGATGGCGATTTTTGGGGCACAACTTGATCACTGATTAGTATGTTCAGGGCATAACTTGATTTTTAGGCCCTACAGGGAGTATGTCTTCAAGCAAGACTTGGCGGATCGTTCGAAGATTCGTTTTATGACTCCTCAGGGGTTCTCCCACGCTGAGGTACTCGCTGAAATGTCTAGGCTAAATGAGAAGAACCCTCGTGAAAATGAAGACCGAGAGCTATCCGAGCATATCTATAGCTGCTTCTGGCATTGTGCTCACAAGATGTCTCCAAAGGCCGTGTTGGCGTCCTTTCTGATGCTATGGCTCCGTGATCATGTATTCACCGGTGGGTCCGATTCCTTGGAGAGGATATCCAGGAATCTTATTTTGTCGGCTGTGAAGTTGGTCTTTAGTTATCCTCTGGCTCTGCTTCCCGCTATGGTGTCCAACCTGAAGCGGGGTTTGAGAGAATTCACCGATGATGTGATAGGTGAGAAGGACAAGAGGGGCAATCTCGCTCGTACGGAGTTGCCCTTCCATTACCTGATGGGATGGCTGATTCTACATCACCCAAACATAATGACTCCTGGGTCGGCCGAGGAGCACGAGGAAGGCGACGCTTTTATCCGTCGCTTCTACAGGAGAAAGTGGTTACATACAGGGGTACCTGTCTGCCGGAAGGTTCTGTCTTATCTTCAGGGATGGGAGATTACCAAGGTCGCTCCAACCTTTGATGGTTGTGAAGCGGACGAGGAGCTGGAAGATGCCGACAAAGATGCAATTTCTTTGGCGCCATGGGGTTTCCACTGGCTGCAGAGCATCTAGCCTCCACATCTTATGTATCGGAATCGAAAATGCTGCTTCTTGGAGCCATATTTTCCTAGTCGCTTTGCACGCCAATTCGGCTATACCCAACTAATGTTAAAAAACTCCAGTAGCTCTCTGGGATTCATTGGGAGTCTATTGGATGGTGCCCGGGGTGGCAGTATTACAATGCCGGGTGCACTGGGGTGCGATTCACGCTGCCGGTCCGTAACCTCCAGCCACATATATTGTATTCTGTCACAAAGTTTTACTACGCAATGAATACCGTTCCTATTGGATTTGACCGAGAGACTAGTTTCATACCCGGCACGCAGCTCGAAGCTTCGGAAGGCATGCTGGCAATGGCTCGAGCTTATCATCCTCCTGAAGTGACATCATATAGAACTGCCCCCGTAGCACCGGCAGGAAGCTCCCAGGAGACCCCTCGGCCAGACCATCGAAGAGACGTACCCCGACGGAGGCAGATTCATCTGACCCGAAGAGGCCCAAGAAGGCATTGGCTACGCCAGTGCGGCCTTCGGCAGATCCTAAAGAACCAGCTCTCGCAGCGGTATGTACATTTTCTATCGCTCTGGTTCGGCTCCTTCCTCTTTTGCTTATATGTCTCTTTTTTTGCAGGAGAAGAAGAAACCCCGGTCATCGAAACCGGGCTCGAGTCAACCGAAGGAGGTGGCAAGCTCGCCTGATGAGCGTGTCCCTCCGATTATGTCATCTCCTGTGGATGAGACTTTAAATGATGTTATCACCGTGGAAGTCCCCAGTATTTTGGGCTACGGTAGAGACGATACTGCAAGTGGAGAGGCACCTGAGGATGTTGACCCCTCTTACCGAAGAGGTGGAGAAGAGTCTTCACAGGGAGTGAAGCAATCTATTGTGGGGTCCCCCAAAATTGGCGTGGGGGGCTCCAAAGAAGTTGTCAGGCAAACCCCTCATGATGAGGAGAAAGAATGGGACTCGTATTCTCCAGACGGCATCTCTGAAGAAGATGTTGCTGGAGACGTTCCCGTAATAAGCAGAGAGAAATGCGCCGAGAAGTTGGCCGTTGAACTCTCTCTTGGGGAGGCTTTAGAGAGCCCAATTTCAAAGGCTACTGCATTATCTAGCTCTGTTCTTGCCCCGGTAGGTGACATAACTCGCCTGCTATGTCCGACTCCTGTCCCTAGATTTGATATTGATGAGGGAGAAGTGGTTCAACTACCGAGTCCTACTCCGAACTTGAATGAGCAAGAGGTGGGAAGGTCTGCTCTATCGCCTGATGTTGAAAATCTTTCATCGACGGCAAGAGGATCCGTATCTGCCGCCGATGTTGCTGTCGAGATTGCTGTGGCAGATTCGGCTATTGTGGGGCTGCTTGATGCCCATTTAAATAAGGGCAAGAGTCCTATGGTGGAAGATGCACCCTTTCTCCCTCCTGTCTGGGGGAAGATATCAGGTCCTCAGGGAAGTTCAAGGGTTCCCAAGACTCGGGTTTCCTCTCATGAGGATATAAGACCTGAGGCTCCTATGAGCCAAACAACGACTGCACCTTCAGCCTCAGGTGTGGGAACTTCTGCAGGAGTTGCTCCTTTGACTCCCGTAAAGGCTTCGACAACTCCTGTAATGATGCCTCAAGTGCTAGCTGATGCAGATGAATACGTAATATTTATGGTTGAGGCTGTCTACAAGATGTTGCGATGAGGGGTGTCAGCTGTGTTGGACGAAGGCGGAAGCTTCGCGACCGCGAGGCGCATGACACTCCCCTTTATCCAGCAGATCCGTAGTTATCAAGGCCATAATCATATGGACGAGATTTTGGAAGCTTCTATGATTGAGCTTGATCTTCGCTTCTATGAGTGAGATTTGGAAGCTTTCTTGACTATCATAGGAGCCGGTGTTTTAGGCGGCCTTCCTTTGAGTCACACTTTTAAGGGAGCATTGATTATCATGTCCGCCTCTGAGTCAGCCTCAACCTTAGCTTCTGCCTCGTCATCAGCGTCATTGGCTTCATCTTCGAGATGAATTGATTTGTACAGGTCAGCGTCGGTGAAGAAGGCTTTAATCCTTCTGAAGGGATCGACATCAGCAAACTCTGTTCGGATGATGCCATCGATGGATACATATTTTATACATTGGTGGAGGGTGGAGGGTGGATGGCACCACCATGTATTCATGTATCTACGATTTTCCTAACAGGATGTTGTAGTTGACGTCTGCATCCACAATATAGCAAGTCACCTCGGTCTGGAGATCGCCGATGTGACACTTCAAGCGAATCTTCCCCAGTGGCTCACTCTTACTGGCCTTGAAGCCACTGATGGTAGTGTAAGATGCCGTCAAGCGATGCATCGGGATCTCCAGCATCTGAAGTAGAGTTCGGGGGATGATACTGAGAGAGGACCCAGGGTCGATCTGCATTCGATCTACCTTGATGGTACCGATATACCCTATGTAATACAAGGGTCTGTTGTGCCTGTTGTTCTTGAGTAGCATATCCTGTTGAGTGAATATGATGTTGGGGATGATCTTCCCTATATTATAACAGTACGGACATGTTGTAGGGTCGTCGTCAGGCTGCTTGACCTGGCTGATGAAAGACTCGGTGTCCTTCAGGGCTTCACAGAGAGCCTCCCGAGTATCTTTGGATAGGCGGATGAGCTCGAATAGGGAAAGTCGTGCTGGAGTACTGGCCAGTTGTGCCAATATGTCAAAGTTGTGGGGCTTGGTTGACCCCAGAGTGTTGTCTTTTCGAAGAGGCCTGTCGAAGCGGGCCACCTTCTGCTTTTGTTTGTCGGCTGTAGGAGGTTGGGATGAATCCTCTCCTTGGACAGCAGTGGTGATGATATGAGGTGTTACTTCGGGCGGAGCCTCCTCTGACTGGGCATTCTGCTATGAACGCGTTTGTACGGGCAGTGCTTCCTCAAGGGAGGAAGTCACCATTCGGCAAGACATGGTCTTTTTGCCTTTGCTTTTGGAGGTAGAGGTACCCCCGGTTGAATTATCTCTGGAACGAGATCCCGGTTATCACTCCCTGTTTCCAGAATACGTATTTTAATACCTGTACTGCTTGAATGCATTTATTTAATATTTATCATGCATCTGTTCTGTATTTAATTTCTTTAATTTATTCTGTAATTTTATGCTAGTTAATTTTCTGTATTTTATCTACTGCTTTTGCTTAAGCTCTTGGTTTATTTTGTTCATGTTGAACCAACTTGGTTTAGCTGGGTTCATCATAATAACGGGTGGATGGCCTAAATCTTGTAGGAAGGAATGGGTGGTAGAGATTTTGACTTGGGCTTGATATTTAGACCCCTTTACTTTTCTCTCTCTTCATTACTCTCTTTTACTTCTTCTTCATCCTCTATTACTCTCCTACCAACCTAGAAAGCTTAGGCAAGTACAACTTGCTTCATGATGGATCTCAAGTATTATTGTTCTATTCTCTTCCTTACTTGATTTTAAGTCTCTTTAGAACTTAGAGTTTTTGGTTTTCATGGGTATATTTTTTGTAGATCTAAGTTTATGTTACATTCGGTTCTTCTTAGTTTTGACCTATCAAACTTCTTGTTTTTAAAATCTAGTTGTTCTATGTTGTAGAGAATTTTGTTCTACCCTATTTTGACCTGGAAGTCCAGATTTGGGCTTGGATTGAAGGATGGGAAGTCCGGGAACCCCCAACTTCACAGGTTCTTCTTCTCGAAAAAGTTGGAGAAGAAGAACAGTGCCTCCCGCATGGCCTTTCATGCGGCAAGTCCCCTGCGGCTTCTCTTTCGCCGCATAAGCACTCCAGTCTTCATGCGGCCCCCTCTTTGCCGCATGGCCCATGTTTCTTCCTTGTCGCATGGCTCTTGGCAGCCTTGCCGCATGGCCCCTGGCCCCCCTAGCCGTATGCTGCGTGGCCGTTTGGCCCTTGTCATATGGCGATCCTTGGCCGTATAGGGCATGGCCCTTGGCTCCCGTGCCGCATAGGATCCTGATTTGACCCTGTCGCATAGATGGGCATCCATCTACTGCCGTATGGGATCCTGATTTGACCCTGTCGTATAAATGGGCATCCATCTACTGCCGTATGGGATCCTGATTTGACCCTGCCATACGGGATCCTGATTTGACCCTGCCGCATAGATGGGCATCCATCTACTGCCACATAGGATCCTGATTTGACACTGCCGTATAGATGGGTATCCATCTACTGACACATGGGATCCTGATTTGACCCTGCCGTATGGGATCCTAATTTGACTCTGGCCGTATAGATGGGTACCCACTTGCCCTGTCGCATAGATGGGCATCCATCTACTGCCGTCTTTTGAGCTGCTTCTTGTCCCGTATTGATATTAATTGTTACCTTGACTAATGATTGATCATGCGTTCCTAGTTGGAACTAGAAGACTGGCTAGTCGTCTTATTGAATTGAATGAGACACATTCATGAATGAACCATAAACCATCGCGATTCGATTAGCCGATCCGAACATTGGCATACGGACACATGTTGACTTCCATTTTTCTACAAAAGCAGCATGTGTACCTTACGGTCAAGGCGTGATTATTTCGTGGCTAGGCTTGATTGTTGCATTACGCTATGTAAGACCTACAACCTAGCCGCACTGGTATCGTTATAGAATTATGCATATCGTACTCTGTACGGGAGTACTCATTCAGAATGATCATGATCCACGGCATGAGATTTCAATTAACATAGGGTCTACTAAGCTAAATAAAAATAACTATTGCATGGAGGGAATGGATTCTCGAGTTCTTATATGGCAGCCATCTCGGGACAATTAGTGCCCCGACATGCCGACTGGTTCCTACGGATACTGCAATTCTGTCGCACGGGTAGGGAGTGGTATCTGTTTATATTTACTGTATATTGATGACGGACGTCCCGCTGGGACACGTCTAATTCATGATTGGCGCAATTGATTATTGGATAGACTAGCCTTTCTTGTACATTGTAAGAACTGAGGAATCCCTTATTACATTTTTCTAAGACAGCTTGGAACTCACAGTAGCAAGCCGTAGTAGTTGCATGGCCGTTTAAATTGGTTTGTTTGTGTACTGTACCTACTCTGTTAACTACTGAGATGAGCAGAACGTCAGGACATGACGGGTCAACTTCTGTCCTTGTTTGGTTGGTAAGTTGGCTTAAAGTGTCGTGATGTTGTGCGAACCCCAGTAGCAAGTAGAGATCTATTTATCATATTCTTAACTCTTATCACTGGTTCTAATTCCTCATATCGTGCTTCCTTGCGGTACTTGCTATTAGAGGTCTAACCTCTCTGGTTTTGTATGGCCAGATTTAGAGCCAGCCCCCGAGGACTCAGCTTACTTCCACCTCCAAGATGGTCAATACTAGAGCCAGCCCCCAAGGACTCAGCTTACTTCTAACCTCTATTACTGCTTCTTGTTCGAATGATTTAGACAATAGATGTTGAGTAACCCTAGTGAGACTTTCATGTAGTATGCACCCCCTCGTCTTTTAGACATCATTGATCGTATTATACGGTATTCATCTAACCGTAATGCGTAGCTGGCTGAGTCATTCCCCCGCTCTCCGGTGTTCTGGTTCTGGGGCGTGACAAGATGTTAGTGGTGAACCCTACAGGTCTAATTTCAGACTTGTGGGGTGTTTTAATTTATAGTAGACATGGGGTGTTTTAATTTATAGGATGTCTCAATCGCACATGTTTCCCCCTTGATCTCATGATTCGTTATTCTCGACCCTAGCTTGACATTCCAGTATCCTTTGACTTCATTGATCTTTCCTGTTCGATCGTTTGATTGTTCTTTTGTCCCTTTTTTTAGGGGTACTTCGTCTGTATCTGTCAGAGCTGGACAGCAACAACAAGGGCAACACGAACAACATGACCATATTGGTCAGCAATAAAGGCCGATATTACCTCAAGAGACCATCCAAGAAGAGGTGATAGTGGAACCAACAGCTGGACCGCAGTATCCGGAGGTTCCAACACTACCAATAGTTCAACCTACCCCTATGGCAGTAGACACATGCCAGCCCTTCTGGAGATCATAAAAGGGGATGGCTACTCAACAACATCAGATGTTGGCCCAGCAACGCATGCACACTCAGCAGCAAGAGCAGAATGTATTACTCAACTAATGACTGCAGACGGCTTTGGATAGAAGGGTGAGGACAGATTCAGGAGCATCAACAAGATTTTGCAAGTACAACCCCCATCGTTTCGAGGGCACGGAAGATGCTATTTCAGCAGATGCATGGTTTAAGGACATCGAAGCTATTTTGATAGCGGCTAAGGTTCCGACTGAAAAACGTGTCGATCTAGTGAAGCTGTTGCTTCAAGACCTCGCACGTGATTGGTGGGAATCAGAAGAAGTGGGCATCAGACGTCCTGTTGCTTGGGACAATTTTTCTACGAGATTCAAGACGAAGTACTATGGAGTTGTGGCGCAGTTTGAGCTACAACAGAAGTTTATCAACCTCAAGCTGGCTGGCAAGATAGTGGATGCTTATGCATCAGAGTTCTACAGACTGAGTAGGTTCGCCACGGAGATGGTAGCGACAGAAAGCCAGAGAGCTATGAGGTTTCAGCAAGGGTTTCATCTTGAACTCTTGCAATTGATAGAGGGGCACAATTACCAGACTTTCGATGAGGTATTGATGACAACCCGGAGGTACGAGATCACCATCTAGAGGATCATATCTAGGACTGGAGGTCAGAAGAGATCTTATAATCAGATTGAAGGATGAGGGGGAGCAGCGCCCCGAGTTACAGCACAACCCCTGGCATTCGCATTCACGATGTGGTAATACGAGGGCCAGCACCCCCAGCAAGGCAACAACAGCAACAGAAGAAGAACCAGCAACCCTCAACGGGCTGCACTTATTGTGGGAAGGCAGGGCATACTAGAGATGTGTGTCGGGCAATGAACGGACAGTATTTTATATGTGGAAGTCCAGATCATCGGGTTTTCACCTGTCCTATGAATTCGAGGTCAGGAGGACCAGTACAATAATTTCCTGCTCTGTCAACACCAGGGGCAGGCCAGTACCAAGGACCAGCGGTAGCGGTGAGACCGTTGGCACAACTTTCGTTGATGTCACAGGCTTAGATGTTTCGGCAGCAGGGACCTCCGATGCAGCAGCAACAGCATAGACCACCCCAGCATCACCAAGGCAGAGGCCAGCAGCAGCACCAGGCTAGGCCGAAACTTGGAAACCAACAAGGAGGCCGAGGGCAGGCATTCAATCTATCCTTGGAAGAGGTAATGGCATCGAGAGATATTGTGGCAGGTAACATTCTTGTCGCCTCATATACCGCAGTAGCATTGTTTGATTCGGGAACATTACACTCATTCATATCTACACAATTTACGATACGACTAGGAATGGGATTCGAAGCATTGCCAGGAAGGTTGAATATACTTACTGGTAATGGGCTCGTAGGAGTTAGTATAGTTATTCTAGCATGTAGAGTTGTAGTGTACGTGCGTTCCTTACCCGCCAGGTTGATAGAATTTCCTATGAGGAATTTTGACGTTATCCTAGGCATGGACTGGCTGAAAGATAGTTGTACCATAATAGATTGCCGTAAAGGGAGTGTATATTTTAATACTCCAGGCATGGAGCGATTTACCTTAGTCAGATCAGCGGTAACTCAACAAGAAGAAGGAATAGTAGCGGCAATGGAAGAAGTTCAAGTTCTGAAGATAGTTGAAGAGTTTATTGACGTATTTCCCGAGGAACTTCCAGGTCTACCACCCATTAGAAATATCGAGTTCAGTATAGAATTAGCACCTGGAACTAAACCGATATCAAATCGAGTTTATAGAATGTCGGATTCAGAGCAGGCCAAGGTGTATCACCATATAGAGGAACTGAAGGCGAAGAAGTTTATTCGAGACAGCGAGTCACCATGGGCAGCACCAGTGGTACTTGTAGGGAAGAAGGATGGGTCATCAAGATTATGCATTGACTACAGAAAGCTCAACACGGCAACAGTAAAGAACAAGTACCCATTACCAAGGATCGATGACTTGTTTGATCAGTTGAGCAGAGTAAGAGTTTTCTCTAAGATAGATCTTCGATCGGGGTATCATTAAGTTAGAGTTCGAGAAGAGGATACCCCCAAGACAGCATTCAGGTCGAAGTACGGGCATTACGAATTCTTAGTAATGCCGTTTGGTTTGACCAATGCTCCAGCAATATTTATGGATTTGATGAACCGCATCTTTATGCCGTACTTAGATCAATTTGTTATTGTGTTCCTCGACGACATTCTCGTATACTCAGCTAGTGAAGAAGAGCATGAAAATCACCTCAAAAAGGTGTTACAGGTTCTGAGAGAGAACCAGTTGTATGCCAAGCTCAAAAAATATGAGTTTTAGTCAGACTGTATTTTATTTTTAGGGCAAATCATATCAGGGGCTGGAGTGGCAGTGGATCCCAAGAAAGTAGAAGCAGTAGAGAGTTGGCCAATGCCTAAGACTGTAGCAGATGTGCAAAGTTTCTTGGGATTGGCAGGATATTACAGAAGGTTCATATCAAACTTTGCAAGTCTCTCAGCACCCATGACCCGCTTGACATGGAAGGATGTGCCATTCGTCTGGTCGACAGAATGCCAGGCATCATTTGAGAATTTGAAGCAGAAGTTGATATCGGCACCTATTTTTACATTACCAATTGGACCCGGAGGTTTTACTATATATTATGACGCGTCAGGAAAGGGAATTGGGTGTGTCCTAATGCAACATGGGAAGGTGATAGCGTATGAAGCTAGGCAACTTCGAGACCACGAGAAGAATTATTCGACTCATGACTTGGAGTTGGCGGTAGTAGTATTTGCTTTGAAGCTATGGAGGCATTACTTGTACGGTGATTATAACACCCCAGAACCAGAATACTAAAGAGCGGGGGCATATATAGCCAGCTACGTATATTGAAGTGCAACCCACCTCTCTATACGGTCACGGCTGTCTAGATACATGAGGGTTTAACTACAAGCCATCAGTCTCCTACGGTCATGAACAAGCCTATAGTCTCAATCTCAAGCAAGCAATAATAGTTACAAGATGTCAGAGCACGAAATATACAATAGTAAGGCGTCCCATACATTACATATTCGGATGATCATGAAGCTAGTCGTACAAAATGTCAAGACTAGCAAGAGTTTTAGTCATACATGATCAACCCTAGGATTTGTCAATCATGTTACAGCCCTTAGGCAGACAGTAATTAAAGGTGCAATCGAGCTAAAAACGTGCTCGTCGGCTAAACGCCTCAAAAGAATAATTTTACAATAGAGTAGGAGAGCCAAAAATAAATCCACTCATTGCCAGGGTTACGCCTGGTGGTCACCATCTGGCCGGAAGGTAGCCAGATCCTCTGGAGCTGCTCCGATATCTGGCCATGCAAAACCAGCTGGGTCAGACCCCAGAAAGAGCAAGTGCCACAAAGAAGGCTTCACTTAGGAGCTAAAACCAGCATATAATAATTGAATATTAAAGATAATTATAAACGAAAATGATAATAACAGGGACAGCAATAATAAATTGAGTATGAGGAAACCATTCAAGTAGCCAGATTGCAACTCTTAAACGAAACAAGGACCGGGGTTACAACCCTTCACCTGAATAGGAACCCGTCTCAAATACTATTGATAAGGTAATAAGACAATAAACGAAGAGAGGACACAGAACTGCTCCGGGAGCCAGGTTACAACCATTAAACCAAATAAGGACCGGGGTTGTAACCCTTCGCCTGAACAGAAATGGACCCCTGATCTTTATTGTTAAGGCCAGTATAAATAATCATGCTATTGAAATAAGGTAAAACATGACGAGCATGGCATGGGGCGCAATAAGACAATAAACGAAGAGAGGACACAGAACTGCTCCGGGAGCCAGGTTACAACCCTTAAACCAAACAAGGACCGGGGTTGTAACCCTTCGCCTGAACAGAACTGGTCCCCTGATCATTATTATTAAGGCAAGCATAAATAATCCTGTCGTGTCACAATCTTGTACAGGATCAGGACAAGACTAAGCTGGCCTAAACTCCAGCCAATCAATCACGGCCAAGCAATGAGTACGGCTTGATACTTTAACTAACTAGGGTTATCACAGGCCTAGTTACTAGCAAATGCAATGAGATTATCCCAACAGCCATAAGCCCTGCAGACCATCCAGGTTATCCAGACGTAATTAGGGGATTGAATTCATGTGGGTACATTGTCCAGGAAACGCATGTACCTTTAAGTAGTTTGGTGGTTGCAACACATGTCAGTGTGCTGGAAATGTGCCCTACTCGACGGTAGGCTACAAATCCCATGATGGGGTACCCAGATAACGGGATTGCCTGTAGCTGGGAAATCTCGTCATGACTACTGGATTTTCTAGTTATTAGCCTTAATAAATTTCAGTAGGTACCCTGATCGTGGTATTCAGGGTTTCCTGTCCTAGACATGATGCAAGATAATACTGGTTTATTTGTACAAACTCAATCTTCCACAGTGTCCAGGTCAATTATTCTTGTCATGCCAGGCTAACTGTCTTAACAGCATATTGGGGGATGTCATGTCAGGTTTACTTGTCAAGAGTACGCCACGGCGGGCCACTGTCGTGTTCAGAGAATAGGTGCAAATCTATGTAGCATTTTAATATAATAATAATAATAATATAATATATAATACTCAAAGAGGACAAGGATTAAGGAAAGGGTCATGCGGCTAGGGAAATTAAGCTCCTGCGGCTAGAAGAGAGATGCGGGCTTATGCGACAAAGAGCACAGGGCACATGCGGCTGGGATGACGCAAGCATATGCGGCTGGAGAGGAACAAGCTCAATCCCTCTATCAAACCGATGATAATTCGTCTTCCCAGAATGAATCGGCAACCGAACACTAAACCAGGGACTGCTAGCCAGCCAACAACTCCCTGCCCAGCACCGAGCACCATACTGGGGACAGCTAGTATGCCAATAACTCCACTTTCTGCTCCACCCATGGAGCCCCTGATAATCAAGTTGCCCAAGTCATCCTCTCAGTCTGCATTTACACAGGGGGTGGCTGAAGAAGAGTCAGAGCTGGCCAAGTATATGGCTGCTTATACTGATGTTCTATCTGCAGACGATGTAATCCTACTGAAAAAGATACCTTATTTTATCAATAAAGGGCTATCTTTGAATTACCTCGAGCTTAATAAGCTTTGTACAATGTATGCCATGGAATATGGTATAGGCGCTCACCTACACACACAAGTGACAAATGTCTACACCGTAAACCAACTTACTCCAGTGGAAGACGCTTACCGCATAATCGAGGGAGGAGATCACCCAATCATCTTCGGCCGGAAGAATGATCCACGGCCCTTCAAGGTAGAAGAAGTTGAGCTCGAACCCGACACCGGAAGATTGCCCCTATATCTGTACAGTCCCCAATCCAAGTACCTTATGCAAAAACAAGGGTATGATCTGGAAACTACACTAGGCTTGAACTACGGCACTGGACAGCGATTACCCTTACAATCGCCGGTCCAGGCTGGAAAACCACGAGACTACTACAATAAAACCAGATGTGGGCTAGGTTATGTCACACCCGTGAAGACACCTAAAAGCTCAGACGAAGAGTGCGACTGGCACTCACACTCAATCGGATCACCAACTTCTTATTCAGATATCAGCATCGGGGATATGCTCAGACAAGTCTGGTCCGTCAATATGGTACTTGCCAATGCCTACGAAGAAGATGAAGACATTCCCGAACTTCTTGAGCTAGAGCCATGGGCATAACAACTAGATGCGTAGTGGAAGAAGCGGTTCGAACAAAGAGAGCCTCCCACCGAGGATAAGATTGTACAAGTCGATCTCGGTGATGAGTCCTCTCCAAAGCCTATCTTCGTCAGCAAGAACATGACAGACGAAGAGCGAGAATCAATACTGCAACTCGTCAGAGAATACATCGACGTGTTCGCCTAGAGCTACGAAGATATGCCAGGACTAAACCCCGAGATTGTACTTCACAAACTCAACATCCGTCCATACGCAAGACCCGTCAAACAATAGCAGCGACGATTTTGACCCGACATCATGAATAATATTGAAGCCGAGGTAAACAAACTGATAGCCAGCGGCTTCATCCGTGAGGAACAGCATCCTGACTGGGTCGCCAACCTAGTTCCAGTCCTCAAGAAGAGTGGAAAGATTCGAATCTGCATCGACTTTCGCAATCTGAATGAGGCTTGTCCTAAGGATGAGTTCCCTCTCCCTATCACGGACATTATGATTGACAACACCTGCGGCTTCGAGCGCATGTCATTCATGGATGGTTTCTCGGGATACAACTAAATCAAGATGTCTCCCAACGACGAGAAACACGCATCATTTTGAACACCGATTGGCACATACTGTTACACAGTCATGCCTTTCGGTTTAAAGAACGCTGGCGCCACCTATCAAAGAGCTATGAGCATCATCTTTAGAGACTACTTACGCAAGACAGTGGAATGCTACGTCGACGACATCGTCGTCAAAATTCGCTCTAAAGAAGATCATCTACATGATCTGAGGACAGTGTTTGACCTGATGCGAGCGCACAATTTGAAAATGAATCCCACAAAATCCTTCTTGGGCGTATCCAGCGGAAAGTTCTTGGGTTTCATCATCACCTCCCAGGGTATCCATCTAGACCCTGAGAAGACGAAGGCAATTAAGGAGATGGGTCCCCCGAGAAATTTCTGTAAACTCTGAGGCCTTCAAGGGAGACTAGCCTACATCAGGAGGTTTATCTCCAACCTCTCCGGACAATGTCAGCCATTTACTCACCTTATGAAGAAGGGCGTCTCATTCGTATGGGATGAAGAATGCCAACGTGCCTTCGACAGCATCAAAGAATATCTGACGAACCCTCCAGTTCTGGTAGCCCCGATTGCAGGAAGACCATTCTTGCTCTATGCACGAGCGATGGAACATTCTCTCGGTGCTCTGCTAGCACAAAACAACGAGGCAGGCCACGAACAAGCCATATATTACCTCAGCTGAATGATGATGGGGCCGGAACATCGATACACTATCGTAGAGAAAGAGTGCCTAGCTCTGGTTTTCGTCATTCAGAAGACGCGACACTAAATCACAGGACAAACCATCTACGTCATATCAAGAGTTAACCCCCTCAGGGTCCTCATGACTAAACCAGGCGTACTCAGCTCTCGTCTCGCTACCTGGGCGATATTATTGTCCCCCTACCACATGATCTTCGTTTCGTAAAAGGCTGTTAAAGGTCAAGCTCTGGCAGACTTTTTAGCAGCTCATCCAGGTTCGGAGTCAACCAGAATAGACGAAGAGATTCCAGACGAGGTTGCTAATTCAAATATGGCCTCCCATGGTACTATATGGAGAATGTTCTTCGACGGTACTTCTAGAACTGGGCCCAAGGGTAACATCGTCGCTGGAGTCAGAATAGTGCTAATTTTGTCCACCGGGTTGGTGATCAATCGAGCTTATTCCCTCACGGAGCCCTGTTCAAACAAAGTGGCCGAGTACAATGCTTTGGTCATTGGCCTCCGACTTGCAAAAGAGCTAGGGGTAGAGTACCTTGAAGCATACGACGATTCGTAGCTAATCGTCCATCAGATCCGAGATTCATACGAAGTTCGTCATGAAGATATGATCCTCTATTACCAAATAGCAGTTGACATCATCTCGTCCCTGGAGGGGTTCTTTATAGAGCACATTCCCAAGCTCCAGAACATTGAAGCCGATGCCCTAGCAGGCCTAGCCGCTTCCTTAGCCGTTCTGAATCATGCTCATCATCTGGTCGACATCATAGGCCGTGAGCTGGTCTGTCCCAGGAATAATGTTCAGTATGCCGAGAGCGACTCCGCCCTGACAGTCGACGAAGCACCATACTGGAGACACCCGTTCATTGACTTCGTAGTCTACGACATCCTGTCGAGAAATCCGAAGGAAGCTACTTCTATTAGAAGACGTTCCCTCAGATTCTTCTACGATATAGAGATAAAAATGCTATATCGGCGATCATATGATGGACTACTGCTTCAATGCCTGTCAAATATAGAAGCCAAAGAAGCCGTACGTGAAGCTCACGATGGCATCTGTGGGGCCCATTAGCCTGGCCCGAAACTACAAGATTGCCTTCGACGAATGGGCTACTACTGGCCCACAATGGTTGCAGACGCAATAGACTATGCACAAAAATGCAAAGCCTGTGAAGTCCACGCAGATTTCTTCCACCTGCCATCCGAGTTTCTACACCCGACGGTGGCATCCTGGCCCTTCGAAGCGTAGGGAATGGACATCATCGGTCCGATCACTCCGTCTTCGTCCCAAGGACATCGCTTCATACTCGCAATCACAGATTACTTCTCCAAATGGGCGGAGGTTGTTCCGCTTGCAGAAGTAAAGACTTCAAACGTGATCACTTTCCTCAAGCATCACGTCATCTATCGCTTTGGACTGCCCCGAAGGATCATCCATGATAATGGTCCGCAGTTCGCAAGCCACGTCTTCTATCGGTTCTGCGACAAGCACCGCATCCAGAATATTGCTTCAACACCATACAACCCAACGGCTAATGGTCTGGCTGAAGCATTCAACAAAACAATCATCAAACTTCTCAAGAAGTTCGTGTCATCAAACAAGTGCGACTGGTATGAGAAGCTTGGCGAATGCTTATGGGCGTACCGTACCACCGTATGGATGGTGTGCTGTCGCAGGCACCCAAAAATAAAACCTTACTTTTAAAATTATATGTAGTAGAGAGAGTAAGGATCGATCCTACGGAGAGTAATTAGTATAAATTTTATGCTATGTGAACAAGGATTGGAGGGAGAGTTATGAAAAGAAAATTTAAGAAGAGCTAAAGCAATTAAAGTATTAAAATCAATCAAGGGACAAATATTGGTCTCAGTGAACATTCACCATTGGAAATCATAAAATTTGATCATTGATGCAAGCATACATTAAATCATACTTTGAACATTTACCGTTGGAAGTATCTTCCTATCTCTCTTAGGCTTAGTTAATCAGATACAAGCGACCTAATTAACTTTACTTACTAAATAATCTAAGACAAACGCTATAGATTTAATCTAGCAGTTTCTTAAAGTACAAAGAAATCGATAAAGTAAAATAATACAAGCACAAGCGGTTGCATTTAATTTTGTCAAACGTTTTTCTCCTAAGATCTAATAAAACAAAGCAGTTTATTAAAGCTTGGTCGCTTCACAAATTAGAAACATCAAACTATTCGGATTTGATATCTAATTTAGCGGTAGATCGAAATGAATAATAAACTAGTAGGCCTCCTAGTAATTAAACAAAACAATCATGAAAGTTGGCATAGAAAAACATTCAATATTCAAAGTATAACTCAAATATATAAAGCAATTTAGATCTCACAAGTTTACTGATTCCAAGGCTTCCGTACACTTCGACCAACAAGACTTCTAGCCGCACATGTTCATCAAAACTTCAAAAGAAAAGTTGGAGAAGAAGAAGAAGAGTTGTGTTGTGCTGTGTTGTGTTGTGTTGTGTTGTGTTGTGTTGTGTTGTGTTGTGTTATGGGTTTCTTCTCATGATTTCTACCCCCTTTTATACACCATAAATTAGTTGTGTCAAGCCCACAATATCTCCCCACATATCCTTTAAAAGTTACAACTTCTCAAACCAAATAGAATAAGTCATAGAACAAGTAGGAACATGGTTGTTTTGGTTCCTATTTTTGTTCACAACATCTTTGACCCAACTTCAAGTCTGATTTCGTCCATGATGCAACTTAGTTTGAGAAAAACACAAAATATAAAAGTTTTAGCCCTGTGTCTTAGCTTTCCAAAACATTTTGAATCACCTCCATTGCTTTTCGGATGAGAAAGTTATGCCCATTTAGGTGAAAGGTGTCAAAACTGTCCAGAATTACATTTTAGCTCCATTTTGCGCATAGTGTCTCCAAATTCATGCTACAGCAAAATATAAATATAATGAGTACCTATAGTCATAAAATGAGCATAAAATGATGAACATTAAGGGATAAAAATATAATATTTTACGTTCTCATCAAATACCCCCACACTTAACTTTTGTTCGTCCTCGGACAAAACTCTTATTTATTTATTTTCAAAACAAAAATCAAGGTTGTAATGTCATGAATAAAGAATAACCAAGCTCTTTAAAACCCAGAACATGTCTTAAAAAATATATTCTTAGACAACTTCTAATCTCTTAGTAAGTATTTTCACTTGAAGATAGAGTAAACTAAATTGGTAGACTCTCACGGGAATAAACACTCAGCTCTCATGGTTTGAAGGGTAAGTGTTTCTCTCAAATTTATTCCAATAGAAATGATCTACCATAAGCTTGCATATCTTCTCATTCTCCACCACTTGGATCACATGCATAACATAAATCATAAGAACTTTTTATGGGTTGTAGCGGGGCTTAGGATTAAGGTAGGATATATTTTGGGAGTGTAGCTCAAAAGCCATCAAAACTAGTGGAGCAAAAATGATTTAACTCAAGCTCGCATATATAAAATATATAAAACTAATCACCCCATTTAGCTTCTTCAAATTGACCTTAAAGCATTCAACATACCCCTTTATTGGAATTGGAGGAAGAATTATGAAAATGAATATCAAAATTCCTCCATCACTTTTTTTTCATTACTTCTTTCTTTCGTTCTTTTTCTCATCATCTTTTTTTCATTTTCTCTTTTTTTTAATTTTTTTATGATGGAACTCAATAATTTGAGAATAAAAATATGTAGCCAAACTAGAAATTCAAATACCCCCACACTTATTTTTATACACTCGTACATATCATAATGCTCCACTAGTTTTCTGGCCTGGGTAAGGATTTTTTTTTTCAAGTTAAAGCTTGTAATATGGGTTCACAAAAATAGAAGCAATAAGGCTCAAAGGGGTTCAACCAAAGAAAAAATAATTTTAGGGTAGGCTATTTGGCTTATGTAGCGTACAACAAAGATGGCCTTAATCATATTCATGTATGCATGTGTCGATGTGACCTCGAAGAGAATCTAAGCAAGTTCTAGAGAAACAAGTCCATAGAAGAATAACTTTCATCAAAGAAAATAGTAAGACTGATGTGTCAGTCTAAAGGCTCAAAATCTCACCGGCTTTTGTCTACCAAATTTAGTCACAACCATCCTCAAGGAAAATAACTATACTAATTAATTCTAAGTTGAAAAGAGTATTTATTCAATCATGTTATGAATTTTTTAAACTTAGTTAAATCTTCCTCATGACATACACAACAAAAATTATTGAAAACCATAAGAACAAATGTCCCTTTTTTTTAGAAAATAAATTAAAAAAAAAATTTAATTTTATTTTTAAATTCATTTATTTAAAAAAAACCAAACATAAATATCCTCACCTACAATTTAAACTGACATTGTCACCATTGAAAGTCTAAATGCAAAGAAAAGACAAAAATGAACAAAAATAAAAAAATATGCAAGATTATGAAAAACTCCCCTTGGGTTGCCTCCCAAGCAGCGCCTTTGTTTAATATGTCGTTGGCTCGACTCTATGCACACTTGACACAACTATCCAGGGGTTTCACATATTGAATAGAGTCCTGCAAAATATAGGGTAAAAGCATCTTGTTAAAAATTGATAAGGAAATAGAAGGAAAGTTACCTGACGGTTGTACTTTTGGACAATCATTCAATGATGCAATAGTTTCCTTCGAATTAGTACTCAGAGCTAACCCCTTATGCTCTTTTTCGAGATGCTCACTAATGGCAACTTCTAATTCATCTTTGCCATCAAGTTCAAAAACTTCTTCTGCATTTGGTACTATGTCGTCATTAGGAATATTCGTGTCTACAGCGCTATTTTTCTCTTCTTCCTGTTTTGACGACGTTGGTGCTTCTTCTGCTAGAATGTCCACCTCTTTATCATTTCTCAAAATGATTGTACTTGTATTGTCTTTTGGATTTATTATTTGAGATGATAATTTTTTCGAACTTTGTGCCTCCAACTTTTTAATTGTTGTAGCCATTTGGCTTATTTGATTGTTCAGACTTTGGATGCTGGCCCTTGTCTCCTGTTGAAATTGCAAGGTTTTAGTGGCAATAGACTTAACAATATCTTCTAGAGACATACCAGAATTAGAATTTTGGTTCGATTGTTGTTCATGGAGATATGGTTGCTTGTACTGCTGGTAACTTGGAAAACTTTGAGTTACATTGGGCTCGTCTTCAAATATTGGACACATATCAGTTGGATGCCCTACTATTGAACAAATCTCACAAGCCATTGTTGTTTGCATGTTACCACCTACAACCATTTGATAAACAAGCGAAGTTAAACTAGCAATTTGTTGTTGAAGAAAAGAAACATTTACCTCGTTAGCGTGCCTAGATGGAAGATCCAGCCAAGTGCCAAATTGTTGAGAATTGGTCATCATGTCCTGTTAAATTTTTTTTTTGCTAATAGAAAAAATTATTTTATTACAAGAATGAAATAAAGATCACAAAAGCAGAAAAATTAACTAAAATTACTCTCCGACAACGGTGCCAAAATTTGGTGTGCTGTCGCAGGCACCCAAAAATAAAACCTTACTTTTAAAATTATATGTAGTAGAGAGAGTAAGGATCGATGCCACGGAGAGTAATTAGTATAAATTTTATGCTATGTGAACAAGGATTGGGGGAGAGTTTTGAAAAGAAAATTTAAATAGAGCAAAAGCAATTAAAGTATTAAAATCAATCAAGGGACAAATATTGGTCTCAGTGAACATTCACCATTGGAAATCATAAAATTTGATCATTGATGCAAGCATACATTAAATCATACTTTGAACATTTACCGTTGGAAGTATCTTCCTATCTCTCTTAGGCTTAGTTAATCAGATACAAGCGACCTAATTAACTTTACTTACTAAATAATCTAAGACAAGCGCTATAGATTTAATCTAGCAGTTTCTTAAAGAACAAAGAAATCGATGAAGCAAAATAATACAAGCACAAGCAGTTGCATTTAATTTTGTCAAACGTTTTTCTCCTAAGATCTAATAAAACAAAGCAGTTTATTAAAGCTTGGTTGCTTCACAAATTAGAAACATCAAATTATTACGAATTTGATATCTAATTTAGCGGTAGATCGAAATGAATAATAAACTAGTAGGCCTCCTAGTAATTAAAGCAATTTAGATCTCACAAGTTGGCATAGAAAAACAATCAATATTCAAAGTATAACTCAAATATATAAAGCAATTTAGATCTCACAAGTTTACTGATTCCAAGTCTTCCGTACACTTCGACCAACAAGACTTCTAGCCGCACATGTTCATCAAAACTTCAAAAGAAAAGTTGGAGAAGAAGAAGAAGAGTTGTGTTGTGTTGTGTTGTGTTGTATTGTGTTGTGGGTTTCTTCTCATGATTTTTACCCCCTTTTATACACCATAAATTAGTTGTGTTAAGCCCACAATATCTCCCCATATATCCTTTAAAAGTTACAACTTCTCAAACCAAATAGAATAAGTCATAGAACAAGTAAAAACATGGTTGTTTTGGTTCCTATTTTTGTTCACAGCATCTTTGACCCAACTTCAAGTCTGATTTCGTCCATGATGCTGCTTGGTTTGCGAAAAACACAAAATATAAAAGTTTTAGCCCTGTGTCTTAGCTTTCCAAAACGTTTTGAATCACCTCCATTGCTTTTCAGATGAGAAAGTTATGCCCATTTTGGTGAAAGGTGTCAAAACTGTCCAGAATTACATTTTAGCTCCATTTTGCGCATAGTGTCTCCAAATTCATCCTACAGCAAAATATAAATATAATGAGTACCTATAGTCATAAAATGAGCATAAAATGATGAACATTAAGGGATAAAAATATAACATTTTACGTTCTCATCAACGGACTGCCACCGGGAACACACCATTCTCTCTAGTATACGGCAGTGAGGCAGTTCTCCCGCTGGAGACTCAAATCCCCTCACTCCGCGTAGCTCTCACATACAGATTGACGACGGATGATAATCACCATCGCAGACTACAAGAATTGGAGGCTCTAGAAGCGCCTACTAGCTCAACAACGAATCGAGCTATACCAGGCACGTATCTCCGGAACCTTCAACAAGAAGGTTAAAACCAGAACATTCCAAGTGGGCGACCTCGTTCTGGCGGTTGGAAGGCCGATGGTCATGACTCACAAAACCGCCGTCAAGTTCCAGCCAAAATGGGAAGGCCCATTCATTATTGATGCTGTATTCTCCAATGGAGCTTACCGCCTCGTAAAACAAAACGAAGACTTGCTCATGTTGCCCATCAACGGCAAGTTCCTAAAGAAGTATTACGTCTGAAATGACATCCTCCAGGGTGATGAGTCACGTACCCGCTGGTACCGCTGAACTCACATCTCGCCTACAAGTTGCCAAGATGACGAGTCATGTACTCTCTCGTACCGCTGAACTCACATTCCGCCTACAAATTGCCAAGATGATGAGTCACGTACCCGCTGGTACCGCTGAACTCACATCCCTACTACAAATCTTCCAGAATGATGAGTCATGTACTCTTTTGTACCGCTGAACTCACATCCCTACTACAAATCTTTCAAAATGACGAGTCATGTACTCTATCGTACCGCTGAACTCACACCCCTCCTACAAATCTTCCAGAATGACGACTCATGTACTCTTTCGTACCACTGAACTCACATGTCGACTCCAACTCTCCCAGATTATCGAGTTATGTACCCGTAGGCACCGCTGAACTTACACTCTAATCACTACAGATGAATCTATACCGCATCTTTTGGGTAGTAAGTCACGTATGATCATACCTCTGAACTTTCTTCCTAAAAGGTGCTCCTTCCTCATGATCCTCTACCCGCACTTTCAGTGCACAAAAAGAGTAACAGATCCACAATTTTTCGAAACAACCACGTCGATGTTACCTCTGAGTTATTTTCCTTCCATCAAAAACAAACCGCCCCTCACATAGAACCTCCATGTCCTCATTACCTCTGAGTTGTTCTATATTCCCTTCATGGAGCCCACTCCTGCCATGTTCTCATTACCTCTGAGTGGGAAGGCTCCATCGAAGAAACCCTCATATTTACCACGTCCTCATTACCTCTGAGTAAGTATGTTGGTTCTCTCTCGACCTATTATCCGTACAAAAAAAACTAGGGTACGCCAAGGATAATAGGACCACACATGTCCTCTGTTGACCACAAATGTCCACTGTTGACCGTAAATGTTGTACTAAGTTTCCTAGTACATGCCCCTCACTTCCTATCATGCCCCGGGGGCCCAGCTGCCCCACGGTATTCTTTTTTCCGATACCAGGAACGTCCATAGCCACCTTACTGTGGATTTGTTCCAAATATCCCCCATCAACTTGTTATTCGTACCTAAAACTAAGGTATGCCAAGGGTAACAGGTCCACAAACAGCTCCCCAGTGGGGCAAATACCACAAACACCACAAACACAATAAGCAGTACAAATAAAGGGTAGAATAAAGCATACTCTTTTGTTTGAAAGGCAAAAGTACTACATGTTCTGGGGACCACGTCCCACTTAAGAAAGGAAAAGAACGAAAATGAAAAGAAGGAAAAAAGTCGACTATTGTTCGGCGATACATAGTGCCCTTAGACGATCCCTCAATAAGGCAGTCGACCGCTCAAACCTCTGTTTGGCCCGACGTTCAGCCTCCTGAGTCAGCAGCGCCGCATCTTCCAAGGGCGCGTGAGCCCGCCAGCCCTCCTCAAACGTCTCCAGAGCACGTTCCAGGTTAACGGAAGCTCTGGAAATCCTTTCGGCATCCTGAATAATCAGCTCTTTGTCCGTACAAGAAGTTTCAAGCTCAGACTCCAAGAAGGCCAGCTTCTTCTGAAGTTCGAGAATATTCTCCCTTGTATCAATTACTCCCTGGAAGGCAGCTGCTTCCCGAGCCCTGCAAACCTCGCTCCGGTGGCTCAGCTGGTCGTACAAGAGAGACAGGTCGCCGAGGTCCTTTATTATAACCTGCTTAGATGTATCCCGCGCGAGCCTTATCTTCTCCAAGGCGGTTGTGAGGAACCCCCGCTCCTGATCAATTGCTGCGGACAGATCTGCTTGTTGCAGCACTTGAAACTGGGCCACAAGCTGATCAGCCTCCAACAGTTTGGGCTCCAGAAGCGCAGCTATCCCTGCCCCGCCGGAGAGGGTTTTGAGAATGTCAATTTGGCCTTGGGCGCATTGTCGGGCCAAGGCGAAAGGGGTTCCCCGCTCCACAGCAGCTTCTACTTCTCTCTTCAAGTGGCGGTAGAAACTATCAACCACATCCTGTGATGCCTCATCCAGAACTTCCGTAGAGGAAGGTGTCAAAGGGAGTGTGGCTGGCAGTGTCGAAGAAGACGCAGCAGAACTTGCCGCCCCTGCCACAAGGGAAATAAATTCTGAGTGAAAGGACGCTTGAACAGCGGCCAATTCTTCCTCCGCGGCCCGAACAATCTGGATGCTCGGTAAAGCTGAGAGGTCAACCCCCAAGGTCATACGAGCAGAGAAAGATGCAGGGACCATTGCTACCTGTCCAGGCTGGACCGCCATATGACCTCCCGAACTCGATCCGGCGGGAGTCCCCTCAAGATAAGTCGGAAGAGGAGGGGGCATGCTCTTTCCACCAAATCCCCGCTAGCAGAGCCTACCTTAACATTGTCCGTCATCGACACTGAAAGGGCAGGACCTGTATGTCCAGAGCAACCATCAATCAACGTAACCCGAAGGATGTGATAATAGAGCGAATGGGCCTCCTCACTAGTCAAAATTTGGCTTATCTTACCAAGGGAGGATTGTGGAGGCTGAGGTTCGTTCACAACCGCCATAGTCCCCTCACTAGTAACCCCTAAGCCGAATTCAGCTGGATCTTCTGCCCCAGCCGCCATGGAAGGAGGTACGACTGGATCAGCGTCACCTTGATGAAATTCGGTAGTTTCGGGGACAGGTTCATTGGATCTCCCATCGTCTCGAGTTGCGGCCTCAGCAACGTGAGATCCCTCAGCCGCAATTGAGAGAGCCCCGACAGAAATAATCCCGTCACACATGTCATTGATCAAAGTATTCAGGGCCGAATCGACTTCAGAAATAGTGGTCGGTTCCCGAGATTCCTCTTCTTCTGACGCCTACAAGAGGAAAGAAAAACGATTAAGGTCAAAGTTCAGGAGAAAGGAAGAACTGAATAAAGAGGGTAGTAACTCTATTTACCTCCGAAGCGGGATCGACGTCCTCGCTTCTCTCCTTTATAGTTAGCTTGCGACGTCTGGTTGCAGCCCATTTCCGGGAGTAAGGAATACCATCAACATGGAAGATTTGTCTGCTACGTTTTCGTGCAGGACCAGGTGTAACAGGCGGCTGATCCGCCACCATCTCACCTAACATAACAGGCGGTTGATCTGCCCCAACATCTTCCACCGAAAGGAAAGAGTCATCTGCCTCATGCTCATCATTCTCTTCGTCCGCGGTGGTGGACTCCGAGTCAGGCACGGGAACTGTGTTCGCCTTCCTCTTCCTTTTCTTAGACCACTTGGGCTTCTCCTCCAAGCGAGTACCCCTGATGAAACTGGTACTCGGGTCGAAACCAACGGGAGGCCTGCTTGCCGTAATATGATATAAGGCTGCCATGTATAAAATCTCTCCTGGCACCCCACCGTCAGGGACTGAAAAGGTAGTTCGGGTATGAACCGAGTCATAATAATGCCATGCCCTGATACCATCCAGCACGCTACCCTCAAAGCCCAGGCAAGAGCTGGGACTGTCAAAGAATAACTGGCTATACCCGAACTAGCGGGCAAACCTGCTGGACAGGTAGGGCTCCAGGAAGACGAGGTTGCAGTTACGATACACCAGGTGCGCTGGACGGATATTGCACAGCCAAAGGAGCATTTTCTCAGGCAAGAGGAGAGGAGGTTCGGTACCATCAACATGTACACTCCTCACTTCTTCAGCAGTAAAATGAGGCACAGACACAAAAAAGTAGTATCCGTCCACTCTCGCCAGCGCTCTACGGCAGGCTGGCATGTTGCTGCATTCCCAGAGCTGATGGTGGAATCAAAAAATAAAAGCGTCATCAACTGTAACGCCATCTTCTGCTCCAGGCTGCATCAAAGACCTGTTGTGCATTAACAGCCACCCCTTCAGATAATGGTATGACAGATCTATGCGCTCAAAATCCATCGCCATGTCACGGGCGATGACCTTGGAAGAAAAGGCACGAAGGCTATGGTGTATGCTGCATACCATGGCCGAAAGAAGAGCCAGCTTGACCCCGAAGACCAACTTTACGGCGGGGAGGATAAAGTGGCGGCTGATCCTCTCAATAGAACCTGCCCCTCCGAAGACTATGCAGTTTCGTAGCCACACCATCAAGAATCCCGCCAAAAGCCCCTTCTTCGACAGTGGCCGAGTACCGTGATAAAAATAGCTGAAAGAGTCAGTTCGACTATCAAAAATGTCGCCTATGGACCTCGACCTCCTGGCAGTCGATGCCTGGTGTTGTACCTCCTCTGGGGTCTGAGGATCTCGAGAAGAAACCCGGCCTGAGGCACCAAGGGTAAAAAGGTATGAAACCCAGGACCTGGTGTGAGGAGTGCTCCCCTCCGAGCTGCCATCCTTCTTGATGGCCATCTGATGACAAGTGTTGTGATGACATAACAATTCCCGATACACGACGACGAAGCCCGGGAATTGCCGATCCAAATCTTCGAGCTCTTCGCTCGTAGGGGTGTACACTTCAAAAACTTCTTCTCTCCAGGGTAGCTTGGAGATAACATACATCTCGTGGAGAGCAAGTCCCAGCTTCCCTCCCGGTGTGAAGAAGGTTCCCGTCCGCCGGTTGTATATCTCCAGAAGAGCCATGAACAACGGCTTATTTATAGGCAGGCCTTGACAGGTGCCTCGAATAGCGTGATAGAGGCGAATCTCACGCAGGAAAGTCGCATACTTCTGCAGAATCCATGAGGTCAAATTAGCACATGCAGGGATAGGGTTGGTCCAGTTCAGCAACGCCAACCGGCCGACGGGATACGACCCTTTGCGAGCAAGCTGGTTCAAAAAGGAATCAGCCTGATAGAATGTGAAGTTGGGACCCGTTACATTTATATAGGTCCCCAGAGCCAGTCCCATCACATACTTACTGACTGGTTCCTTCCCAGCATACGCTGACCCCAGATTCCTGTTGTAATGCATGTTTCTCACGAACATCCCTGACTTGCTTGGGGTCAAAGAGTCTACCATCTTTCTGTCCTGCGGTAACATGTTGAACCCCGAGGAAGAAAAATGACGCTCTATCGGAAGGATATGGATCTCCACCCCGTCAAGAACAAAGTCCCAGCTCTCCAATATATCCAGAACCCGGGTGTTCTTCACAGATAAAGCATCCCCAAAGAGGAACGCATGCTTCAGGTATTCCCCTTCCAACTGCCCCGAGTTTATCATGGCACAAAGGAAGTGAAAAGACTGCTTCTTGATAGCATTTAGCCTCTCCAAAGGTTCTTTTGGGAGCTGGTTCATCACATACTCGACTATATGATCATACCTATAGCCCAGAGCAGATTGGGCGCGCCTCACCAGAAGTTCTCTAGCAGCATTCACTGGCAGATTCACAGAAGAAGAAAAGAAAGAAACAAATAAAAAAAGAGATGGCTAAAACGAGACTACTGAGCGCTTTGGCTTACACGAGCTTATGCGGCTCTGTTTAAAGACGAGCTCATGTGGCTCTGTTCGAACATGAGCTTATGCGGCACTGATTAAGCGTAAGTTTATGCGGCTTTATTTAGTGTGGGCTTATGCGGTTCTACTTAGTGGAGCATCATGCGGCTCGTTTCAGAAGGAGCTCGCGCGACTCGATTCAGCACAACCTTATGCGGCCCAATCCAGATGAACTAATGCGGCCCAGTTTGGGAGGGCTTCATGCGGCTCGCTTCATAGGGACTTATGCGGCTCTGTTCAAAGGGTCATTATGCGGTTCAGTTCGTAAAGCGTCTAGGCGGCCACGGGACAACCCCCATGCGGCTCGGACATGGGACGCGTATGTGGCCCAAACAAATTGAACAGATCAGATGAGAACGAGGAACGCATTAAAGGCTTGTGCATAAAGCATGCTATAGAGCCGTCTTTGTTTCAAAAGATACGATCTACCCCAAAACCTTACCAGCAATAGGGAGATGAACGTCGGGGTGGACTTCAGGCGCTGGGGCTGACGAAGAAGCCACACCCTTTCCCTTCGTCGTGGTTGTAGAAGCTTTCGGGGCCATTGGTGATGATGATCGGAGAAGGAAGAACAGCAGCTTAGGACAAGAGAAGAAGAAGACAAAAGAAGGCAAAGAAGTTTCTCTATCCTAACAGCACCCTATTTATAGGCCGACAGAGGGGGGCACGTAGACCGATAAATCGCTTCAGGTCGTGTGCTGCAGGCAAAAAACCGACTCCTCTGATTTTGCCCCCTCTCTCATAAAGAAGATTCATCAAAGCACGAAATCTAAATATTTAATGAACCGACTCTTGGGATTCCCTCCTAAAGACGGCTCCAAATTATAACGAATCAAGAACAATTAATGCCTCTAACGTGGAAGAGAGAACAGTATGTGGCCAGAAGCGATCCATGCGGCCAGAGCAGTTCATGCGGCTAGGGAGTCTATACGGCCAGACAAGCCATGCGGCCAAGAACATCCTATGCGGCCAGCGGAGCTCATATAGCCTTGCTTCTTATTCAAAGTATTCCAATTTTTCAAATTGAAAACTTTGAAGGGGGTCTTGTAGAAGCATGGAAAAGAACAGAAGAAGGCCATGCGGCTCAAAATAGAAGAAGCCTTATACGGCTCAGGAATCTATCAGAGCCTCATGCGGCTCAAAAACTCTTCAAATAGCCTCATGCGGCTCAGACAAGAATTACGTGACCCTATGCAGCTTTACAGCTGGCCATAAAGTGACTGCTTCCATTAAATGCCCTGATACAAAGTAATAACTCTGACACTAAAGCTGAAATGATGAACTTCGATATGACGGCGTATTCCTCGAAAAACGAAGAAAATCTACTCTACAGCTGGCACGATCCACCAACTACAAAGCCTCCTATGTGGCTGCCACCACCCCATACGGCTGATGCTCGCATGCGGCTCAGAGCGTGAAGACCCTCGTTATGCGGCTCAGAGCGTGAAGACCCTCGTTATGCGGCTCATGTTATGAGAAGTTATCCTATGCGGCCGCTGTTCTCATGCAACTCGGATCATGGGGATCGTCTCCATGCGGCTCAAAAATTGAGAGGCCAGGCCCATGCAACCTTGACACGTGGCTAGTCCTATGTGGCTCAATTGGAGACTACCCCCATATGGTTCAGATTTCGAAGGCTACACCTATGCGGCTGCCACCTTCATGCGGTTCAAAACCTAAGAGGCTACCCTCATGCGGCTGTGGCTTGCGGTTATGATATGGGGCAGAAGATCAGTTTTCCACATGGCACTAAATCAATCAAAAGTTATCAACAAATCCCAACAACCTGATTTAGTACAATCATCATAATTACTCGAATCGAAACAGATTTATGGCAATCACATGGATTAAACACGTGGCAGGAGATCCGAGCTTCCCATGATTCATGACAATCAATATTGATTGCCCATACAAATTTTACACAATCAGCATTAATTGTCCAGATTTGTTACAATCAAGATTAGTGGTCCAGATTAATTGCCCACAAAATAGGATTAAAGAAAATGGCAATTAAGACCCCAAGCCGCCGACTTTTTTAGGGTGATCATTGCAAACCCTAATGATCACACCCCACTTCTATAAATAGGAAGGTGCCATTCCCTTGCAAACCCTGGAGAATTCAGGAGAAAAAGAGCAAAAGAGATCCTCTCCACCCGGTTGGACACACAGAGAGACAAAGGCACGCACAGAAGAGTCTTCCCATCTTGAGAGCAGTTCTTCACCGGAGCCAAGGCTACGTCTGATCGTCTAAAGAGTAAGGCAGAGCGGCCGTCGCTTTCCCGAGCCTCTACCGTCACCCCCAGAATCAAAACTAAACAATCGTACTTAGACTGCTGTACCTAGGTTTTCGTCCCTAGGCTTTCTTTGTACGAGCGAGTTTGTATTATGAGTCTAAGTCCAGTCCTCCTATATAATTATTCTGTACTTTTACAATCAATAGCAAACACTGGGGTCTCTGCTGCTGGAAGGCTTGTGCTTAAGGCGGCAATAGCCTCGGAGGCTGGTATTGCGATTGCTGCACTTGTGTTGGGGCCGGTCCACTAACCGATGGACTAGTTAGGTTCGATAATGATGAACTGGCTCTATTCGGACAGGACCCTATCATGTGGTTTGGTGCCCCATAAGCCAAGAGCAATCCATGTGCTCTACGACACTCCGAAACAACGTGTCCTGGCTTGCCACAATGAGTACAGCCCATTATGGAAGACTACCTTCGCTTCTGTTGCTGAGGGTACGTCGGTATTGAATGTTGAACTGACGTACTGAATTCGCTCTTTGGGGAACTCCAATCGATAAAGCCCTAGCTATCGGGGCTAGTGCTGACGACAGATTCATCTGCCCATGAGATCTCTTTCTGCTTCCAGTTCGGTCCACGATCCTCTGTGAGGTATACTCGTGCCTCCTAGCTACCCTCAAGACAGCATCAAAAGTCTGATGCTCAAACTGCTCTACAGCTAGAATAATTTCTAGGTAGAGTCCCTGCTGAAATCGCTGCGCTTGATCCAACTCGGTTGCACAAAGGTGGGAGCAAACCGACTAAGCCTAGAAAACTCGACCGTATATCCATCAACTGTCCTGCTCATATGTTTCAAATTGGTAAATCTTGTCTGCAGATCATATCGAGCCACTGCGTCAAAGTACTTGATCTGAAACTTGTCACTGAACGTCACCCATGGGACAGGCATCGCCAATCCAACTGCTAACATCGCCCACCAGGTGCGGGCTAAGTCCAATAACTTTAGGCGCACTACAGCCACTATATCTTCCTCTGGAGTCTTGGATGCTTCCAAGATAATCTTGATGTCTGGGAGCCACGCATCAGTAGCGATAGCATCTTTACTGCCATCAAAGAAGGGAGGGCTCAGGTGCTTGAAATTGTTGGCAACACTATTACCTTGATAACCAACTCTGCTCATGGTTGTCTGTACTGTCTGGTACAGGGCATCACCTCGACGATCCTGTGATGCAAGCAATTCCATGATAAGTCCAATCAAGTCCTTCTTGTCGGACTCTGTAGGCTGGACTGGCTGAACTGGGGGCTTTGGGTCATCAGAGTGCATGGCTTGGGATGCTACTCCCGAGTGCTAGGCTTGGTCTTTCTGTTGCTACTAGGGTACAGGTTGAGCTCCTCCCGGCTAATCGGTAGGAACAATGCCTCTGAAGTAATGACATAGGGAACAATAAGGAAGGACCAAGATAGATCAAGGATTTTAAACATGTTATTAGGTCAAGATTTCAGAAGATTTAGAAGCCGTGAGTGGAGTGTAGAGCCTAAAAATTAAGATACGCCACCCATTAAAGTGTTTGACTATCAGATGGTGCCAAAATATTGTATTGCGCCAAACAAACAAGTTGTACAGCATCATGCTGCACCAACGCCAGGTTGTGCTGAAGTCAGGTTGAACGAGAGCCATGTGGCGCACATCTTTGAGTATCTATAACGACATCATCATTATCTGACAACTGACAACACGAAGATTAAGGAAAATCTATTCGAATCCTGCGCAACGCGACACTTGAGAAGATTTTGTCAGCATGTAATTAATGCTGACAGCTGGTTCGCACAAGTCACTGTTTGGTGCGAGGATTAATCAGTACAGCATAGCCTAGTCAAAGGCGCCAGTCGTTGAGTTGTGCCTATGCGCAGCCTGACAAATTGGTGCTACTTGATCGACTCTTATTTTAAAACAGGGTGACGTGGCACGCAAGCCATCAACTTCGTAGAGCGTGTCCACTACACTGCCCACGACCACGCGCATCTCAATCAAACGATACCACGCGTCTACAGCAGTTGGTGCAAATCGCTCGTGCAGGTTGTTACGTTGCGCCCACGCATAACCTGATGAAGCATGCGCAAGGTGATCAAATGGTATTCAGGACAGAGTGACGTGGCACGCAAGCCACTAACTTCGCAGAACGTGTCCACTAAACTGCTCACGACCACGCGCATCTCAATCAAATGATGCCACGTATCCACAGCAGTTAGTACAACCATTTGCGCAAGTGAATTGAGGTGCGCAACCTGAAGTGCGCGCAATCCAGAATTACTGCTAAACAGTTATTTCAAGAACTCTATAAATAAAGTTTCAAATCAATCTCAAAGCTTCAAGTGTGATCATAATCTCCTGCTAAAGTGTTGTTGCATTCTCCAGAGGCTCGTGTCTTCGATATTACATCGTCCAAGGGATAAAATGATCGTCTTCTGATCAGATTCCTATAGTTGTACATCTCCAAAAATCAATTGTACTCATGTACTCTTTTTCTTAGTTTGTAATAAAACTTTTTTCCTTTGCAAACAAAATGGCGACTCTACTTGGGACGACTTTCTCCTCCGACAAGAAAGTGACAACTCAATATGATATCGCGTCAATCGGCAAGACGCAGAAGACCCTGGACGTTCAAGTCGACCAGACAGCCTATGAGACCATGATCAATAATGGGGGTGCCAAGCATACTGCTGCCGATGTTAAGAGCAAGACGTGCTCTGTTTGGACTCCTAAGTCCTCGGTGGTGCAATCTCCTGCCTCTGTGCAACTTGCGTCCATCACTGCTTTGGCGCAACCTAAGGGAGACAGTCTTTTGGCTAATCCCTCCACTTCTCTGATTCTAAAATCGAAGGAGACTCTCTCTCGACACACTGTTGTCCAAAACAAGAAAAAGTGTACCTTAGCCTTCTCTTCCCTGGTGCAACCTGTACATGTTCTTGCTTCTGCATAACTTGCGCCCATCACTGCTTTGGCACAACCTAAGGGAAACAGCCATTTGGCTAATCCCTCTACTTCTTCGACCCTGAAATCAAAAGAGACTCTGTCTCGACACACTACTATCCAAAACAAAGGACAGTGCCCTTTGGCCTTTTTTTCTCCGGCACAACTTGTGCATGTTTCTTCTCCGGCGCAACTTGCGCAGGTTCATGCCCTGGCACAACCTGCACGTACTTCTGTACTAGAGCAATGTAAAGAGAAGCACTGTTTAGTGATTCCCTCTTTGCCACCAAACCAGACGTTTAGTAAGAAATTACTAAATCAAGGAAAACGCTCTTTAGCCTTTCCTTATTCTGCTCGAGTCATTGACTGGGTGGAAAGTACTGCCAATTCAAATAGAAATTCTATTCTCCTTAACAGAGACATCGAAATCTCTGTCAGAAAGATGGGTTCTATTCAGAATAAACCTTCCATGCAAAAAGGTATTATGCCTACTCCAAAGAGGTCAGGACGGAATCTACCAACCCTATATATCTCAAGATCTCGACAAGGCAAACTACTAGTATCTTAAGTAGATGCACAAGTAGCTCCTCTGTCAAACTTGCGCACCCATGTAAACCGGTGCCAATTAGGCTCAACCTCGGGAAATTATAAGATGTATCAAGCGCAACCGCCACCAATTGCTAACTTGCACCAGAGAAAGAATGCTGAGGTGAAAGATCCTGTGACTTACGCTAACCAGCTTAGCACGTCCTTGTACACTCAAGGTGCAGGACACCTCAAGAACAGGAATCATATCCCGAATATCATCAAAGACTACATTCCTGCAACTTCTTCTCATCCTGTTAGTGACCTCCGTGAACTCTTAATACAGAAGCAGAAGGTTGCAAATCCATCCCGTCCAGTGGTGGTCCAACAGCAAGGACATCATTGCAACCACCATCATGAAGTTGTCATCAAATGCTGCTGTCAGTCAGCCAAGCGGTCCATTTTTGACCGTTTGAATTATGTTCAGACTCCTGAACCAATCCTAGTGGACGAAGATGAATTACTCTTTGCTCCTGTCAACATGACATATCAAAGCACTGGGGGTAGAAAACATCCAAGACGTAATGCATCCCGCAATCCTAGTCACCAATACTTAGATCAAATTCATGAATCCAATGAAGGAGTATATCAATATACTAGATCAATAAGTCGAGAAATAATCGGCCAAAGGAATCTTCCTTCTGACCAAGATATAATCGGTCAAAGGAATCTTCTTGATTCAAACCAAGATTCCTTCAGTCAAAAAGATATCCCTATCACTTATTCTGGGGGTAGTTCTTTATGTGATTTTGATGCTGACGGTGAAAGTTCTCAAAGGACCATCCTTTCCACTAGCTCATCTTCGAAGGCTAGAGAAGTGATTGCTTACGCCGTCACAGAAGATCAAGATACCAACACTTCTTCCAGTCAAGAGCAGAGAATTGCTGCTTTAGAGGCTAGTTTGAAGAACATGGCTAAGATGATGGCAGGCATGTATGTTGTGATTATGGCACAACATACAGTTCTACCGGTCGCAAATCTAATTCCAACTCAAGAACCTGTGACAACATCAGTTCCCACCAATATTGATCTGGGGGTACAATCTTCTCACACCGCTTCCATTCCTGCGTAGGCTATTCCAAGTCAATCTGATGCAGGGGTGGTACTTATCATGCGGTACCCCCTCCTAACACATTGAATCAATCCATTACTCCGCAATCAACAGGAGATACCAATAAGGCCATTAAGCTTTTATGTACTCAATTTGAAGCTTTCAAACGGAAGGATGGCCTGCAGAAGCTTGGGATCAAACAGCCCTATCCCATAGAATGGAAAGAGGTCCAATTTCCTTCTAAATATAAGCCCCCGACTATTATGCTATTTCATGGCAGATCAATACCGCAATCACTTTAAAGTAATGACTGATCAACTTCAACCAAATGATGCTCTTCGTACAATAGTATTTATTGGCTGTTTAGCTGGTGCAGCATATGACTGGTATCGTAGTTTAGCAGATGGGTGTATAACCTCTTTCGCTGGCTTCAAACAAATGTTCTTGGAATGATTTTATGAGGGAACCAACGACATGACTATGTCTGCTCTCATCAAAATCAAACAACGACATAATAAAATGACTGAACGTTTCATTGAACGGTTCCGTCGTAAAGTACTCAAAATGCCTCTCGGAACTCCAAATGCTTTAACTATAGACACTTGCAAATCAAACTTGTTGCCTATAATCAGCATGTGGACAGGATCAACACAGTTCCAGGATTGGCCTTCTTTCATAATGAACGCCAAAGCCACAGAAGAGAGCGCTGACAAATTCAAGCAATTAGGCATTCAAATGCCTAATCTTGATAAAGATGAACGTGCTACACCAAATAATAATGGCCGTCAGAACAATCGTAAGAGCAAGAAAACTTTGGCTATTAACCTCAAAGGCAAATAAGCCCTAGCCATCAATATAAATTAGCCAACATCTACCCCTACAGCACCACCACAACGGGCACCTCGTCCAAAAGAATAATACTCTTCCGATGAAGATGATATCATGAGTATCTTTGATTGCCTCATCATGTAACGACCCGCTCCCGAATAATCGGACACAAGTCGGACATTCCCAGCCTTCGTCGTTAGACACGATGAAGTAAGTTGTACCAATATCTAGGGAAACCACAAGTCCAGATAATAATCAATATAAACCACAGCATCTAATATCGAATCCCAGAATCAAAGTACAAGTCTAAGAGTTATTACAATTCCAGCAAATGAATAGTAAACTGATGCCTCTAATACAAAGTCCAATTAAACTAAAGGAAAGATACTAGGCCTCCTCAGCCTCAAAGTCTGGAGCAACATCGGCTGGCTCATAGGTGCCTCCAGGCTCCTGCCCATAATAAGTGTCAAAGATAGCCTCCAACTCACCTGCAACATATCCTAGTCAGGAGCGGAGCTAAGTATATCCAAGAAAATGAACATGAACATCATGGTATGGAAATGAATACAAAAAAATATAAAGTACGAGAAATGAGAACATGACATGAAACCTGAACATGAATACTGAAAAGTAAATACAGGGAACATAAAATGAAACTAAACATAAAATACACAAGGAACCTGATGTGTGCAACATATCAAAATACATCCAGAGTGTGTGATCGGCTTAGGTAGATTCAGGGAACATCAAATGGTACAACTTCGGTCCCGCGTACACGATGCAGGGTCTAAGTTATTCACATGAATAGTAACTCGGGTTTGATCACACATCTGTAGTATTTCCTCTTTCAGACACAAGTAAACTCAAGGAACCAGATATCAGACAATCTCGTGAAATATCGTGTCAACAAGAAGATACAAGAATGAATATACAAGACATGAAGAAATGGACAAGTCCGAAGAGTATACTTGCCTTGCTCAGGATGATCAAGTGGGGACAGTAATGCTGGATATCCTCCTGTTTAATTAGGTACAAGTTGGTTAATTTAAAGCTCACTAGTTAAATACTTCTAGCTAACATATGGTCACTAATAATCTTTAGTTTAACCGCTTGCTAACCAAGACTCAATTAACCATCCTATAAAATAGTAGTTATTATAAAACACTTAGATAGCATACTTACTAAAATGCCTTTTATCCATTCATTATTACACAATACAAAAATAGCAGTTCCTAAGTAAAATAAACTAACTCAGACTAACTTCATCAAAACCATAACCCAAAATGAAACTAAAGTACCCACACAAAACTCAGTAAAAGTTTTAGTACCACAAAGCTCAAACAAATCTTGTTACACAAAAACTCAGCAAAGCACCCATTGCTTGAGCAAACGAGCATCTAATAAAGGAATTGAAATCAAACAACGTGGTATACTCCAAACCCAACTGCACCCTTCACAGACCTGCAATTAACACTCCAAAACCTAGTCCTCTATAACCAGAAAGTCCCCAACCTGCAAACACACAACCCAGGGAGCCTTCGAAAAATATACAAAACAAGTTTACCAAAAAATCTCAAAATATAACTTGACATCCACAAAACTTCTGCAACCCAATCTCCTGTATTCATTCTCAACCCTTCTGCAGTTATTCTCAAAAGGAAATAATACACAAGTTCTGTCCTTACTGTTTCAAAATGAGGCTCAAAGCCAAGCAACCCCTTATATTTACAACCCAAAGTATAATATACACAATTTAATTTTAGAATTGGAGGTAACAAAACCTTAGAAAAATACATAACAGAAATAAATAATACACAAAACAAACTCGCAACACTAGTTTCCCTCATACTATAATTTCCAACTAGCCTTGGCTACGCAAAACTTTGTCCTGCAACCTCGACCTCGACACTGAACACACCAAGGGACACGAGCTGCTCTTTGGCACGATCAACACAACTCCAGATAGCTAACCCTTAACCAATGCCAATCCTCTCAAGATTGGCATCGAACTGAACTCAAACTCGTTGAACACCACAATGTTGGTAAGACCAGGCTGGACACGGCTACATCTGGACACAACACAACCCGACTAACCCCCAATAATAGACTGCAACTAAACAAATAATTCAACGTGCATTCTCAATTAAGAAGAATAGAAAACATACCTGAGATGAACTTCCAGTATTGAGTACAATCCCGAAGAGGTAGACACGTTTCAAAGAACTGGACATAACTTCTCTTCTTGTCCGAAATGAATCAAAATTTTGCTCAACATTTCATCAAATAATATAGCAAAAGAACAAATCATCATAGTCCGAATTCGTAAAATTTTTGATGGAAACTTTCAAAGAATCAATAAATCCACAGGAGCTTACTTACAAATGACTCGATCACAATTTGAATCAATTTCTCTTGAGATCAGTGATCCTACTGATCTGTTCAAAGAAAAGAGTTCTAATTACTAACAATTCACCAAAATACTAAAATCACCAGATCTGAACAATCTGGATCGAAAACTTACTGATCCTCTACTGTTCTTGAAGGAAACCGAACATCTAGCTTGATCGATCTCGATCAAATTTCCTATACGAAAGTTGAGCACAAGATGGAATGAATCGGTCAGGAATTCGAGAGAACCAGAGATCCAATCAAGTATCAAGTGTTACGAGATGGAGATTACTTACAAACCTCGATCGAGCTCACTCAACAGAGTCGAAAAAGAACAAGTTCCGTGTCCGCACCCCGCTAGATCACTGGAGGAAGGATGATGCAATCTTCGTTGCCATCGTGCCATCGAGAGGATGAAAAATCACCAAAGAAATTGTCGTGTGCCACGAGCACCGTCGCTGGGGAAGATCTTCAACCACCGGTGTGAGAGCCCGACGCCATCGCCAACATCATCGTCGCCGGTGTGAGATTAGGATTAGGGTTTCGGGGTTTGGGGAAGAAAAGGGTTAGAGAAATTCTGTGATAAGAAATGAATTCTCTCACATCACTTGAATTTAACAGGAAGAGGTAATTTTGCATATAGGCCCTCCCTCTCTGGGTAGTTAAGCGAAAAAGCCCTCTGCTTTTTCATATTTACAAAATCTTAGTAAAAACAGTTAGAAATTTGAATTAAAGCATAGGGACCACTAAAAGTTTGTTATAACTAATTTTTGAATTCATATTTTTGGAATTAAATAAATTGGAGGGAAAATGAGAAGATTTCAATTAATTAAAAAGTGGGGTTACACATCAAGAGTAATAAACTCCAACTGCCAGAACCTAAACGGCCAGATGAAGTTGGTAAGACTGACCATCCTAAATATTGTGTTTACCACAGGTTTATTAGGCATCCAACTCCAGCATGCTATGTGCTCAAGGTTAAATTTCAAAAGATGGTCAATTCCGGTGTAATTACTCTCCAGCAAGACGAGAAAACTGTAATGGCTAATGTCATCTCTTTACAGTTTAGAGTTTTTTCAGCTCAACTTGTGCAGGACGATGTCATCCCCATCCCGAGAACTGCTCTGGAAATTGTTAATCTTCCACCCGCACGAACAGATGATCTTATTCCTCTGTCTACTGATAAAGGAGTGATCATATGGATCCATCCAGAATTAGTGGCTGACTTTGAAACACCATCTTCTTCCACTATGTCCAAGAAGGCTACTAAAAATAAATCATGTCATATGATTTCATTTGGTGAGCATTGTCTTCCACCTCTAACTGCTACCTTCATCTCGACAGCAGATAATCCTTCTTCTTCTTCCACTGATAAGACAATATTGTCAAAATCAGAAGCCAAATACCAATCAGCTTTCCATCTATACAGTCCACAATCTCGTGAACTCATGACAAAGATGGGATATGATCTACAAAAGGCCTCTGGTTTGACTCATGGAAAGGGATCTCCTGTACCTCTTTCTCTATGTCTTTCTTACAACCAATCTCGGATTGGTTTGGGTTACTGGACAAACTCTCCATCTTGCCAAAAGAAACCTTCTAGAAATAAAACCCAGGCAAAGAGTTGTAATATGGTGTCCTTTGAGCATGTATCCGAAAAAGAAGTCCTAACTGGTACCAAGTCTGGGAAACCTTACCTAAGAGACTATTCAGAAGGTCAAGAAAACCCGGCTCCAGCTCTGGAGGCTCCTCAAGCATTATCTTCTCCTGCTGTCAATAATCCATTAGCTTCATCACCCCCGATAGAGCCAACTCTTTCCAAACCGACGACAGCCGACAAAGAAAAATAGCCTATCCGTTTCGACAAAGTATTGAAGAAGACTTCAACCTTGGGACTTGAGAAGCCGTATAACTTTGATATACTGGCTCAGCTGGCCAATACTCCGACAAGATTGACAATTTTTGAGTTACTCCGTCTTTCGAGGGAGACTCGAGAAACGTTGAGTGAAGCTTTAACGCAAGCTGATACTTGTCTAGCACTTCTCAAGAAACCAGAGGATGAGCCTATAACATGCCTTCATTGTCATAGTGTGATGGAACTAATGCCAAACATCACCTTTACACAAGTTGATATGTTGTTAGAAGATAATCGTCATGATCGACCCCTCTACTTCACGGGATATGTTGATACCATGAAGGTTGATTGTATCTTGATTGATCCTGGGTCGCACTTAGCATCATGCCAAAGACTCTTCTAGATGCATTGAAGATTCTCGTACACAATCTTTCGACAACCATCACGACAATCCTGGGATTCAATTCTGGAAGAAGTGAACCTTTGGGAAAGATTCGCCTGAAAGTTCAAATAGACAATATTCGTACAAAGGTTACTTTCTACGTGATCGATAAGCACGGCTCTTACAATGCTTTGCTAGGAAGACCCTTTCTGCAAGAGCATAACATTGTACCATCCACTTTACATCAATGCTTCAAATATGTGGATGTTAATGGAGAAGTATAAAAGGAAGTAGCTGATTTAAATCCTTTCAGGGGCATTGAAGCATATTTATGGACTCTCAGATGTACAAAGAGGAGTTCATAAAAGTTGTATTGGCAATGGATAGTGAGGAAGATCATAAACATACTTCAAAAGATGTTCTCATGATCCCTGTCAAAGGACGTACTATTTGTCCCTCTTCTTCTCAGACATTAACTATATATCTTTTCTTTCATAACAAACAGCCTCCTGCTGTAGAAAAAGAACAAAGGGAGCTCACCTCTTCGGAGCCTCTTGTTATCGACCTTCGTCGTAACAAACCTTCTCCTTCTCTGGTTATCAATCTTACTAAGCCCTCTGTGAAGGCTAAGAATCATGTTGTAAATGATGATGTACAAATCAATAAAGTAGTATCTCCTTTATAGTATACTGATGTCCTTTATTATACTCGATGTTATTTAAAAATATTAGATAACTTCAAACCACTTGCCATAGGAGCAGTTGAAGCTTCCCGAAACAAAGTATTGCTCGAACCAATGTAGGACTCCTTCTTCTTAGTTCCTTCCATAAAGAAAGATGAACTTCCTATACTTTTTAGTAAAGGAATGGAACAAAAGATCATGCCCGATAGTGAAGAAGAAAATCACGATAATGGAAGACTTCAACTACGTCGTTATAGTAAGCAATCAAAAGATATCATTCAAAAGATGGGCTATAATTTTAAAGCTGGTCTCAACGGCGGCAGAGGAAGGCGAACTCCTATTCGTATTCCTGCTCCAAAAGGAAAATCACAATAATACTATAGCAAAATGAAGCGGAGATTAGGTTATACTTCACCAACTCCGACTCTAGAAGCCTCTGAATCTGAGGAAGAATAATGATCTAATTCTTTTGATTCTATCTCATAGGATTCAGACACCAGTGTAGGGCACATCCATCGCGTGACTCGATCTTTCAATATGGTGAATGTCGAGTTTTCGGAAGATGACGAAGACTTTGTCGAAGCATCTGAATTTGATCCTTGGGCACAAAGGATGGATACTCAATGGGAACTTCGCTTTGAGAAACGTGAGCCACCTACTGAAGATCAGCTGGTTTAAGTCAATATCAGAGACGAAATTGCCCTAAAATCGATATTTGTCAGCAAAAGCCTCCCTGAAGTGGATAAACAAGAACTAATCCAACTCATTAGGGAATACATTGATGTATTTGCTTGGAGCTATGAAGACATGCCGGGGTTGGATCCTCAGATCGCTATCCACAAGCTCAACATTCTGCCAAATACGAGGCCAGTCAAACAGCAACAACGTCGATTTTGACCTGACATGATGGATGCCATAGAAGCTGAAGTTAAAAAACTCATCGCCTACGGTTTCATCATAGAAGAAAAACATCCGGACTGGGTGGCTAATGTTGTCCCAGTTTTAAAGAAGACAGGGAAAGTTCAGTTCTGCATCGACTTCAGAGACCTTAATGAAGCTTGTCCCAAAGACAAATTCCTTCTCCCGATCACTGATGTCATGATTGACAATACTTGCGGATTTGAACGTATGTCCTTTATGGATGGATTTTCAGGATATAATCAAATCAAGATACATCCAGAAGATGAGAAATATACATCTTTCCGCACTCCTCTTGGAGTCTATTGCTACACTGGCATACCATTCGGTCTTAAGAATACTGGTGCAACTTATCAGCGGGTTATGAGTACCATCTTTTGTGATCATTTACGAAAGATTGTTGAAGGTTATATTGATGATATTGCTGTCAAAAGTCGTTTAAAAGAAGTCTATATTCAAGATTTGAGAACTATTTTCGATCTAATACGCCAGCATCAACTCAAGATGAATCCCATCAAGTCATTACTAGGAGTCACTAGTGGCAAATTTTTTGGATTCGTTATTACCTCTAAAGGTAACACCTTGACCCTAAGAAAATCAAAGCCATTCAAGAGATGCGTCCTCCAGGCAACCTAAAAGAGCTACGAGAATTCCAGGGACGGCTTGCGTAAATCCGGAGATTCATCTCAAATCTCTCTGGACGCTGTAGACCGTTCATTCAACTCATAAAGAAAGGCGTGTCATTTATTTGGACTGAAGAATGTCAATAAGCATTTGAAGATATAAAGCGGTACTTGATGAACCCTCCAGTTCTAGTACCTCCAGTGTCAGGAATACCTTTCCTGATGTATGTTCAAGCAATGGACCACTCCCTAGGTGCTTTATTAGCTCAGAAGAATAAAGAAGGTCATGAATAGGCTATCTATTATCTTAGTCGTATGATGGTTGGAGCCGAGCATCGTTACACTCCAGTAGAAAAAAAATGTCTAGCTTTGATGTTTGCTGTTCAAAAGAAGAGACATTATATCACTGGCAAAACTATTCATGTTATTTCTAGAGTTAACCCTCTCCGGGTCCTGATAAAGAAGCCCAGTATACTCAATTTTAGGCTTGCAACATGGGCTATATTGTTAGCACAATATGATATGGTTTATGTTCCTCAAAAGTCTATTAAAGGTCAAGCCCTTGCTGACTTTCTAGCAGCTCATCCAGTTCTCGAAACATCTAAACTCTACGATGAGATTCCAGATGAAAGCTTGGAGTCCAACATAATTTCAGAAGAAATTCTTATTTGGCGTTTATTCTTTGATGGTCCATCCAGAATTGGACCAAAATGTGCTATTGTTGATGGAGTTGGAATCGTTCTCGTCTCACCAGAAGGGTTAGCTATCCAAAGAGCTTATTCTTTAGATGAGTCATGTTCTAACAATGTGGCTGAATACAACGCTCTGCTCATTGGTCTCCAATTGGCTCAACAATTAGATATTGAGTATCTTGAAGTTTACGGAGACTCCAAATTAATTGTTAATCAAGTTAGAGGCACATACGAAGTTCGACATCAAGATTTGTTTCCATATCATGATGCAGCGATCAGGATGGCCACTTCATTGAAAGGCTTCTTCATCGAGCATGTACGTCGAGCATATAACACAGAAGATGATGCACTCGCTAATCTTGCAGCAGTATTAGCAATTCTCGTCAGAAGACAACAAATGATCGTCATCACTAATATTGAGTTATTTTGTGTCCAGAATAACTTAAATACTGAAGTTAACAACCCAAACATGGGATTCAACAATTCAGTTAAAATTTGTGCCATCAATAAGGATTGGAGGAGTCCTTTTATAGACTTCGTAGTCCATGATATCCTACCCGAAGATCCTAAGGAGGCTACAATAATTCGTCGGAGGATACTCAAATTTTACTATAATCATAATACAAAGACAATCTACCGACGAACTTTTGACAGTTTACTCCTACGTTGTCTTGCGGGGGAAGAAGCAAAACAAATACTTCATGAAGCTCATAACGGTATTTTTGGTGCACATCAACCTGGTCCTAAATTACAGGATCGCATTCGCCGTATGGGCTATTATTGGCCCTCAATGGTATCTGATGCAATCGAGTATACAAGAAAGTGCCAAGCATGTCAAATCCACGCTGACTTCATTCATCAACCGTCAGAATTCCTTCACCCGACGGCAGCATCTTGGCCCTTTGAAGCCTGGGGAATTGATGGCATCGGTCCTATCAACCCTCCCACGTCTAGAGGACATCGGTTCATATTAGCCATAACTGATTACTTCTCAAAATGGGCTGAAGTTATACCTCTAGCAGAGGTCAAGACAAGAAGCATCATTAACTTTATCAAGCATCATGTGATTTATAGATTCGGTGTTTCTCGGCAAATCATTCACGATAATGGGCCACAAGTCATCATTCAGAAGTTCACCCAATTCTGTGATGACAACAGGATCAATAATATTGCTTCTACAGCTTACAATCCTGCAGCTAACGGGTTGGCAGAAGCATTTAACAAAACCATCATCAAACTCCTCAAGAAGTTTGTTTCTACCAACAAACGAAACTGGAGTGAGAAGCTTGAAGAATGTATGTGGGCTTACCATACTACTATACGTACTCCTACAGGCTGCACACCTTTCTCTTTTGTATACGGATATGAGGCCGTCTTACCGTTGGAAATCCAGATCCCTTCCCTAAGAAGTGCCATTGCCAATGAACTCACAACCGAAAACAATGATCGCCTGAGACTTCAGGAGCTTGAAGCGCTTGACGATAAACGGCTCCTAGCTCAACAACATATTGAGTTATACCAGGCTCATCTATCAAAAGCCTTCAACCGTAAAGTCAAAGTTCTAACATTTCAAAAACGAGAACTAGTTCTAACCGTCAGACGTCCTATGACTATGACGCATATGAGCAAAGGCAAATTCGAAGCGAAGTAGGAAGGACCCTACATTGTAAGCAATGTTTTCTCCAACGGAGCTTATCAATTGGCTGGTATGGATGGTCGAGTCGCCATGATGCCTATTAATGGCAAATTTCTCAAGAAATATTATGTTTGAAGAAAAAGAAGAAATATCAACAAAGAGACTTAGAATGTAAATAAAATTCCTTTTTATTTGCATAAATTTAAACAAAAGGAAATACATAAAATTAACGAGGACTGGAGCCCTCTTGATTGGAAACGTATTTCGCAAGAAGCTCGAAGACATTATTTCCCGATGACACCAGCAGTTCGCAGGCGTCCTTCCTCGGAGCTTCTTCCTCGGCAGTACTCCCGGGCTCCACCATCTTGGTGAGAATGTCCTGCTTCTGTCCAGGGACAGCCGAGCTTTCCCTAACTTTTGGCTGAGTAGGCGGCAGAGGCTCATCGGAAGGAGTGTCGAAGGCGGCTTTGATCTTTGAGATGACTTTCGTCTCCTTAGGCAAATCTTCTGAAGAAATTTGCAAATAAGAGAAAAGGAGTGAATGATAATTTCAGAAAAGTTCCATACTATTTATAGACAAAAAGGCCAAACATTTTGTCTCAGGGACCGAAACAACCTTTCCTCGAAAAGGCATGCTCATTCATCTTGTGAAGAAATTTTCATTTACTTTTTGTCTCGAGAATCGAAGCGACCTTTCCTTAAAAAGGCATGCTTATTCACCAGTCTTTTTTATTTCAACTTATTGCGGGAATAGGCCTACATTTATTATCATTTATTTATTTTTTTGTAAATAAAGATACAGGATAATAAAAACTCAAAATCCCTGTGGAGTCTATCCAAATCATCAATTTTATCTTTTGAAACCCAGCTATTTTAAAAGATATCTTTTCTTTATGATAAACCCATATTATCACAGATATCTCATCTTTTTAGACATGATATCCTGTCTTTAAATCCTAACCGATTTGAAGATCATCAATAAAAAAAAAAGAATTCACGTCCACATTACCTCTCTATTCTGTTTTCTATCATCATATTATATCAAGTCAAATCATAAAGAAGAGAAAATTATTCTTTATTCCTTCTTTAAAAATATAGATACATCTTAATGAAAATCTATTACATCTCGGATTTTTATTCTGAATATAAAAAATGAAGGTCTATTACATCTTTAGATCTTCTTGTTAATGCCAGGTCCTTGTCATCTCGACCTGAAGCAGCGAGTAAGACAACGGAATCAACTCTAGTCTTATCGCTCAGAAAGACGAGAGGAGAACCATAGAGTGCAGCAGCTCGAAGAAAAGATGCTATCAATACAACTGGTGGAGAAGAGACGACCCTTCATGAGAAGTAGGAATGAGATCACCCTCGTGATACGATTCCTAATTCTGTCTCTCCACCGTCCAACTCTCATGTATAAAGGCCCTTCCTACCATCTTGAGGAAGCCCTTTTAAGCATGAAGAGTTCTGAGCTCTCTGATGTATGTGTCAAAGGTGGTTCAACTTCATAACATCTAAGATCACCGATGCCAGTTCAGGAAATTTTTGTCAGTTGGTCTCCTGCAAGCATCAGAAAGAAGAAGATAATACAGTAAATGTTCCTTTCTTATGGCAATTATTTATGTACAATTGAAGCTAGAACATTATGTACGTCCAAAGACATATATTTCGGGGAGAATGAAGCATGAAATCATGAAAACTGCCACATGTCGTTCAAAAATTTGTGTTAACCAAGAAAAGTTAACGTGTCAAGACAGTTACACAACAAAACTCAAATGCGCCAGGATTTAATAAAGTCCAATTTTTTTCATTTTATAATGGAAAAGAGGACAGACACTACAGACATAGGCGCTATAGGCCATTATGTAAAAAGACTCTTTCGTATCACATCACTTCTTCTTTCCATCCTCAGTCTGATGCAAGGCAGCGCTCAGTTCCTCCATGTTATGGATTCCCGAACGATGCATCAAACGAAGGAATTCTTCTCTGCGTTTTAAGGCGCCACGCTCTTCGGAAGAAGACGATGGCCCACCTCTGTAATGAGCGAAGACTGTTGGGGTCCAGCAAAAACTCCACAGGCGCGGAGTGTAACTTCTCTGCAGAAGCTTTGCTGTTGTCACTACTGTTCGTCTCCTTCTTCATGTTAGATGCCATGAGAATGAATAAAGATGAAGTTGGAACTTCATGTTCATATACATACAACGGAGATCGGCCCCCGCCGACTCTTCATCTTCCCAATAATTGGGCGTATATCTCTTAACGAGGGAGAAAGTAAAAAGACTTTTTGAAAAAGAGCGCCCCATAAATAGGATCATCATTGGGAATGAACCGAGTATTTAATACTCTATTTAGTCAGGTTGCACGACATTTACATTGTGTTGCACTCAACATGCGCAGCCATCAGGTTGCGCAAAATAATCATGTTATGTCGTGTCTTGTCGCACAATGCACCAAAATTGTGCCCAAAATATAACACAGATTTCGAAGCGTCGCGCAACATGGGTCGATAATAACCAAACCCTAAAAAGGGAGGCGCTAGTTATGAGTTGTGCCCCACTCTAAAGAAGTGGGCGCATGATGTCAGGAGCTGGCCAAACCCTAAATAGGGTGGTCGATGATCGAGTCTAACGCTTACCTTCCATGGTCGGGTTTACAGTCTTTCGTCGTGATGAAGGTGGAACGTACTGACATGCATGTCGCTGCTCTCTGAATGATGAAGCACGAGATACAGGCTCAGGGAAGCCCTTTCCATTATTAACATCGAATCTCCTGGGTGCTATTAGGGTTTGTCGAAGAAGCTTCTGAATCGGAAAGAAGAAGAAGAGACATAGTGGTTAAAGGAGGAGGCAGGGTTTCGAGAAAGTTATGTTAGTAAAATGAAAAGGCACAGAGCGTAAGGCTATTTATAGCCCAAACAGTTACGCAATCCATGCTGAAGAATCGGGCTCAAGTTGACTGGCGCAACACAGATAGTTCTTTGGCACAATCTAAACAAAACTAGCATAATTTAAAGTATTTTAAAACTTTGAAGTATTTTTCAAGTTTTAAAAACTTTGAAGGGGGTCTTGTAGAGCCTAAAAATTAAGATGTGCCACTCATTAAAGTGTTTGACCATCAGATGGCACCAAAATATTGTATTGTGCCAAACAAATAAGTTGTGCAGCATCAGGCTGCGCCAACGCCAGGATGTGTTGAAGTCAGGTTGCGCGAGAGCTACGTGGTGCACTTCCTTGAGAAGCTGTAACGACATCATCATTATCTGACAACTGATAGCATGGAGATTAAGGAAAATCTATTCGAATTCCGCGTAATGCGACACTGGAGAAGATTTTGTCAGTATATAATTAATGCTGACAGCTGGTTCGCATAAGTCACTGTATGGCGCGAGGATTAATCAGTACAACACAGCCTAGTCAAAGGCGCCAGTCGTTGAGTTCTGCCTATGTGCAGCCTAACAAATTGGTGCTACTTGATCAACTCTTATTTTAAAACAGGGTGATGTGGCACGCAAGCCATCAACTTTGCAGAGTGTGCCCACTACACTGCCCACGACCACGTGCATCTCAATCAAACGATGCTACGCGTCTACAGCAGTTGGTGCAAATCGCTCATACAGGTTGTTACGTTGCGCCCATGCGCAACCTGATGAAGCATGTGCAAGATGATCAAATGGTGTTCAGGACAGAGTGACGTGGCATGCAAGCCACTAACTTCGCAGAACGTGTCCACTATACTGCTCACGACTATGCACATCTCAATCAAATGATGCGACGTGTCCACAGCAGTTAGTGCAACAGTTTGCGTAAGTGAACAGGAGGTGCGCAACCTGATGCACGCACAATCCAGAATAACTGCTAAACAGTTATTTCAAGAACTCTATAAATAGAGTTTCAAATCAATCTCAAAGCATCAAGAGTGATCATAATCTTCTGCTAAAGTGATATTGCATTCTCCAGAGGCTCGTGTCTTCGATATCACATCGTCCAAGGGATAAAGTGATCATCTTTTGATCAAATTTCTATAGTTATACTTCCCCAGAAATTAATTGTACTCCTGTACTCTTTTTTTTAGTTTATAATAAAACTTTTGTTCTTTGCAAACATAGAGATCAAAGACGAGTGCTGATTGAGACATCTATTTGGTAAAATCCTCATACATCTTGATTTACAAGACCTGCATGGGCCACCAGTTAAACCGCGTCATGCCCCAGAACCAGAATACTAGAGAGCGGGGGACAGACACAGCCAGCTATGTATATAGAAGTATAATCCACCTCGATATACGGTCATGGCTGTCTAGATGTATGAGGATTTATCTACAAGCCATTAGTCTCTTATGGTCAAGAACAAGCCTAGTGTCTCAATCTCAAGCAAGTAAATACATGTTACAAGATGGTAGATCATCAGACATACAAAGTAAGGCATCCCAAATATTACATATTCAGATGATCATGAAGCTAGTCATACAAAATACGAAGACTAGCAAGAGTTTTAGTCATACATGATCAACCCTAGGATTTGTTAATCATGCTACAGCCCGTAGGCAGACAGTAAGTAAAGTATACAACACGAGCTAACACTTGCTCGGCGGCTAAACGTCTCAAAAGAATAATTTTACAATTAGAGTGGAAGAGAAAAATAAACCCACTCGTTGCCAGGATTTCTTCTAGTGTTCACCATCTGACAGGAAGGCTGGGAGATCCTCGGGAGCTACTTCAAAATCTGGCCATACAAAACCAGCTGTATCAGACCCCAGAAAGAACAAGTGCCACAAAGGAGGCTTCACTTAAGAACTAAAACCAGCATGTCAGAACATAAACAACAATAATAACAAGAAGACATAAAATGTAAATAAGGTAACAAATGACGAGAGGACGAGGAACTATTCCGGAAGCCAGGTTACAATCCTTAAACCAAACAAGGACCGGGATTGTAACCCTTCACCTGAACAGAACCAGGTCTCTAGCCATTTATTGCTAAGAGTAAAGCGTAAGCAAGCATATCCCGAGATAGCCATGTACTGGACCTAGACTAGACTAGACTGGATTGGACTCCATCGAACATTCACGGCCAAGCAAAGAGTACGGCTTGATACTTTAACTAACTAGGGTTATCACAAGCCTAGTTACTAGCAAGATGCAATGAGATATTCCGACAGTCACAAGCCCTGCAGCTATCCAGGTTATCTAGGCTAGGTTCATGTAAGAGTTATCAAGAATTATTAGGTGACTTAGAGTGCAACACATGACAGTGTGCATATTACTTGTTTCAAGAAGTTTTCCACATGACAGTGGACTAGAAATGTGCCCTACTCATCGACAGGCTACAAGTCCATCAGGTGTAGCTGGGATAACGGGATGGCCTATAACTAGAAACATCTCTCTATATGAGCTACTTTGATCAATCTAGTAATAAACCTAGTCAGATTCAGCATGAATCCCTGACCGTGGTAACCAAGGATGCAAGTCCTAGACATGATGCGAGATGAGACTGGTATCTTATACAAGCACATTCAAGAACAATCACCCACGGTGTTAAGACGAGTTATTACTCAGCATGTCAAGATAGCCGTCGTGACAGCATTCAAGATTACATGACAGGTTTACTTATCAAGATCACTTGTCAAGACGACGCCACGGAGGGCCACTATCAAGATTGCTTATCTTGTCAATAGTACGTCACGACGGACCACCATCAAGAATTATTATGTCAAGTTACTTGTCAAGATTGTATCACGATGGGTCACTATTTAAGAGTTATTCATGTCGTGTTACTTGTTAAGAGTGCACTACGGTGGGTCACTATCAAGAGTTATCATGTAAAGCCATATTGCCATGCCGTATTCAGGGTTAAATTAAGACAAGTTAAGCCTAAGATTCATAATCGTCAAATCGGGTAGTCCCAAGTTAGGCTAAGTACAAGGTGTAAGCAATTTAAAACATAAAATAATATAATAATAAAAGAACATGCAAGGGGCAAGGGCATGGGGGCCAAGGAAGCATGCGGTTAAGGCATGCGATTCGCTGGACTAAGGCGGTCCACAGGACAAAATGGGACAGGAACTCATGCGGCCAAAGACTCATGCGGTCCGTAGGACGTAGGCAGCCAAGGACTCATACGGCCAGACTCATACGATCCGCAGGACCAAGGCGGTCCGCAGGGCGCATACGGCTGCGGACTCATGGGGGAAGACTCATGCGGTCTGCAGGGCCAAGGCGGTCCACAGGGCGCATGTGGCCGAGAAGTCATGCGGCCAGACTCATGCAGTCCGCAGGACTAAGGCGGTCCACAGGGCAAATACGGCCGAGAACTCATGCGGCCAGACTCATACGGTCCGTAGGGCGTATGCGGCCGAGAACTCATGCTGCCAGACTGCTTATCTTCTCTAAGAATCTGAGAGAGATGGCCGTGGAGTTCATAATTTCCAAGCTTCATAAATCCTTCGATTTTAGTCAAAATCTGGACTCCAATAGGTCAAAATGGGGTAGAACAAAATTTTCTACAACATTGAACAACTAGATTTTGAAAACAAGTAAGTTTGATAGATCAAAACTAAGGAAAACCGAAAATGACATAAACTTAGATCTATAAGAAAATATCCACCAAATTGAAAAATGCCAAGTTCTAAAGTGTCATTGAATCATGTAAGAAAGATAGTGGAACAAATAGAATTAGGTTCCTCCATGAAGTAAGTTGTACTTGCCTAGGGTTTCTTGGTAGGTGGAAAGAGTTATGAGGAAGAAAAAGAAGTAATAAAGAGTAAAGGAAGAGAGAGAAAGTAGTTGGGGGTTTATAAAGAGAGTGGATGGTTCAACATATTGAACCAACCATCAAAATAAACCAAACTAAGCCATCCATAACAAGTCAAGTTGGACCAAACCAACCCAAGATCAACCTTAGTCATGATACATCAAGGCAAGCCATAAAGAAATACAAAAATATAGTAAATAAAATACGGGTCAAAATCCGTATAGGTACACTAGAAATACGTATAACGGAAAACGGGAGTGACAAGTACGCCATGAGTTTCCTGCTCAAAGCATCAGACATGACATTCTTTTTGCCAGGATGGTACTACAACTCGATCTCGAAGTCTTTCATCAACTCCAGCCAACGTTTTTGTCTCATGTTCATCTCCTTCTGAGAGAAGACGTACTTCAGGCTCTTATGATCAATAAATATCTCGACTCGCTCTCTATAAAGCTAGTGCCTCCATAGCGTCAGTACAAATATCACTACAGCTAGTGTCATGACCCGCTCTCGAATAATCGGATACGAGTCAGACACGCCCAACCTATGTTGGTAGACTCAACGTAGTAAGTTGTTCTAAGTATCTAAGAACTCAAGTAATATCCTGAAATCATATCACAGCATCTAATACGTCCCAGAGTACATCACAATACACCACCATAAGTCTAGTCATTATTACACCTTTTACACTAAACCGGAGACTAATCCGAAGACAGAATATAAAGGTAATAGTCCAGTCCACAAGTCCCTTACAATACAACATCAAAGTAAAGTCTACTAGATGAAATGAACAAAATCTAAATGTCAGCAGCTCCTAAGTCCAGAGTGGTGTCATCCTGCTCAACTATATCTTCGGGCTCCTATATATAGTGGGTATCACATATATCCTCAAGCTCACCTGCAACATATCCAGTCAGGAGCGGAGCAAAGTACAATCTATAATAATAAAATAAGTACAGTATATGAACAAGTAAAGAGATAATGAACAGGATGAACATGAACTGCAAATGCCTAGACTAATAATATGAAACATGTAGCAAAATATTCTGTCATATGATTTGAAATACATACTAAAATATGTGACCAGCTAGGTAAGATCAAGAATAAGAACAAGTAAATGGTATGGCTTAAATCCCACGTGCATAGGTGTGAGACTTAAGCTATCAACATGAATCCTAAGTTGGTCTTTGGTCATATATACATAGTATTTTCCCTCCCCAGATACAAGTAAAGATTATGAACCAGAGTATAAGACCAAGTCGTGTAGCAATGTGTCCAATATGAAAAGAATATGGCATGAAGTAAATGAGTCAAAATCATAAAAGTACTTGCCTTGCTATGGAAGATCGATGATAGAAAGATAGTAATCTCTACGTCCACCTAATATATTGTACAAGTTGGTTAGGTTTTAACAATAGCACTAGCTAAATATATCTAGTTAGCTAAATTATCCATAAGCTAATTACATACATATAAACTAGCTAATGAATTAGCAATAATAAATACTAGATAAGAAGAGAGAAAAATAAGTTATATATTCTAGCATAATATTAATTAGATAAAAATATCTACTAGTTAACAATGTAATATATTATTATTTACACGGCATCTAGAGCCTAAATATTTACTAGTAGATTAATTATAACATAATACTAATTATTTATAATTAAATATTACTAGTGATACAAATAGTCTAGCTAGATAAAATATACTAAGTATTATACACAAAATATTTGTATAGAATTCTAGCAGTTAAAATATGGCTACTAACCATTAACCTTGTACAAGCAAATAATAATAAAAATTCTACAAAAAAATATTAAATAATAATTTAGCAATAGCAGAACTTATGAACTAACTCTCAGTCAAACTCAATCAAACTTTAATCATGTCTACCTCTAATATGCTGGGCCCAGATGGACCCAGCCCAACTACTGTGACTGTATCAAATTCATGCAATTGAAAATTGGCCTCAATAATGGTACGGCCCAACTGGAAAATCTATAACCCAAAGTGAACGGTTGCGACTGAATGAATTTATTTGAATTCGATTATTCATTCCCGCGCCCAGTGTCGATTTCAACATACAATCAGAATACTGATACTCACTTACTGTCCAATACACAATTTCTGTTCAAGCCACCCAAAGTTAAAGATGCAACAACACACTCCATTCGCAATACTTACTCACTAGACTCTTCATCAAGAGATTAGAATAATACTATTTGCAAAAACAAAAGTTTCTCGAGAAAACTCTACTACAAACTAAGAAAAGAAAAGTACAAAGTACAATTTGTTTCTGGGGAAGTATAACTTTAGAAATCTGATCAGAAGACGATCACTTTATCTCTTGGACGATACGATGTCGGAGAAAAAATGCTCTGGAACGTACGACAACTTTTTAGAAGATTATGATCATTCGTGCTGCTTTGAAGAGTGATTTTGAACTCTATTTATAGAGTTTTATGATAACTGTCACATAGTTGTAATGATTGCGCACAGCATTGTTTGGTGCACCATGTTCTATTTTACCCATTTGTACGAACGGTTAGCTTAACTGCATGAAATGCGTGGCATTCTGTGAGAGAAGTATGCTTAGTCATGGGTAGTATTGTATGTATATTCTTCGAGATTAGTGGCATGCGCGCCATGTCATCTTAACTGCTTCTGGATGATAGGTGAATATTTGGCACCAGTTGATGAATGTTGCATACTGTTAAAGAGTGCCAATTGATGAAATACGCTTAATATTGATGCTGTGAGGAGTTGGCCACTTTGTGCCAAATGATAAATGGCGTAGAGTAACTAACAAATCTCATTATGATCGATCTGACATAATCTTCTTTGAGCGTTGCATACTCAGGATTCAAAGGGATGTCTCTCGACTTTTCTGTTGTCAGTCATTATGACTGACGACTTAGCTGCTCAAGGAAGCTTACACGTGGCAACCGGGCGCCATTTGATAAGATGGGCCATTTGTTGCTGAGCATTATTTAATGCTGGGCACTATTTGATGGATATGGGCTGGCGCCATTTGTGAATGGCGTAATACATTCTTTAGTATTTTTTTTAAAGCTTCTACAAGGCGCCCTTCAATGTTTTCAAATTTTAAATTTTTTTAAATTTGAAATACTTTGAATAAGAAGCGTTTAAGAAGATTTTGCGCACGTATAATCCTAATCGACCTACTGTTACATGCGTAATTTGCGCGGTCGTTACACGTAGGCTTAGGCTATAAATAGCCTATTGAGGAGAGAGAGTCCTTTACTTAGAAATTTTCTCTCTCGATTTCTCATCTTCTCTCTCTCGTTCTTCCAAGTTCTTCGATCATCGATGGCACCAAGGAGATCCGCCGCTGACAAAGGCAAGGTAGTCACCGAAGCTTCATCACGCGCGTTGCCGCTGAGGGCGCCACGGCATGCGCCACCGTCCATAAGAGCTGAGGAGGCCAACCCTGCTTTCGAAGGTGAATGTTTGGTCAAAAAAGACGAACAGTATACTCAGCTCCATTTGATGGTAGCACGAACTAAAAGCCAGCGTTGACCCCCTCTTTCAGAGTATTGGTTGGTGCTGTTGGCACATTTTATTTTGAGTAATTAACAGCATCTTCGTAGTTTAGTCTTCTGTTCTTCAGATTCAAATATTCTGACAAGATCTACTACATGGAGTTCTTCCATTCAAGAGCATTCTCCTTCTTCCTTGAAGACTGTAGCAGTTACCGGCGTTTCCTGCATAAGACGGCGTCTTCCTGCTTAGAGTCTTCGAGTCTGTACTGGTCTAGGTATACCTGTAAACACCTAAGGACGGATGACAGTAAAAAAAATAAGTCAAAAATCAAATAGCTACAGAGCGGCATACCGACGGTATACCGTTTTTAGAATACAGAAAGTTGCTGCGACAAATAGTCAGCATATCGGCGGCATGCTTCGACACACCGGCGATATACCACTTTTCTTGTCCAGAAAGTTGCTGTGACAAATTGTCGGTATACCGACGGCATGCTCCGGCATACCGACGGTATACCATTTTTAGCAACCCAAAAGGTGCTGTGACAAATTGTCGGCATACCGACGGCATGCTCCGGCATACCGGCGGTATACCATTTTTAGCAACTCAAAACTTGCTGTAACAAATTGTCGGCATACCGGCGGCATGCTTCGGCATACCGGCGGTATACCGAGTTTCAAATATTTAGTTTTCGAATTGCTCTGACTAGCATTAATGGCCGTATTTAATGCTCTCAAACGGTCATTAATATGACCGTTACTATTTGGCCGGTATACCGACGGTATGCCGCTGCATACCGACGGCATGCCGGTCTGTCTGTATTCAGAACATTAAATGCCACCAACTCTTGGTTCTCTTATAAAAGAAAGCTCTCTCTCTCTCGTGAGCTTTCTTACCAACTCTTCCATAAATTTTCCAACAACCAAGAGCTCCACCATTAATACTCTTCCAAGCTTTTCATTGGCATCCTCTCCCAAAGTGCTAGAGTATTAAAGAGTTCTACATTTCGATCTTCACGTGTTAGAAGATCAACAAGTTCTCATTCTCTTTTGTTTGAAGTTAGCGAGCCTTCGTAAGAAAACTCGTGTGTAGAAGTTGGCGAGTCTTCGGATCCAAACTCGTGTTGAAGTTGGCGAGTTCTTCGGATCCAAACTCGTGTGTACTATTTGGTTAAATAGTGGATTAAAGCCGGAGAGAGTTCCAGGACTGGACTGCCTTAAAAGAGGATACCAGGATACATCCTTGTGTTTGCGTTTGATCTTTCTACTCTTTACTTTCAATTGTCTTTATTGCATCAATTGTTGTAGTTAATTTTTAATTTCCCTATTCACCCCCCCCCTCTAGGGTTCTACAATTGGTATCAGAGCTTCGTTCTCTTGATTTGGATTTACACCCTTGAGTGATCCATGGCCTCTAACCCTAGCATCAACACGTTTCACAATGAGGGACACTCCACAAATAGGCCTCCCCTATTTGATGGTACCAACTATAACTACTGGAAGATTAGGATGGGCATTTATCTAAAATCTATAGATTTTGATTTATGGGATTGCGTGATAAATGGCCTCCCTACTCCTTCCAGAGCTATTGAGGATATTGCTTCTGACACCCTTCGGGAGACACTTGCTGAAAACATCAAGAAGCTTGCTTGTCGAGATGCCAAGGCAATAAATGCTCTTTACTGTGCTCTCGACAGTAGTGAATTCAACCGAATCTCTACTTGCAAGACTTCCAATGAGATTTGGAAGTTACTTGAAGTCACACACGAGGGAACTTCACAAGTGAAGGAATCCAAGATCAGTAGACTCACGCAAGAATATGAGTCTTTTAAAATGAAGCATGATGAATCTATTGCTAGCATGTTTACTCGCTTTGGTGACATCATTAATCCTCTCTCTTCTCTTGGAAAGGAATATCCCGCTCATGAAAAGATAAGGAAGATTCTTAGAGGATTGACGAAAGCTTGGAGTCCTAAAGCTACCGCAATCATTGAGGGGAACGATCTAACCGTCATGAACCTAGAGACCCTCATGGGTAAGCTAATGACTCACGAGCTTGACATGAAGGATCAAGAGGAATCCTCCATTCAAGAGAAGGAGAAGGAGAAGACCAAAGAAAAGGAGAAGACTCTTGCTCTCAAAGCATCAAGGTCCTACTCCAAGGATAGCTCCGACGACAATGAGTCGGACAATGATGAAGAAATAGCTCTCACAGCTAAGCACTTTCGGAAGTTCTTAAAGTTCAACAAGGCCAACCGCTCTAGACGGGACAATGAAGAAGACCAGACGTGCTATCAATACAGAAGACCCGGACACATCAAGAGGGATTGTCCGATGATACGAAAGGACTCAAGCAAGTACGAGAAGCCTAGCAAGGGAAGCTCGTCCTCCAGAAAGTTCGCCAACACTAGCATTTGGTGTGAAAGCGACGTGAGCGACTCCGACAACGATAAGGAGTGCAAACACAATGCCAACGTCTGTCTCATGGCAACCGATGAGGTACTTGATGATTTTTTCTTAAATACTCTTACCTATGATGATTTGGAGAAAGCCATTCTTGAGTTACATGAAGAACACAAAGGTGTTCGGAATAAATACAAGAAATCTCTTAAGGAGGTTGAGGCTCTTCAACTTGAAGTAGAGAGGCTCTCAAGTATCATTATTAATGTGAAGAGAAAATCTCATATTTTCGACACAGATGAAATGGAGTCTTTGCGACTCAAATTTTAAGAATCTCTTGACACCATCAAGAAAAAGGATGATAAGATTCAATCCATGAGAAGCTCTTATGAATTTGCCATGCGCAAATGTCAAGATGCTAATAGAAGAGAATATTTCACTTCTATTAAGTATAATGATCTTCTTACACGGAGTAAGAATTTAGGTAATAAGAATACCACTCACATGCATGCTCCAAGACACCCTCACACTCATCACAATGCTAGGCATAACCATTACATGAACACTACACACAACTCCTTTTCTAACACAAGAAAAGGACCTTTTGTTAAGAAGAACACCTCTCATCATGCATTTTACTATCATCATAACACTCATGGTAGAACTTCTCACACTAGAAACTCACATATGTACAACACTCACACTTCCTCTTCTAGATCTTCTTTAATGTGCAATTATTATGGTTTGCTTGGTCATACTTCAAATTTCTGTTATACAAGAAAATAAGTTGACATGAGAGTTCTTAAATGGGTTCCTAAGACTAACACTCAAGGACCCATAAGATCATGGGTACCAAAATGTTCATCTTTAACTTATGTTGTAGGTGACGAATCCTTCTCATGCTAGAAGCAAGTGGATTCTCGATAGCGGTTGTTCACGGCACATGACCGGTGATGCTTCACTTTTTACAACGCTATCGATGAAGAAGGAAGGACACGTCTCCTTCGGTAACAATCTTAAAGGTTATATTATTGGAAATGGTAATATCGGTTCTCCTCCTTATCCTTGTATTAATAATGTATGTCTTGTTACTAATCTCAAGCATAACCTCCTTAGTATTAGCCATCTTACCGATAATGGCTATGATATCAAGTTTGTTAAACTCAAATGCTACATTAACGATAGCTCCAATGGAACTATTGTGTATGAAGGCATTAGAGAAAACAATATTTATGTTCTTTATCTTGTTGAAGGTACTAACAATGACAGGTGCCTAGTTGCAAAGAACGATGAGAGTTGGCTTTGGCACATGAGGCTTGGACACGCCAACATGGATACCATCTCTCGCCTCGCCTCCAAGAAGCTTGTACGAGGACTTCCTAGTATCCCTTTCAAAAAGGATATGGTATGTGAAGAATGCGAGAAAAGTAAGTTGACCAAGTCATCCTTCAAATCCATCAACTCTGTGAGTACCACTAGACCCCTTCAACTTATTCATATGGATCTTTTCGGGCCTAGTAGAGTAGCTAGCCTTGGTGGCAAACTTTATGCTTTTGTTTTAGTTGATGATTTTTCGAGATTTACTTGGGCTATTTTTCTTGCTTGCAAAAGTGATACTTTTTGTGAATTTGTTGCTTTTTGTAAACGTGTTCAAAATGAGAAAGGTTTTTCTATCAACAAAATTAGGAGTGATCATGGAAGAGAATTTGATAATGTTGATTTCAAAAGATTTTGTGAAAAGAATAGTTTTGGACATGATTTTGCTTGTCCTCGTACTCCTCAACAAAATGGTGTTGTGGAGAGAAAGAATAGAACCCTTGGCGATATGGCCCGGGTTATGTTAAACCAATATAAGCTCCCCCAATATTTTTGGGCGGAAGCCGTTAATACGGCGTGTCATGTTATTAATAGAGTCTTAATTAGACCTATTACTAAGAAGACTCCTTATGAGCTTTGGTTCAACAAAATTCCTTCTATTGAATATTTCAAAGTTTTTGGTTGCAATTGTTTTATTTTGAATACCAAGGATAACCTAGGCAAGTTTGAAGAAAAGCCTATGAAGGAATATTCCTTGGATACTCTACTCATAGTAAAGGTTTTCGTATTTTTAACAAAAGAAGTCTTGTTGTCGAAGAGTCAATCAATGTCTCTTTTAATGAACTCAACTCTTCTACATTCTCCTCTTCCGAGGATATTGATGACATCTCGTTTGGGTTGGAGAACTCCTCTATTGAGGATCGTTCTTCTTCATCTAACAATGAAGTTGTGACCCCATCTAAAGAGTCTCCTCCTCTCGAGCCTCCTCCAAAGGATCTCCCAAGAGAATGGAGATTTGTCACCAATCATCCTAAGGAGCTTATCATTGGGGATCCTTCCTCAAGTGTTAGCACAAGATCCGCCACTCGTGATCTTTGTGCCAATATGGCTTTTATCTCTAAAATAGAGCCTAAAAATGTTAATGATGCTTTTCTTGATGAATTTTGGATGATAGCTATGCAAGAGGAGCTAAATCAATTTGAGCGAAGCAAGGTTTGGGAACTTGTCCCAAAACCTAGCAATCACCCCATTATTGGAACTAAATGGGTGTTTCGTAACAAACTTAATGAAGATGGGTTAGTGACTCGTAACAAAGCCCGATTGGTTGCTCAAGGCTATAACCAAGAGGAAGGCATTGACTACGACAAAACCTATGCTCCGGTTGCACGTCTTGAATCCATTCGTATGCTTTGTGCTTTTGTTTGTTTTAATGACTTTAAGCTATTTCAAATGGATGTTAAAAGTGCTTTTCTAAATGGTATTATTAAAGAGGAAGTTTATGTTAAACAACCTCCCGGTTTTGAAGATTTTCAATTTCCTAATCACGTCTTCAAACTCCATAAAGCCCTTTATGGCCTCAAACAAGCTCCACGTGCTTGGTATGAGCGTCTTAGCTCTTTTCTTATTTCTCACAATTTTTCAAAGGGAAAAGTTGACACCACACTTTTTATTAAATCCCTTGATGGGACTCTCTTATTGGTTCAAATTTATGTTGATGATATTATTTTTGGTTCTACTAACAACACACTTTGTGTAGAATTTGCCAAAGTTATGTAGGAAGAGTTTGAAATGAGTATGATGGGTGAACTCTCCTTCTTCTTGGGATTACAAATCAAACAAGGACCTAAAGGAACCTTCATCAATCAAGCAAAATATACAAAGGACCACATCAAGCGTTTCGACCTTGACTCATCCAAATCAATGAGAACTCCTATGGCCACAACGATAAAGCTTGACAGTGAGGAAGATGGCACATCGGTTGACATTCGTAAGTATAGAGGTATGATCGGTAGCTTACTCTATTTAACTGCTAGCCGTCCGGATATCATGTTTAGTGTTTGCTTGTGTGCACGATATCAAGCCAATCCAAAGGAATCACATTTGAGTGCCGTTAAGCACATTTTTCGTTATCTCAAAGGCACCATTAACATGGGTCTTTGGTATCCGAAATCCTCATCCTTTGAGCTTTACGGCTTTTCGGATGCGGATTTTACCAGATACAAGATTGACCGCAAAAGTACTAGTGGCACTTGTCAATTCCTCGGGAAGTCCTTGGTATCGTGGTTTAGTAAAAAGCAAAACTCTGTTGCTCTTTCAACCACTGAGGCAGAGTATATTGCGGCTGGTTGTTGTTGTGCACAAATTCTTTGGATGTCACAAACACTTTTAGATTATGGCATTTCTCATTCTTGCACCCCTATTAAATGTGATAACACTAGCTCTATCAATCTCACGAAAAACCCGATTTGTCACTCACGCACGAAGCACATTGAAATTAGACACCATTTTCTTCGTGGCCATCAGCAAAAAGGAGATATCCGTCTTGAATTTATTGATACTACCTATCAATTAGCCGATATCTTCACTAAGCCGGAAGATCGCTTCTCTTTCCTTTAACGTAAACTAGGCATTTTGTCCTTTAATCCATAGTCCCATTCAGCCGGCACACCGACGGTATACTACGGTATACCGGCGGCATGCCGTTTTTCCAAGCAGAATTATGTTCTGTTTCGAAACTTGGCATACCGTCGGTACACGTCGGCATACCGCCGGTATGCCGGATGGAGGCGGACAGGACACGTACTCTGAGATCTGGGCCTCCTTTTTCATCTTTTTTCCATTATTCTTTTTATCATATCTTTATTCCCTCTCATCCATCCCATCCCTCTTAACTACCCATCTCCTCAACTCCCTTCCTATTTATTACTCTTCACTTCACTTTCCCCCTTTCTCTCCTCTTTTTACTCCACTCTCATTAATTCATCCCATCACCTTTTCATCTCTCCACTTTAATCCTCCTCTACAACCGTTCCCTCCCTACCCCCCTTTCAAACTCATCTCTTCATCTTCCTCCTCTACTTTAAAAACCCTCTTTCTTCTATCTCCTCTCTACTACTTCTTCTTCCACACCCAAGCACCAAATCCCTCTACATGGCAAACCCTAAGCGCCCCCGATCCTCCTCTTCCTCCATGTTCAACCCCTTCGTCCCGGTGGTGCTACCTACCGGCTATGACCAACGCGTCTTCTCCAACTCTCTGGCGGCTGACCTTTGGTTCCAGCACTTCGTCCATCACAACGTGTTCAAGGGACGGGCGATCAACTGGAACCTCTTCCCCAGTCACGTCCCTTTGTTTGACGACGCCGGTCTCTCCTCTCTTCTTCGGCGCCAAATTCCTGTCTACCCCGCTGCTGTCCGACTTTTCTATTACAACATGCGAGGGGATGACGATGATCCATCCGCCATTCAATCTATGGTCAATGACCGCCACTTTTGTCTTACTTCTCGGGAAGTGGGGAACATCTTAGGCATCCCAAACAAAGGGGAAGCGTTACCATCTTTGGGTGCTCTCAACTCCTCGGCAGCGTCACCTTTCGACGAATTCTGCCGTATCATCTGCAAGGGTCCCAACCCTCCTGCCATCCCGGCCCTCTCTGTCCAGCTGGAGCCGTTTTACTACGAGCTCAATCGGATCGTATGCCACACTCTTTTTCCTAAGGGCGGGAACTATGACGCAATCACCGGTGATGCCCTCGTCTGTATGTATCATCTCTATGCCCGGAAGCGATTCTCCTTCCCGAAGACTCTTCTTCTGCAATTCCGGCGTGTCTTGCCTTCGGGGAAGCCGAATCTCTACTATGGCTCTTTTATCACTCTGCTTATGGCTGCCAAACAGGTTGACCTGTCTCTCTGCTCCTCGAATGGCGTCCCCTCATATCTTGCTGTCTTCCGTACCCTTGCTGGCGCCTCTACTTCCCGTGCCTCATCTTCCCAAGAGCAACCGGCATCCACTCCTGTTGCTCCCACATCTACCCCTCCTACTTCGAGCCGTTATATGCCGCTCACTCAGCAGCACTTTGATATGCAGATAGCCCAGGCGGAGGAGCAGATGCGGGCCCACACTCGTGGACTTGGCACCCTGATCCAGTCTCGTTTTCTCGATCAGGGGTATTTTATTCAGTGCACTCTGCAAGACCAGGATACCTTTCTGGATCTTAATCTTCAGGATCTCATGTACACGGCCCCGCGTTTCTCTGACCCCAATGCCTATGGGTTTATGTACCCTGACGGCATTGATCCTTTTGGCGCCTTCCAGCAAGCTCAGGGTGATGATGATGATCCGGCTGAGGATTAGGGATGGACTTCCTTTTGGTGATGGTTTCGATTTTTGAGTGTTTCTAGTTTTTATGTGTTTGTCTTTATGTTGTCTTTTGTGGTCCTTCGGGGACCGGTGTGTGGTTGTTACTAGTTGTTTGCTGTCCTTTCGGGGACTTTATCTTGGTTGTCTCTAGTGTCCGGCTCTCGTTGTGGAGAGTCTTTTATTTTATCACTATGATATGTATGGGTCCAGCATGTATTCACTTCCTACTTCAATATATTAATGCATGCTTCTCTTTATATACTCGTGTCATTTTTATTATGCATTGTTTCTATTGATTATCCCCATCTTTGACTAAGTGACAAAGGGGGAGAAATCGTATTGAGGGGGAGCTGTCTACCTACGGGGGAGCTACTCCCTGAAGATGCTATCTCTCTATTTTGTCAATTATCAAAATGGGGGAGTTTGTTGGCACATTTTATTTTGAGTAATTAACAGCATCTTCGTAGTTTAGTCTTCTGTTCTTCAGATTCAAACATTCTCACAAGATCTACTACATGGAGTTCTTCCATTCAAGAGCATTCTTCTTCTTCCTTGAAGACTGTAGCAGTTACTGGCGTTCCCTGCATAAGACGGCATCTTCCTGCTTAGAGTCTTCGAGTCTGTACTGGTCTAGGTATACCTGTAAACACCTAAGGACGGATGACAGTAAAAAGAACAAGTCAAAAATCAAATATCTACAGAGCGGCATACCGGCGGTATGCTCCGGCATACCGACGGTATACCGTTTTTAGAATACAGAAAGTTGCTGTGACAAATAGTCGGCATACCGGCGGCATGCTTCGGCACACCGGCGGTATACCGCTTTTCTTGTCCAGAAAGTTGCTGTGACAAATTGTCGGCATACCGACGGCATGCTCCGACATACCGACGGTATACCATTTTTAGCAATCCAAAAGTTGTTGTGACAAATTATCGGCATACCGACGGCATGCTCCGGCATACCGGCGGTATACCGTTTTTAGCAACTCAAAACTTGCTGTGACAAATTGTCGTCATACCGGCGGCATGCTCCGGCATACCGGCGGTATACCGAGTTTCAAATATTTGGTTTTTGAATTGCTCTGACTAGCATTAATGGCCGCATTTAATGCTCTCAAACGGTCATTAATATGACCGTTACTATTTGGCCGGTATACCGACGGTATGCCGCTGCATACCGACGGCATGCCGGTCTGTCTGTATTCAGAGCATTAAATGCCACCAACTCTTGGTTCTCTTATAAAAGAAAGCTCTCTCTCTCTCTCTCTTGAGCTTTCTTACCAACTCTTCCATAAATTTTCCAACAACTAAGAGCTCCACCATTAATACTCTTCCAAGCTTTTCATTGTCATCCTCTCCCAAAGTGCTAGAGTATTAAAGAGTTGTACATTTCGATCTTCACGTGTTAGAAGATCAACAAGTTCTCATTCTCTTTTGTTTGAAGTTGGCGAGCCTTCGTAAGAAAACTCGTGTGTAGAAGTTGGCGAGTCTTCGGATCCAAACTCGTGTTGAAGTTGGCGAGTTCTTCGGATCCAAACTCGTGTGTACTATTTTGTTAAATAGTGGATTAAAGCCGGAGAGAGTTCCGGGACTGGACTGCCTCAAAAGAGGATACTAGGATACATCCTTGCGTTTGCGTTTGATCTTTCTACTCTTTACTTTCAATTGTCTTTATTGCATCAATTGTTGTAGTTAATTTTTAATTTCCCTATTCACCCCCCCCCTCTAGGGTTCTACAGGTGCTGCATAATTTTTAAAATGTGCTATCTCTATCTGAGTGTTGGCCAAAAATTTATCACACACCCTTTGTTCATTCAAAGTGTGTTGCGCACTGTGTGTCAAAATCTTGTCAAATAGCGTACTGTCTTATGCATACACAAAACAAGAACTGTCATAACACATGCGCCATTTATGATTTATGCAGAGTTAAAATCACTTAGATTTAATTTTATAAATATAATCTTTCATGATTCTAACTCTTGTTTTTTTTCCTACAGCACCAGAAGCTGAAGTCATCGTCAAAGAAGAAGTGCTGTCACCTTTTGTCAAAGAAGAACCGGTGACTATTAAGGAAAAAATAATTCTAAAAATTGAAGTCGCTGTTAAAGATGAACCAACATCAGAAGGCAGTGGCACTGGGAGCTCCAATCACCCGGCTCCTGTAGGGGACTTTGATCAACTGGGGCCTTCATATGCGCGATGGTTAAGGGAGTGGTACCTGCCCCAACATATCCATTCTTAGGAAAATGAATAAAAGCAAATTTCTTTTCGTGACTCAATATTTTCCTGCTTGATGTTGCTTTTTGATGTTCTGAGATATAGTTTATTTTACAAATGTAGTCCTTTACTCCTTTTTATGGAGAGAAAGCATAAAGAACTTTTTGTTTACTCATTTGTAATGAACTTATGTTCTTGTGGACTTATCATCTTTGGCACACCTTGGTTTTTAGGTATAGATAATAAGTTAAGAGAGGGAATCAGAAGTAGTGTAGATATGGTATTTCTTGAAAATAACATCACTAATTATATTTGTTCTGAGGTCATAGACATGACAGAATATAACTTGATGTAATATTACTTTTGTGACGACGTTATCAGAGGTAACGTGGACATGATAAGTCGTTGATACAGACGGTGGAATTCAGAGGTAATGCGGAAGTAAATTCATATATCTGTTGATTATCCTTAAACCAACTGGGGCTTACGAATAAGATATCTCTTAAAACGACTAGGTTTCAAGATATGATGTTGAGATGGTAAGTTGTGATGGATGTTATGGGATAATCTTTTGAGGATGTACCATAAAATCCGGGTTAGACTCCACTGGAGATTTTGGAGGACTTATTATTTGTGGGTTTATTCACGAAAGAGTGAATAAAAGATAATAATTCAATAATTTGTGTATGTACAATATTTGTCAAAAAATATAATACACACTGTCAAACATGATATTTCTTCAGGAATTTGCCATTGATGGGCATCATAGCAATTCGACCGTCCATCGCGGTCAGCTGGTAAGCTCCGTTAGAGAAGACTTTGCTTATGACATAGGGACCTTCCTATTTTGGCTCGAACTTGCCCTTGATCATGTGTGTCATAGTCATAGGACGTATGACAGTATGGTCAAGTTCACCTTTTTGAAAGGTTCGTACTTTGACTTTGCGATTGAAAGCTTTTGAGATTCGGGCTTGATATAGCTCAATATGTTGTTGAGCTAACAACCGTTTCTCGTCGAGTGCTTCAGGTTCTTGAAGTCGAAGATGATCATTATTTTCTACTGTCAACTCGTTGGCGATACCTATCCTCAAGGATGAATTTTAATCTCCAACGGTAAAACAGCTTCGCATCCATACACCAGAGAGAAGGGTATACAGCCAGTCGGGGTACGTACAATAGTACGGTATGCCCATAGACATTTTTCAAGCTTTTTGCTCAAGTTGTATTTTTTGGCAGAAACAAACTTCTTAAGAAGCTTGATAATTGTCTTGTTAAATGCTTCTGCTAAACCGTTGGTTGCGGGGAAATAGGATGTAGAAGCAATATTGTTGATTCGAGTGTCATTATAGAATCGAGTGAATGCTTGACTCACGAACTGAGGTCCGTTGTCATGGATGATTCTCCGAGGAACTCCAAATCGATAAATAACGTGATGCTTGATGAAGTTGATGACACGGCTTGTCTTGACTTTAGCTAGAGGAATAGCCTCTGCCAATTTTAAGAAGTAATCGGTTATAGATAGGATGAACCAATGTCCTCGAGATAATAATGGGTTGATAGGGCCGATAACATCCATGACCCAAGCTTCAAAGGGCCAAGATGTTGTAGTCGGATGCAAGAATTCAGACGGTTGATGGATAAAATCTTTTTGGATTTGACATGCTCGATATTTCCTTGTAGATTCAATTACATCTGCCATCATGGTGGGCCAATATCACGACCCGCACCAACTGTGAGGGTAAGAGTGCATAACAGCGCCCAGCCTACGCCGCAGTGTCGGTGGTAGAATGCTGTTCTAGGTCATTAACTATAACTACATAATATGAAATACTCTCCAAAAGGAGGCCAATCACAGAAGGTACAACTCAATCACAATCTAAGGTAGAATATAGCACGATGAAATAGATAAAAAAATCCCCAAACTGAGGTACAACAAGAAGTAAAATAATCAAAGTTAACAACTACCAGTCTCAATATCTCTAAAATATACAACTCTGAAATCAAGGACAACAACTAATCATGAAAAGAAAGGACAGTCTAAGCTATCTATACTATGCAAGGTATCGTCCTCAGCAGCTGCCTGAACCTCCCCAGGGGTCCAGGTCGCGAGTGTCATCTAGGCAAGCTCCAAAGTAAGGGGTACAGGGTTCCTCATCATCCTCTGTAAAATTTTCAACAGGTCCAGTCAGGACGGGAGCGAGCACAATATATCTCACGTAGATCATAACAGGTTAGAAAATATAAACATACAAGAGAGTACGATACATGAAACTGAAAGAAAGTACATGATGTAAATAGGGAGAGAACTGTAATAGAAATATCTACTATAAGTAGAGAGCTACCAGTGACCAGTGATTTAGAGTACAAAGTCGACATGTGAACGGCTGGATTTGCACATGAACATACTAAAGAGGCGCACATGGTTATACTACTTTGGAATTATTCACATGACTATTTATACTCCCCCATACTCTAATCAATACACAAGGATCCAGACAAGTTATGTTACGCACATAATTTTCACATGAAAGCCCATAAATAGGTGTACATAAAGTATACATGAGGGCTCATAAATGAGTGCACATGAAATTCACATGAAGGCCCATAAATGGGTGCACATGAAATTTACATGAGGGCTCATAAATGAGTGCACATGAAGTATAGGTTATACATGAGATACATGAGAAACATGATCAAACATGAGAGCACATGAGAGTACACGAGCATGCATAAACGAGCATGAAGCACATGAGAAACATGAATAACATGAGAGCGAGGAATACATGATGTACATGAAACACACGATATGATATATCCGATGCTCCCGAGGGGATAACATCTCAATGTAGGGATCCATATAGTACCAATCCGTGATAAATCATGACAGCATCAAATAAGGTAAACTAGAGCAGGAATATAATTCTAAGCAAGTTATGAAATGATCAAAGAATATACTCGCCTGGTATCCTGAGTATCTGAAGAAAATCTACTGTCCGAGGAGTGGTGTCTGTCTCCTATAGAACAGTACAAGTCACTACAAGTCTAAAATAATATAACAGACTGCTACAATGCATATACATAATATTTGGGGTCAAACTAGACTAAAGTCAACCCTTGGTCTGTTAGGGTTATATACTAAAAGCATCACTTTTGTAGTAACCTTATTTTCTTAAATTTTGAATGAGAATCATATGGGCAAATGTTTGCATATTGTATTTGTTGCAAGTATTAATGCAAATGTCTGATATTCTATATTGTAGATAGTATGGTGTACGGTGTCACATAGAAGATCATATTATCAGTTCCCTATAGAGTATATAAATAGTTCACAACCTAGATGGACTTGGACAATCTATTGGAAAGGTTGTAATGTAATCTGGTATTAGTCTATCTTGAATATAGGTTTACAATAGTACACTTTGTGTGTATTGAACAGGACCACTTGAGGTTGTTTTTTTTGTATTGACTACATAAGAGAACAAACACCTCTGTTATTATGGATGCTTGTGCTTTTAATCCGGATATAATAACAGACATGTATATGCAGTGTGCATTACTTTGACTCATAAAAGAGTGAGATTCATTATGGATCAACAACCTCTATGAATTGGATAATAATATTATATGTATGATGGGCTGTTGATTATAAATAGAATCAATGTCCCGATACATCGGGTTGATGATGTCCCCTTAAGGAGCTCATAAGGATTGTCATGTAAACCCTGCAGGTGGATTATATCCGACATGACAAATAAAGTTGAGCAGTACTACTTAAGGATAAAAGATGTCGAATCAATATAGTTGTCAGTAACTTAATTTGATCGACGGACATACGATATCTTAACATGGGGAGCCAAACGAGCATATAATAAAAGGAGCCCACAAACCTAATTTGGGATTAGGGAGGTAGTACAACAATAGCTCATTAGTGGACCGATCTATTATTAATGGGCCTGGATTATGTGTTCGGGCTGAACACGGGATATCCAGATCCATTAGGAGGCCTAACCCTAATTTTTCCTCATGGTCCCTGTCATAGCCTATATATATCCTCTATTCTCTGGCAGCCAGATTACTGATCAGAAATCAAATACTTTCTCTAAATTCGTGATTCATGTAAGGAGAGAAAGAAAGGGCTGCCAAGGAGAAGAAAAGGTTGGGAGATCGTCGCCCATACGACGTCCAACTCGAGGAAGGAATACGTACAGAAGATCTTGGGGTCGTCCGTTCGAGATTGCCAGAAATTACTTGTCTCCTTTCCGTCGCAGGTATAATTCGTGAACCCTAGTTTCCGCCTATGAAGGGTTAGAACACGTATTAGATCTTTTTAACTTTCTATCGATCAATACGCACACCAAAGAAAGGGTCCTGGGAATGCCCAGTTCCATCAATTGGTATCAAAGCCACTTTGGATCTACGTATTGATTGATACGTCCATGTTGTCCAATAAAACCTGTGCTGTGTAATAGTCGGTAGATGTAGATCTGTTCTAACTCGATTTTACAGGCATCTTAGATCCAACTATTATGGTCCAATGCATGTTTTTTATTGTGTTGTTTAAACCACAGACATGTCGTGGATGTTGTTGTTGCTGTGGATGTAATTAAAATCACGAGGATTGATCGTGCTTATTGTTTTAATTTTTTAATCTAGATTTTGTGTGAACTCCTTCGGGAGTTATAGGATTGATATAATTTTAATTATTTTTTATCAATCGTGATGGCGGTGGGGGCTGTTTCTGACGTCGGACGAGATGATGGTTTTAAGCAGTCCAGAGGTAGACAGATGTTTTTTAATGAAGGAATCGACAGCCAAAATCTTTTTTTTTTAAATTCGGGGCGCTACCCCGAACCCTACGACCTGACCGGGCAGGTCGAACCCCGAATAGATCTGTGCAGCGCCATATTTTGGATTCAGATAGTTGAGGACGGAGCAGCAACGATGACCATAATAGTTGAATATTTTTCTTATTTTTATCATTTTACTTTTTTCTAATTATGCATGTTTATTATTGTGTGGATATTTTTTTTGAAAAACTAAGCCTACATTAATAATGGACAACAAGGACATAATATCAACTAATAGAAAAACTCTCATTGTTAAATAACTAAGTGGGAGAGGATATTTATTTAGTATAAATCATATGGTCTCCATTACTGGTTTGTAGGTGATGTAATTATACTTGCGCGTTGGCTTTAGTGCTTTCCTCAATATCGGATGAGTATAATTATGGATCACCAGTACAAACTTTCTTAGGGATAATTGTAGAAAGTTACCTAGTATGTGTTCACTTCTCCATCTGAAGGAACTCATTACAAGGTAATGGACTTAGTATTAAGTAATGGTATACACTTAGATACAAATAATGGTATCCTTTCCATCGGAGTCACTGCTATTATTTGTATGACCAAAGCAAGACCAGCATATTAATTTTATTTGTCATAAAGTTATGTTGACATGATTGTAAAATTAATAAGAAAAACCTACTTGAACAAAGTTGAATTTGTATACGTCCACACTATTGTGGCATACTAAATTCATGGTGTTCAAGGTGTTGGTGAATTTCTTATTATTGTTTTGAGGGAATCAATATTTAGTTAATTCAAAAAGTTTTTTTTGCCCTATATAATTTTATTTATGTAAAATTCTCAGGATTTCAAAAATGGGTTCTTTCAATCCACTTATAGTGATTCTTAAAGAAAACAAACTTACTAGACCAAATTATATTGACTGGAAACGTAATTTAGACATTGTTCTGACTGCTGAGGAGTACAAATATGTACTTGTTAAGGAATGCCCACCTAAGCCTGATGCTAACTCTGATGAAGAGGTCAAAGAAGCTTATAAGAAGTGGAAAAAGGCAGATGAGATGGCGCGGTGTTACATTCTGGCATCTATGTCAAATGTACTGCAACATCAGCATCAGGCCATGGCCACAGCTTATGACATGATGTATAACCTCAAGGAACTCTTCGGACATCATAGTAGAGCAGCTAGGCAGTTTGCTATAAAATGTTTGATGAATACAAAAATGGCTGAGGGTACACCAGTAAGGGATCATGTTTTCAAGATGATGGGTCATCTGAATGAAATGGGAATCTTTGGAGCTGAAATCGATAGAGAATCCTAGGTCGATATCATTCTCGGAACTCTGCGTAAAAGTTTTGACAATTTCTGCCTTAATTACTACATGAACAAAAGGTTGTATAGTTTGGCAGAACTTACAAAAGAGCTACAGGATGCTGAATCTCTTTTTAGGCAGAGTGGTCATGTTTTTGTTTCTGAAAAGGCTTCTACTTCTAAGACAAAAGACAGTAAAAAGAACAATAACATTCAAAAACAGGCAAACTCAACAAAGAAGGGCATGGGACCTCAAGGCGCGATAAAAAGCCGAAATGTAAATATTTCAAGTGCAAATGGTCATGACATTGGAAGACTGATTATCCACTTCTCAAACAGGGGAACAAAGAAGGTATATCTCATTTACTGGTAGTTGAAACATGTTTAGCGGTGTTATCTACCGACACCTGGTGTGTAGATACAGGAGCCACTAATCATGTCTGTAATACATTACAGGGGTTCCAGGAAACTAGACGGCTCAGTAATGGAGAGATATGCTTGTTCATGGGTGATGCTATAAAAGTATCGGTCGTTGCATTAGGAGATGTTACTTTATCTTTTGGTAGAAATAAGTCTTTGACATTGAGAGATTGTCTTTATGCACCTTCACTTAGAAGGAATTTAGTTTTTGTTTCTATGTTAGTTAAGGATGGATATTCAGTTTATTTTAATGACAATATTGTTATTAGAAAGAATAAATATTTTATCAGTTCTGTTGCATTGGTTGATAATCTGTATGTCATTAATCCTATTTCGTCCACAATACAACTTATGGAAATAAATAATATGTCATCTAACTTAAATAAGAGAAAAGAACCTTCTTGTATGAACCAAACATATCTTTGGCACTTGCGATTGGGGCATATTAACCTAAGAAGAATTCAAAGACTAGTTGAAGATGGACCTTTGAGTTCATTGGAAGTGGAGGCACTACCAGTCTGTAAATCCTGCTTGGAAGGTAAAATGACCAAAAGGCCTTTTACGGCGAAGGGGTATAGGGCCAAAGATGTGTTGGAATTGGTTCATTCTGATTTGTATGGACCCAAGACTATCCAAGCTAGAGGTGGCTTTGAATATTTTGTTACATTTAATGACGATTATTCAAGGTATGGATATATTTATTTGATGCACCGTAAGTTTGAGTGCTTTGAGAAATTTAAAGAGTACAAGGCTGAAACGGAGAAACGTCATAGAAAATGTATCAAGTCATTATGATCAGATCGTGGTGGCGAGTACCTATTGGAGAGTTTAGGGATTATTTATCAGAGGCTAGGATTGTATCCAAATTGACTGCACCTGGAATGCCCCAGCAGAATGGTGTAGCCGAAAGAAGGAATGGAACTCTTATGGAGATGGTTAGATCAATGATGAGTTATTCGGATTTGCCATATTCGTTTTGGGGATATGCCTTAGAGATTGCAGCTTATATTTTGAACTTGGTTCCTTCTAAGTCAGTACCTCTTACTCCCACAGAGCTGTGGATTAGGCGTAAGCCTAGTCTGAAATATGTTCGTATTTGGGGTAGTCCAGCACATGTGCAGAATGGGAAAGCAGATAAGTTAGAATCTCGTACAGAAGTACGCTTGTTTGTAGCCTATCCAAGAGGAACGAAAGGAGGTTTATTTTATAGTCCTAAGGATCAGAAGGTTATTGTTAGCACCAATGTCCGATTCTTAGAGGAAGACTATGTGATGAACCATAAACCCACAAGTAGAGTTGTTTTAGAAGAACTGAGACGTAAGACACCAAGTACTTTAGTACCAACAGTACAAGAGGATAAACCATAAATAACTGCATAACGTGTCACAAATGTTACACCACCATCGATAGTGCCTCGTTGTAGTGGGAGGGTTGTGATACAACCTGATAGATATATGTTCTTGGGAGAGTCGTCAGACTTCGTCCCTGAGGAACAAGATTATGATCCCTGTACCTACAATAAAGCACTCTAAGATAAAGATGCAGAGTCTTGGCAAAAAGCAATGATATCTGAAATAGAATATATGGATTCTAATCAGGTCTGGGAGCTTGACCCGTTGGTGTAAAAGCTATTGGATGCAAGTGGGTCTATAAGAGAAAAAGAGGATCAGACGGTAAGGTTAAAACCTTTAAATCTCGGCTTATAAGCAAAAGGTTTTACTCAAAGAGAGGGTATCGATTATGAGAAAACCTTTTCTCCTGTAGCCATGCTTAAGTCTATCCGGATTCTTTTATCTATTGCAGCTCATCTCAATTATGAGATTTGGCAAATGGATGTCAAGACAGCTTTCCTTAATGGAAGTCTTGAGGAAGACATCTATATGAAGCAACCAGACGGGTTCATCGAAAAGGGCCAAGAGCATCTTGTTTGTAAGCTCAAGAAGTCCATTTGTGGACTTAAGCAAGCTTCCAGATCTTGGAACATATGTTTTGATCAGGTGATAAAATCTTATGGATTTGATCAATGTCTGGATGAATCATGTGTATACAGAAAGTGTGACGGAAACGTGGTGGTGTTCCTAGTACTTTATGTGGATGACATCTTGCTCATTGGAAATAATGTGAAGGTGTTATCTGATGTAAGGGTATGGTTATCCAAACAATTTGATATGAAGGACTTGGGAGAAGTAGGTCACATCCTTGGGATCAAAGTTCTACGAGATCGCAAGAAAAGGATGTTGGGCTTATCCCAAGCTTCCTATATCGATACTGTACTAACTCGTTTTAGTATGCAAAATTCTAAGAAAGCTTTCTTACCTTTTAGACATAGAATTGCTCTATCAAAGAAGCAGTGTCCGAGGACACCTAAAGAGATAGAGAACATGAAGGCAGTTCCTTATGCTTCAGCAGTAGAAAGCTTAATGTATGCAATGCTATGTACGAGACCAGATATCTGCTTTGCCGTAGGCATGGTCAGCAGATATCAGTCTAACCCAGGACAAGAGCACTGGACTATCGTAAAGCATATTTTAAAGTACCTGAAAAGGACTAAAGAGTATATGCTAGTTTACCAGGCAGATAGTTTAGCTCCCTTCGGGTATACAGACTCAGATTTTCAGTCAGATAGGGATTCCAGGAAATCTACCTCAGGTTATGTGTTTACTTTGGGAGGTGGAGCCATTGTGTGGAGGAGTATCAAGCAAAAATGTATTGCTGATTCCACCATGGAAGCTGAGTATGTGGCAGCCTCTGAGGCAACCGAAGAAGCGATTTGGCTCAGAACTTTCTGTTGGACTTGGAAGTGGTACCTAGTTTGCCTAAATCTATTACACTTTATTGTGATAATAGTGGTGCAGTTGCAAACTCGAAGGAACCACGAGACCATAAGACAGGCAAACACATTGAGCACAAGTACCACCTAATACGAGATTTCGTAAGAAAGGAAAAGTTGCTGTGATCAAGATAGCATCAGCCGACAACCTTGCTGATCCCTTTACAAAGAGCTTACCAGATAAGGCTTTTGATAGTCATGTTGAGGAAATGGGAGTCAGATGTGTAGCAGCATGGCTTTAAGTATAAGTGGGAGATTTGTAACAGTATACTGAAAGGCAATGCTTTGAGTATAAGTGGGAGATTGTTAGGGTTATATACTAAAAGCATCACTTTTATAGTAACCTTATTTCCTTAAATTTTGAATGAGAATCATATGGGCAAATGTTTGCATATTGTATTTGTTGCAAGTGTTAATGCAAATGTCTGATATTCTATATTATAGATAATTTGGTGTGTGGTGTCACACAGAAGATCATATTATCAGTTCCATATGGATTATATAAATAGTTCACAAACTATATGGACTTGGACAATCTATTGGAAAGATTGTAGTGTAATCTGGTATTAGTCTATCTTGACTATAGGTTTATAATAGTACACTTTGTGTGTATTGAACAGGACCACTTGAAGTTGTTCTCTTTGTACTGACTACATAAGAGAACAAACACCTCTGTTATTATGGATGCTTGTGCTCTTAATCCGGATATAATAACAGACATGTATATGCAGTGTGCATTACTTTGACTCATAAAAGAGTAAGATTCATTATGAATCAACAACCTCTATAAATTGGGTAATAATATTATATGTATGATGGGCTATTGATTATAAATGGAATCTATGTCCCGATACATCGGGTTGATGATGTCCACTTAAAGAGCTCATAAGGATTGTCATGTAAACCCTACAGGTGGATTATATCCGACATGACAAATAAAGTTGAGCGGTATTACTTAAGGATAAAAGATGTCGAATCAATATAGTTGCCAGTACCTTAATTTAATCGACGGACATACGATATCTTAATATGGGGAGCCAAACGAGCATATAATAAAAGGAGCCCACAAACATAATTTGGGATTAGGGAGGTAGTGTAACAATAGCTCATTAGTGGACCGAGCTATTGTTAATGGGCCTGGATTGTGTGTTCGGGCTGAACACGGGATATCCAGATCCGTTAGGAGGCCTTACCCTAATTTCTCCTCATGGTCCCTGCTGTAGCCTATATATATCCTCTATTCTCTGGCAACCAGATTACTGATCAGAAATCAAATACTTTTTCTAAATTCGTGATGCACGTAAGGAGAGAAAGAAAGGGCTGCCAAGGAGAAGAAAATGTTGGGAGATCGTCGCCCACACGATGTCCAACTCGAGGAAGGAATACGTACAGAAGATCTTGGGGTCGTCCACTCGAGATTGTCAGGAATTACTTGTCTCTTTTTCGTCGCAGGTATAATTCGTGAACCCTAGTTTCCGCCTATGAAGGGTTAGAACATGTATTACATCTTTTTAACTTTTTATCGATCAATACGCACACCAAAAAAAGGGTCCTGGGAATCCCCAGTTCCATCATGGTCAACTCTAGCCAACTATACTATTCAAACTAGGTCAACTGGGTCAATCCTAACCCAAACAAGTCTCACTAAGCCTAACCAGCCTATTCTAGCATACACACACAATATCTAGGCTATACAAGCCAACCACACACCTTAACTGGCATCCATGCCATATACACAGGCTATGAGCCATAGGCTATGAGCCATAGGCTATAGGCCATAAGCTAAAACACATATAGTCCATTTCACACTTATTGCATATTCCTACATATTTCATATATCAAACTATATCTAATTTAATATAATTAAAACACATTCATACATTTATAGGCTACATGATAATATTACATATAGATATGTATATACATATATATATACATAGAGTGATAGGGTAGGGACATGTGTGTTTGTGTCTAGCTGTACATGTAACATGTGGGTGTGTGTAGAGCATGTGTGTATGTAAACAGGGAACCAAATTTCAGGTTTTAGGTGATAGGAAATAGTGTGGATACATGTGTGTGTGTGTGTGTACATAGAAACAAGGAGTGTGTGATTCAAAGGGTGGCAATATGGCATGGTGTGTGTTGTGTAGAAAAGGAAACTGAAATCAGTGAGTGTATCATGCATAACTAAGTGTGAGGCATGATAGTTTAGTGGTGTGTGGGTGCAATGTGATACCTATTCTCAGGTTGAGATATGAAATCAGGAAATGGGTGATGTGCAAAACAGAAATTGGAAACCAATGACAGTTCACTTGATTAATAGTTTAATTCAATGACTCAATACCAAATCAAATTCGAAAACCCCTTCACCTAGATGTCATCAACTAACATGAACCCAACTAACAGTGAACTAACAAATGTAAATGGATTTAGCATGGCAAATAAACTTTCAAAATCAGTTTTAGAAGGAATGAAAGTTCAGATATCTTAGTTTTCAAGACTGTGTATCAGTCCACTCATTGAACCGCCCCAACCCACATTCGAAAATCCATTCTTGTTGAAAACAACCAAATCTAACATTAAAATCCAATCTAGCAATAATTAATACACATGTAGATGAGTTTAAACATGGTAATTAACAGGAAAACATCAGTTGTAACAGGGAATTAAAAATCAGACATGAGAGCAGTGCATATTGTGTTCAATGACAGTTTATACATATCAAAATCCTACACTACTAAAATATGACAAATTAGCGACATCATTATACGTCGTTAATAATGGAAAATACGTCGCTAATCGTAATTAGCGACGACTTTAGCGACGAAAAATGAAGGTCGCTTTTAAGCTAGTCGCAGATGGCACATTCGTTGCCCGACGTCGTTGTTTGCGACGTCACCGCCGTGTCGCTGGGTCGTCGCAAAGTTAGCGACGGAGAGCGACGAAAACTTTATGTCACAAAATTAGCGACTTAATGCGACTACTTAGCGACGTTTAGTTCTATTTACATGGTGACGTGCCATGCCTGCCACGTCAGCAAGGTGGCAACGTACAGCGACGTAACGCCGCTAATTAGCGACGTATAGCGACGTCCCGTATCCGTCGCTACATGTCGCTATCCGTCGCAGAATACTGAAAAAAAATAAAAATATATAATATGTATTTTTGTTATGCTGTGTGTTTGTGTTTACAGTGCGTGTGAAGTGCAGTATTCGAACCATCGACAGTTTCGCTTACTGTTCTATGTTTTATCTTGGATAGAAAGAGCAACAGTTCAGGGTGCACTTCTCAGAGCTTCCTCTTCACGTCGTTTATTTCTCGGGATCCTGTACGACGTCCCGAGAGAGTGAAGGATGTGAAAATAAAGCTCTCAGAAGTACACCCCGAACATTTTTTCTCTCTGTCCAAGATAAAACATACAATAGTAATCGAAACTATCGATGGTTCCGAACACTGCATTTCACATACACTGTAAACACAGACACACATCATTACAAAAATACACATATTTTTTTAAAATTTGGGCAGCACCTCCTTTGTATATTAGATCATTGCATATAACCCAGCATAGGTATATTTGTCATCCCCATCGCAGATATCATCATAATTAACAGTCTTCCATCATAACAGTCTACAACTAATAGATGAATAACAGTCTCCCATCATAACAGTCTACAACTAAATATCATACATGTACTCAATAAAAATACCAACAAATTAAATATCACAAACATACATGTCCAACAAACATACATGTCCAACAGAGTCAAATAATAATGAAAATCAGTGTACAGAACGGTCAATGGGCCTACAGGGCCAATAAATACAAAGATGATAAAAAAAATCTACTGGATCACTGAGGACCCCTGCCGCGCATCTGGGATAGCATGTACTCATACTGCTCCTGTGTGAGCTGTACCGTAGGGGCAGTAGGAGGCAGTGTAATGTTTGGAGTCGACGTTGTCGATGGATCGGGAAGACGTATCTGCTCCAGCTCTCGCAGTCGCTCACCATGCGCAGCAAGGGTACTCACGATCCTCTGAGTACTCTCCTCAATCGAAGCCGATACCTGAGTGAGTGAGGAAGACATGGTCCTCTGCGATCCCTCCAGCTCGACCTGTCTACGCTCTATGTGCTGCATAGACTCGGTGAGCGTGTGCAAGCTGGCAGCTGTAGCCTACTGCAGACTCATCAGCTCCTGTATACTGCACTCGACCGCATCAAATCGTCCGGTGATCATCGGAGGGTCGGATCGTTGCTCTATGGTAAGGTGATCAGAAATTTGCTGCTGCAACTCGCGACACAGCTCGTCGATCTGACGACGAATATCTTGAGCTCGTGACGACGCCTGCGAAGCCGGAGACTGCGCACTGACAGAGGGAGCCCGGGATGACTCCGAAGCTAAATACACGTTGTAGGATCCCATACCGTAGTACGTACCCTTCTGAAGACCGCCAACGGCGGTCATCTAGAGGTCGTCCGGTGATGGAGCTGTAGGCGGTTGGGAGGAAGTTCCAGCCCCTCCCTCTGCTGGCGCACTAGCAGCAGCAGCCCCCTCCTCTTGTAGCCGAACAAACTCGACCTAAAACAATGTTTGCTAACGTGTAAGTGTTTGCTAAAGTCTATATTGATATCTATTTTCCTGTTTTCTAAATTATAATAAATTAATATAAAGAATAGAACGTACATATGCCTGCGTCGCCCTCTCGTGAATGAACTCCCCAGCCCTCCGATGGGTGACCAGGAAGACGGTCACCATGTTCGGATCCTCACCCTTTTTTACCTGTTAAAATATATTATCTATTATTAGTATTAAACATTCTATCCGACTATATATAAAATGATGTCCGACATAGGAAATGTACCAGACGACGAAAATGCTCCGTCATCGGAATGGAGCTACCACACCACTTTCTGGCACTCGACCGCGCCACCTTGGCCTTGTCAGACCGCTCCTGGTACCTGGCCTCGGCGAATCTAGCCTTCATCGCAGTCCACTGCTCTGGCGTGATCCAACCATGGATCGGCTTTCCGGAGCGATCACGAGACATCTGGTCGTGGATCACATCACGGATGAGCTTGCCTGCGACGACAGAAAATTGGGCCTCGATCTTCGTCGCCCGGTGTGGTGGATAGAAATAGGTCCTTTACAAGAAGTAAAATAAAAAAGTTATATAATATACACAAATAATTATTAAAATTTAAAAAAACACAAATTTTTTACCTTGAAGTGGGCCAACCAAAAGGCCTTCCTATCTGCGGGAGCATCTGAGTAGTTAATCCAAGGCCCACCATAGTTCTGCCTCAGAAATAACCCCAGCTGTCTCTGTACTGCAGGAGGCCGATATCTATACAATAATAAATTTCAAAAATATATATGTACATATAATCATCTGAGAAATATATATTAACTAATTAACTTACTTCATAGGCCCGTCCGTCCAAATCTCCATACGCGTCTCGTCCGGGGGAGCGCATGGAGGGTCGCTCTTACCTCTTGGCTAGGCAGGATCAGTCTGATCGCCGTCCTCCATATGCTCGGCGTCGGCTCTCCCCATGGAGCCGTCGGCAGGAGGAATACTGGACGTGGAAGGAATGCTGGACGCGGGATCAGGAATGCTGGACGACGAGGAAAGAGTCGCCAACCTGCTGGAACTGCCCTGTCCTGGTAATGGACCGGGAACAGAATGGTACACTGGCGTACTCCGAGATGAGGATGAGGGTACAGAATCTGCATCCCCAGCCCGAGGCAGACGGGACTGCCTAACATAATATTCTCTGCGTCGTCCGGGTCTAGTCATACATGATAATAACATATGACAATAAAACAAATATGCATATTTATATGATAGACATCACAGATTTTTCAAAAATCTCATAGTCACAGATAAAAGTGTCACTAAAGTGTCACAAATTTATATGATAAAAGTGTCACTAAAGTGTCAAATATGATGATAAAACAAACGTACATATTTAATCCTCTTCTAAAAATTCATCTAGTTCGTTTAGCTCATCTTCTTCTTCTTCTTCTTCTTCTTCTTCTTCTTCTTCTTCTTTTTCTTCTTCCTTCTCTACATCTTCACTTTTATCTGTATCTTCCTCTTCAGATAATTCTACTTCTTCTACACAATTAGATGTGTAATGAGGAACTTCCGTCGTGTCTACTTCTATAATATTTGTTACAAGAGGTAGTTCATCCTCCTGATAAGCTATATAGTCAACCTCAAAGGTATTTCTAGCTTTGGTCTTACATACTACCCACCAGTCCGACCTTGTTGTTTTTCGTTTAGGATAACTTGTGAAATATACGAGCTGAGCCTGACTTGAAAGGACAAATGGTTCATAGGCTTGATATGGACGCCGATAGTTTGTATCCATAAGATCGTGCTTGTCTACTTTTCACCCTTGACCTTCAATCGGATTGAACCAATCATACCTGAATAACACAATCTTAGCAGGCTCTATTCCATAACTATATGTCAGCTCCACAATCTCCCGTAGGACGCCATAGAAATCGTCGCCCGTATCAACATTTTTGTAGTTCAAAATTGTCGATGACAATCAAAGAAGCACGGTTTTCCTCCGTGTTTTAAGCGAAAAGCCTTAGTACGGTCCATGCAATACGGACATGAGAGACGACCGTGAGTGCTCCATCTAGATAACATTCCATAGGCCGGAAAGTCGTTGATGGTCCATATAAGGGTTGCCTTCATCTGAAAATTCTGCTTCCTGGAACCATCGTACGTGTTAGCGCCTACTTCCCATAACTGATTCAACTCATCTATCAAAGGCTGTAAGTATACATCAATGTTCATCTTGGGATTGTTCGGACCAGGAATTATAACGGTTAGAAACATGTACTGAGTCTTCATGCACATCCAAGACGGTAGGTTATACGGAGTGACAATCACAGGCCAGCACGAATACTGGGATCCCGAAAGACCAAAAGGAGTAAACCGTCAGAAAATAGCCCCAACCTGACATTACGCGGATCTGAAGCAAAATCAGGATACACTCGATCAAAGTGCTTCTACGCTTCTCCATCGGATGGGTGATCCAACACTCCTTCAATCTGTTCTCGCATGTGCCAACTCATATTTTCGGCCGTCTCTTTCACCATAAATAATCTTTACAACCGCGGCGTTAAAGGCAAGTAGTGCATTGAATCGGTCGATCTTCTTGCACCGGTAGACCTTCATGTACTAGTAGTCTTATAGCGATCTTCACCACAAAATCTGCACACATCTGCGTCCTTGTCGTCTTTGTAGTACAGCATGCACCCATTACGACAAGAATCAATTTTTTCATATCCCATCTAGAGCGATCTCACCATCCTCTTAGACCGATAGAAGTCTTTAGGTAACTTAGCATCCGTCGGCAAGATCTCTATAATCAACTCCAACACTCGGTTGTAGCATTCTTACGACATGTTAAAATCTGACTTAATGCTCAACAGTCTTATAACCACCTCCAACGGTGAATGATCCTCAATGAAGTCCTTGCATTCTCCAGCAACTCCATGAACTTTGCAGCATCGACATTCGGTGCCTCCTCAGCTGCATCATGAACGAAACTAGGCCCTGCAGTGCCGAAAACCATGTTCACGCACCCGTCGTCGTATGCATGATTATCTGAAACAAAATTAGGTCCCGTATGCATATACGGCTCAACATAAGGCTCTGGCTCTGATGCTAAAGTCACAAGTTCTCCATGTGCGGTCCACTGATAGTAATTAGGCGTCAAACCCCTCGAGTACAAATGATATGTCACTTTCACTTCTGGATAATATTTTACGTTATGACATTTCACACACGGACACTTAATTTTGGTACCGTCCATGTACTGAGGGAACGTCTTAGCAAACTGCAGGAACTGCTCTACTTCAGCTATGTATTCATCCCGTACACCACACATATCATCAGGACGATGATTGTACATCTATGAACGATTACGCAAGTAGTAATTCATATCCATTTGTAAATAATTCTGCAAAGATGGACACAAATTATCCAATAGGCACAAATTCGTATATTATGTCTTATTATGGGACACACATTAGTAGCGGACAGTTACCAATAACCGTGCTATATCGCACATAAGTTCTTGTGCATCCAACGTGTACACATACGCTATCGATTCTTACTGAACATTAACCAAGATAAAACTATCCAAAATCCCCTATCAACTACAAATCTTATAATACATATCTTACTAGTACACAGTGATTTAGGATGACCCCTGCCTGCCTACTGGCTCTTGTACACACACATCTCACTCTTTATAGCTGCTTCCTTTAGAAAACAGGGACAGACACTATTTCCTGTACACAACTATACACCCACACCAATTTAAGCTCTTTCTTTATGTACACAGATAATTAACATACACACACACACACATATACCTTACTCCCCCTATCCTTACCACTAGTCCTTGCCTTAAAAAGTTGTAATCTTAAGAAGTTGTACGGATCGATTCTTCGGATGAATTAATCGATACGTACGTTGTATTCACTTTTTTCATTTACAAAGTATTAGGATTTTTCTAGGTGGTCAACGACAATATATTACGGTTGTGTGTTTGGTTTGTATTGGTTCTCGTAGCATGATTTGTGGTTTGTTACTTTGCAGGTTAAGATGTCGACATCCGTTGAATTCTGTTATACATGTCTCTAAATTCCTAAACATCACATATTCTAATTTATGACTTCTTTTTTTGGGCTAGATCTAATTCTTGGAGACCTTATTCATCAATTAGAAACTTTGGAAGTTTGTAGACCTAATACTAATTTAACAGTCTCTCAAGGATTACTCAATTCCCTTTTGGTTAACTTAGAATTTGGAGGTTTGTATACCTAATCCACTTTTTTGTTAACCTAGATATTCCAAAACTAGTAGCCACTACCAATGTGAAGAAACAATTCCAGTTGAACTATACATTAATTTGTACAATCTCACAAGTAGGAGTCTGGAAGAAAAGACACTAGTTTGAGACTGAGCTAAGCACGTTTTAACGAAAATGATTAAGGACCCTGCCATCAATGTTTTAACAGAAATAATATTTTGACCGCCCACGAGAGGTGACTATCCTGGCCCACGAGAGGTGATTGTCCTGGCCCGTTCTCGTGCCATGACACGAATCAAATCGTCCCAACAAGTAGGTTAATATGAGTTGAACTAGTTATATAAGCTTACAATCTTTGTAGAATATATGACATAGTACACAACTACATATATGCTACCTAGAGATTTTGTATGTTTACTAATATAATTAGTCAAGAAACAAACATGTTAATTTTGATTGCATGTAAAGTTCAAACAAAAGTCAGGATCCGGTGTTGAATTGTATCTCATTTCATGTTTAGTCCTCAAAAGGGTGTTACATTGGAGTTGGTAATTTAGTCTCATATCGGGTAGGATGTGGGATCATGATGTATAGATAATTGGGATTGGCTCAGATTTTATATGAGAATTTCCTTTTAAGGTATATAGACACACTCCAATATTGTAGTTCTCAAGGTGGGGTTAGAATGTCTCCATAAAGAGAAATGAGTGTCAAAAAATTCACTAGCGGAAGGCATATTAGACCTAATTTGGAAGTTATGAGATTTCCATAAGGAGGTATGGACGTCAAAAAATTTGCGTATGGAAGTCGGATCAACCTAATGTGTGTGTTCGTGTGTGTGTGTGTCCGTGTGTCCGTATGTGTGTGTCTGTGTCTCTGTGTGTGTGGGGGGGAGAGAAGGAGGAGGAGGAGTTTGGTTAGGGTTTACCGGAGAGGAGGAGTAGCTCGGATTGGGGGAGGAGGAGCTCGAGGAGGAGGAGCTCGACGGGGGGGTAGGGGTCGCCGGGGGGGGAGGGAGTCGCCGGGGGGGAGGGATGTGCCGAGAGCTCGAAAACGAAATTTTTGAGTTTTCGAGTGAGGGGAAAAAGGAGTCCTGTGCCCTAAGTAAAAAAGTTAGCGACATCAACAGTGGACGTCGCTAACCGTCGCAACCATTTTAATATAGGCGACATATTTTAATAATATGTCGCTGAACGTCGCTATTCCGCGACGTAATGTATTTAGTGTCGCTGAACGTCGCTATTCGGCGACGTTTTGCGATGTCAATAGAAGGGAGTCGCTATATTATATATTTAGTGACAAAATTTTATTCCGTCGCTAAACAACGTCGCTAATAGAGCATATTTTAGTAGTGCCATTACTTGATCACAAAACCTAATCTATCATGCCAATCCAACCCAGCAGTAGTTAGTACATATGTACATGAATTTAATATGACAAATAAACATCAATAAATCAGTTTAAAATGGAATTAAAGTTCAGAAATTCAAAACAGTAAACTACGTATCAGTTATTAAGGGAAATCCAAAATTGAACACTAAAACATGTTAATTCACAAATTAATTGGTTGGTAATTCATTATACACATGTGCACGTGTCTACCACTTCATACGTGTCCAACCAAGTGGACACGAACGTGTCTAAATCAAACAAACACTCACAGACACACACACGTGCACTAGACTGCGTGCAGCGTCGTGCACGCATGCACGCGTGTCCCGCACGCGACACAAGCCACGTGGTGACACGTGGCCTTGCATACACGTGCGCCAGGGGTAGGGCTACCCCTAGGATAGCCTGCACCATGTCCCAGACACGTGTCGTTTTCGTTCTAATTGCGTATCAACGGCGTTCCTGTGCGCACAACGGCAGGCCGTGCGGCCAGTGCGGGGAGGATTTCTCCTCGCACACGCCACCTCACGATCCCAACTTTTGGAAGGATGATGTCAGTCATCCAAGGAGTGTCCGTGTCAAATTTCGTGTCTCGAAGTGTCCTGTACAAGGAGTTCTAGGGCCCGATAGGCAGGGCACTGAACCGAATCTCGCACGGCGTATCCAACACGAAAACCCGACACCAAATGACACGAAATACAAATCACCCTTCACAAAAATTAACATACACACCTAGATCTAGGGATTCATGAAATTAGATTTTCAAAATACGAAAATAAATCCCTAAGGGACATTTCATCGAACACCTAACCTACACTAGTGACACGTGTCCGATAAGGACACTAAACCAAATGCAAATGACATGAAACTTCTACTGTAGCTAGGGGACACCTATACCTAAGCTATAAAATTAGGAATAAAACATAATTTGAGGGTTTTACCTATGAGTGTCAATACTCCAAGAAAGCCCCAAATGAAAGAATTCCAAATAGCAACTCCCAAGCTCCAAATGACACAAAAATTGAGATGAACCTCCAGAAATAGTAAATACACAAAAATTAGATCCTAATGCAAAAGACTAGGGTTAAAAAGGAGTTAAAATGAATTTATTAGTATTTTTGGAAGTGGAAAAAATACCTTTTCTTTAAAATCTAGGTCAAGAACAAAAGAGGCAAGAACACATTAAGAAAATACTTATAGGCGTGGGGAAACCCTAATTGTGGCTGCCATGAGTGGGTTTGAGTGGATTTTGGGCTTAAGTCATGGGCCTATGGCTTAATTGCAAGTCATAAAATTGGTAAATCACAAGTCATTAAGTTAAGTCATAAGTCATGAACTATTTCACTTAAACTTAACCTTCCTACTTTAAAACTAATTTCTAATGACTAAAAGTAGGTTAACTTAAATTAGACTAGGGTCACCATAGCTAGGGTTAGCTTCTAAGCTAGTCTACAAGGTCTTAACTAGTCGAAGTCAAATTCAACAACCATCAATCCAATAATTAATCAAATTATTCTAATAAGTCAAAATGACCAAATTATCCCTAGGCTAAAAATGATAAATAGTTATTCCAAATCACAGGGTTAGGCTCTAGGTCAGACAGTCTCTACGGTTTCACTAGCTGCACATCAAAATCATAAGTCATGATTTTTAAATAGTTTTAAATGATTAAAAAATTACCAAAAATTAAATTATTATTTAAATATCATAACTAAATAATTAAAAATGCAAAATTTCAAAATTATCCTTATTTAGAAAACTGAGTGTTACAAGTCTACCCACCTTAAAAAAAATTTGTCCTCGAAATTTAAGATGGTAGTACTCCTTCTAGGTCAAACATAATCAAGGGTCAACCACCAGTCAGTTTCTCAACATCCAAGTACTTGGTCATCAACTGGTCAACTTCTTAGGATTTTACCTATGCTAGCTACCTAAGTGTTGGCAACTAGAATTTAGCAAAAAGAGAAACTCTATAATAGGCTAGCTCTTAACTTCCCAATCCTATCAAGTCACCCATAACTAAATACCTACAAGCTAAGCACACCAATCCTAAATACCATATATATATATGCTCAAGAACAACAACCCATCACATATATCCTAAGTATATCATCTATATATATATAACTGATCATCAAAAGGTTAAAGTAGACTAAACTTATAAGGGACTGAAACAAATGCTTAGAATTAGGCTAAGGATGAATGGTCTGAATCATCAGTGTAGGAAAAAGGGAAATGATGCTAAGGAGACTAAAATTATAAGCTAAAGGACAGGACATTTGGGTCCACTTGTAAAGTCAAAGTGAAAGGAAACCTACATGGTGACTGAAACATGCCTCTAGATCAACCTGGCCTCTCATCTCTATCTAGTTGAACTAACTACATGTAGGACAGTGGTCTGAAAGAAGTGAACCAAACTGGTGGACAGGGAATGCAATAGGCAGTATACTGTAAACGAGTGCAGGCTACATACCAAATCAAAATACATTACATATATATACAAACTATATATATTAACCCTCATCACCTCAACTCTGCTTAAGGTCTAATAACACACACTCCCTACCACATGTCTATCACTCCAATGAAGGGGTCAGATACTGTAAGGTGTACTGGGACAGAACAATGAACTGTCCCAAGTGGTGAGTGCAGACCTCTAGTATGCATAATACTAACTCTCCAGATATACATAATATGGTAAGGGGTTGATGGTTATATGATGCAATAATTGGGGTCTGATCAATGGTCTAGTGAAATCTATGATGTAATATGGTAGGTAATGAAAGTTGAGTGCAGTGAACAACTTGAAATAGTATGAACCAAGGGAAGAGGGTCTCTAATGAAGGGTCTGCACACTGCCTATAAAGGTTGATCAAACATGACTGAACTCAACACAAAGAGAACTTAACTAAAATAGAAAACTGAACCAAATATAGGCTAAACAACATGTCAATACCCTATACAACAATAGCCTATAGATACCAACCAACCCATATCCCATATGCCAATATCATCTGCAATCTATATATATAGACCTTTCAGTCTTAGTTGAACTACAACTATACTCAAGGACAGGCTCTGGTCATGGGTGCCTCACTGGAAAAAGGTAAGGGAAAATAATAACAATCATCAAGGCTGTAAGGCATACTAACATCCTATATGTAAACTGGTTGGTATTATAAATAATAGAGAAATTATCTACAATGGGTTACTATTTTAATACCAATGCTAACTATCATCTCTAGGGTACAGATACTCTACAAGTCATCATATCATTACACTATAAAAGAACTGCATATGAATAAGCTCTACAAAACTAAATATCCCTACTCCTAAGTTATTTGATGATGGAATACAATTTTTATAACAACAGAAGGGTATGATAATCATATGCGTCTGTCCAAAATTATGTTGTTCAGAGTCTTCGTCATGCTAGTGAGCAAGACTACGATAATCACAGAGTCCTTGACTAAGGTACATACCTCTAGGTTCATGGTATTTAAAATTTTTGCATTGCTGCATGCGACAGCGAAAACCTTAAATTCCCACACCCGAGAAATACCTCCAAAATCTGACTATATGTCCTCACTATGCCAGCTAACACGACTATCGAAGATTCTAGATCCCATAACAGAGGTGACCTAGCCCATATGATTTTTTTCAGAAGAAAAAAAATATAAGACAGGAACAACAGAACAAAATTGATCAGTCAACAGGAAACAGATGGAATCGAATTTCAAGATAGTTATAAGAGGCAATTGCGAAAATGGAATCGAGAAGTTCGGAACCTGTAGCAAGATCTCCAATGGCATGTGCATCCTCGACTGTCCTGGCGAAAGCTCGCCCTTGCTGGTTTCCTCTGGCCTGCTGCTAATGCTCCATGTACCCCTGCTCCTGAGAGAAATCGGGAATGACGGGGAAAAGGTCACTGTATAGGTGGAGGTACACCTCCAATGTAGCAGAAACGCCAACCTGAGTCGGCATAACAGAAGCTACGGTCTCGAGGCCCTGTTAACAGGACGACAGGTGGCCAGCCTCTCGATAGTATCCCCCGGACCGGAGCGATAAGATCGTATCTCCATAACCATCATGAAGAAAGATCAAAACAAGACACAATTACTGAAAATGAAGCAAAAAATCAAAGAAGGACAGTTTATATTCAAGGGAAGTCAATAAACAGCAAATTTAGATAAAAGGAATCTGATTAAGTATTTTTTTTAGTGTGATTGAGTACCTTCAAAAATATCCTAATCCTACTGCAGGCTGTAGTGATACTCTAGTTCGAATACCACTACATAAACTTGACCTGCATGGGCCACCACTAAAAATGTGTCACGACCCGTACCTACCGTGAGGGTACGAGTGCGTAACAGCGCCCAGCCTACGTCGCAGTGTCGGCGGTAGAACGTCGTTCTAGGTCATGAACTATAACTACATAATATGAAATACTCTCCAAAAGGAGGCCAATCACAGAAGGTACAACTCAATCACAATTTAAGGTAGAATGTAGCACGATAAAATAGATAAAAAAATCCCCAAACTGAGGTACAACAAGAAGTAAAATAATCAAAGTTAACAACTACCAGTCTCAACATCTCTAAAATATACAACTCTGAAATCAAGGACAACAACTAATCATGAAAAGAAAGGACAGTCTAAGCTATTTACACTATGCAAGGTATCGTCCTCAGCAGCTGCCTGAACCTCCCCAGGGGTCAAGGTCACGAGTGTCATCAAGGCAAGCTCCAAAGTAAGGGGTGTAGGGATCCTCATCATCCTCTGTAAAATTTTCAACAGGTCCAGTCAGGATGGGAGCGAGCACAGTACATCTCACGCAGATCATAACAGGTTAGAAAATATAAATATACAAGAGAGTACGATACATAAAACTGAAAGAAAGTACATGATGTAAATAGGGAGAGAACTGTAATAGAAATATCTACTATAAGTAGAGAGCTACCAGTGACTAGTGATTTAGAGTACAAAGTCGACATGTGAACGGCTGGATTTGTACATGAATATACGAAAGAGGCGCACATGGTTATACTACTTTGGAATTGTTCACATGACTATTTATACTCCCCCATACCCCCAATCAATACACAAGGATCCAGACAAGTTACGTTACGCACATGATTTTCACATGAAAGCCCATAAATGGGTGCACATAAAGTATACATGAGGGCTTATAAATGAGTGCACATGAAATTCACATGAAGGCCCATAAATGGGTGCACATAAAATTCACATGAGGGCTCATAAATGAGTGCACATGAAGTATAGGTTGTACATGAGATACATGAGAAACATGACCGAACATGAGAGCACATGAGAGTACAGGAGCATGCATGAACGAGCATGAAGCACATGAGAAATATAAATAACATGAGAGCGAGGAATACATGATGTACATGAAACACACGACATGATGTATACGATGCTCCCGAAGGGGATAACATCTCAATGTAGGAATCCATATAGTACCAATCCGTGATAACATCATGACAGCATTAAATAAGGTAAATTAGAGAAGGAATATAATTCTAAGCAAGTTATGAAATGATCAGAGAATGTACTCGCCTGGTATCCTGAGTATCTGAAAAAAATCTACTGTCTGAGGAGTGGTGTCTGTCTCCTATAGAACAGTACAAGTCACTACAAGTCAAAAATAATATAACAAACTGCTACAATGCATCTACATGATGTTTGAGGTCAAACTAGACTAAAGTCAACCCTTGGTCAACTCTAGTCAACTATACTAGTCAAACTAGGTCAACTAGGTCAAGCCTAACCCAAACAAGTCTCACTAAGCCTAACCAGCCTATTCTAGCATACACACACAATATCTAGCCTATACAAGCCAACCACACACCTTAACTGGCATCCATGCCATATACACAGGCTATGAGCCATAGGCTATAGGCCATAGGCTGAAACACATATAGTCCATTTCATACTTATTGCAATTCCCATATATTTCATATATCAAACTATATCTAATTTAATATAATTAACAAACATTCATACATTTATAGGCTACATGATAATTTTACTTATAGATATGTATATACATATATATACATAGAGTGATAGGGTAGGGACATGTGTGTTTATGTCTAGGTGTACATGTAACATGTGGGTGTGTGTAGAGCATGTGTGCATGTAAACAGGGAACCAAATTTCAGGTTTTAGGTGATAGGAAATAGTATGGATACATGTGTGTGTGTACATGGAAACAAGGAGTGTGTGATACAAAGGGTGGCAATGTGGCATGGTGTGTGTTGTGTAGAAAAGGAAATTGAAATCAGTGAGTGTATCATGCATAGCTAAGTGTGAGGCATGACAGTTTAGTGGTGTGTGGATGCAATGTGATACCTATTCTCAGGTTGAGATATGAAACCAGAAAATGGGTGATGTGCAAAACAGAAATTGGAAACCAATGACAGTTCACTTGATTAATAGTTTAATTCAATGACTCAACACCAAATCAAATTTGAAAACCCCTTCACCTAGATGTCATCAACTAACATGAACCCAACTAACAGTAAACTAAAAAATGTAAATGGATTTAACATGGCAAATAAACTTTCAAAATCACTTTTAGAAGGAATGAAAGTTCAGAAATCTTAGTTTTCAAGACTGTGTATCAGTCCACTCATTGAACCGCCCCAACCCACCTTCGAAAATCCATTCTTGTTGAAAATAATCTAATCTAACATGAAAATCCAATCTAGCTGTAACTAATACACATGTAGATGAATTTAAACATGGTAATTAACAGGGAAACATCAGTTGTAACAGGGAATTAAAAATCAGACATGAGAGCAGTGCATATTGTGTTTAATGACAGTTTATACATATCGAAACCCCATTACTTGATCACAAAACCTAATCTATCATACCAATCCAACCCAGCAGTAGTTAGTACATATGTACATGAATTTAATATGACAAATAAACATCAATAAATCAGTTTAAAATGGAATCAAAGTTTAGAAATTCAAACAGTAAACTACATATCAATTATTTAGGGAAATCCAAATCGAACACTAAAACATGTTACTTCACAAATTAATTGGTTGGTAATTCATTATACACACGTGCACGTGTCTACCCCTTCACACGTGTACAACCAAGTGGACACGAGCGTGTGCAAATCACACAAACACTCACAGACACACACACGTGCACTAGACTGCGCGCAGCGTCGTACACACATGCACGCGTGTCCCGCGTACGACACAGGCCACGTGGTGACATGTGGCCTTGCATACACATGCGCCAGGGGTAGGGCTACCCCTAGGACATCCTGTACCGTGTCCTAGACACGTGTCGTGTCCGTTCTAATTGTGTATCAGCGACGTTCTTGCACGCGCAACGGCAGGCCGTGCGGCCAGTGCGGGGAGGATTTCTCCTCGCACACGCCACCTCACGATCCCAAGTTTTGGGAGGATGATATCAGTCATCCAAGGAGTGTCCGTGTCAAATTTTGTGTCTTGAAGTGTCCTGTTCAAGGAGTTCTAGGGCGCGATAGGCAGGGCACTGAACCGGATCTCGCACGACGTGTCCAATCCAAAAATCCGACACCAAATGACACGAAAATACAAATCACCCTTCACAAAAATTAACATACACACCTAGATCTAGGGATTCATGAAATTAGATTTTAAAAATATGAAAATAAATCCCTAAGGGGCATTTCATCGAACACCTAGCCTACACTAGTGATACGTGTCCGATAAGGACACTAAACCTAATGCAAATGACACGAAACTTCTACTGTAGCTAGGGGACACCTATAGCTAAGCTATCATGCACTAAAATCAGGAATAAAACATAATTTGAGGGTTTTACCTATGAGTGTCAATACTCCGAGAAAGCTCCAAATGGAAAGATTCCAAATAGCAACTCCCAAGCTCCAAATGACACAAAAACTGAGATGAACCTCCAGAAATAGTAAACACACAGAAATTAGATCCTAATGCAAAAGAATGGGGTTAAAAAGGAGTTAAAATGAATTTATTAGAATTTTTGGAAGTGGAAAAAATACCTTTCTTTCAAAATCTAGGTCAAGAACAAAAGAGGCAAGAACACATTAAGAGAATACTTATAGGCAAGGGAGTGGATTTCGGGCTTAAGTCATGGGCCTATGGCTTAATTGCAAGTCATGAAATTGGTAAATCACAAGTCATTAAGTTAAGTCATAAGTCATGAACTATTTCACTTAAACTTAACCTTCCTACTTTAAAACTAATTTCTAATGAGTAAAAGTAGGTTAACTTAAATTAGACTAGGGTCACCATAGCTAGGGTTAGCTTCTAGGCTAGTCTACAAGGTCTTAACTAGTCGAAGTCAAATTCAACAACCATCAATCCAATAATTAATCAAATTATTCTAATAAGTCAAAATGACCAAATTACCCTTAGGCTAAAAATGATAAATAGTTATTCCAAATCATAGGGTTAGGCTCTAGGTCAGACAGTCTCTACGGTTTCACTAGCTGCACATCAAAATCACAAGTCATAATTTTTAAATAGTTTTAAATGATTAAAAAATCACCAAAAATTATATTATTATTTAAATATCATAATTAAATAATTAAAAACATAAAATTTCAAAATTATCCTCTTTTAAAAAATTGGGTGTTACAACCAATAGTATTCCATACGTCTGATACGGTCATGTACGTTAGGACTAGGCTGATGTGCACCGCAGACACCATTGTGAGCTTCATACAATATTTGTTTTTCCTCATCACCTACAAGATATCGCAGAAGCATACCATCGAAAGATCGATGGTAGAGCGCCCTGGACGAGTGATTGTAATAGAATCGGAGTGATCGACGATGAATTATTGTAGCTTCTTTAGGGTCTTCTAGCAGGATGTCATGTACTGTGAAGTCGATGAAGGGAGTTCTCCAGTCTTCGCTAGTAGTGCCAATTTCAACTATATTGCTGGACCCGGGGGGAGATTTAGACGAAGCCATTTTATGGCGAATGGTTTCTCCCCCGGGACAGTACTCAAATTATTCTTGATACAAAATAATTCTCGATTAGCGATGACGATTAACTGTTGCATTTTCACATGGACAACTAACATTGCTACTAGGTTAGCGAGGGCATCGGCTTCCTTATTGCACGCTCGGCGTATATGTTCAATAAAGAAGCCTTTAAATGATATAGCTAGTTTAACTGCTGCTTCTTGGTAGGGAATGATATCTTTGTGTCGTAGTTCATACGTACCTCTAACCTGGTTGACAATTAGTTTAGAGTCTCCGTATACTTCAAGATAGTCGATATCCAGCTGTTTAGCTAACTGGAGACCGATAAGCAAAGCATTGTACTCAGCAACATTGTTAAAGTATGGCTCGTCCAGAGAATAGGCTCTTTGAATGGCTAACCCTTCTGGGGATAGAAGACAATTCCTACTCCAACGATGATGATACTGTTAGGTCCGATTCTAGATACACCATCAAAGAATAGATGCCAAGCGAGCATTCCTCCTAAAGTCATGTTGGACTCTAGAGTTTTATCAGGAATTTTGTCGTAGAGCTTTGAAGTTTCAGGAATTGGATGAGCAGCCAAGAAGTCAGCTAGGGCTTGACCCTTGACAGACTTCTGCGGGACATAGACCATATCATATTATGCTAGCAATATCGCCCATGTAGTGAGTCTGGAGTTGAGTGTACTAGGCTTCTTCATCAGAACCCGCAGAGGATTGACTCTGGAGATGACATGAATAGTTTGACCCATGATGTAATAACGCATCTTCTGGATGGCGAACATCAAGGCTAAGTATTCTTTTTCTATCGAACTTTATCGATGTTCAGCACCGATCATTATGCGGCTGAGGTAGTAGATTGCTTGCTTATGGCCTTCATTGTTCTTCTGGGCTAAGAGGGCACCAAAAGAGTGATCCATTGCTTGAACATACATCAAGAAGGGTATTCATGTTATTGGAGGAACTAGGACTGGAGGGTTCATCAAGTACCACTTAATGTCCTCAAATGCTTGCTGGCATTCATCAGTCTAAATGAAAGAACACATATTTCTTTATGAATTGAGTGAACGGTCTGTAGCGTCCAGAGAGATTTAAAATGAATCTCCTGATATACGCAAGTCGTCCCTGCAATCCTCGTAGCTCTTTTAGGTTACGTGGAGGACGCATCTCTTGAATGACTTTGACTTTCTCGAGGTCAATGTGTATACCCTTAAAGGTAATAACGATCCGAGGAATTTGCCACTAGAGACTCCTAGGAATGACTTGGTGGGATTTATTTTGAGTTGACGCTGACGCATTAGATCGAAAATAGTCCTTAAGTCTTAGATGTAGTCTTCATTTAAACGACTGTTGACAGCAAAATCGTCGACATAACATTCGACTATTTTTTGCAAATGCTTATAGAAAATAGTACTCATAGCCCGCTGATAGGTAACACTAGCGTTCTTGAGACCAAATGGCATGACTGTATAGCAATAATCTCCCAGAGGAGTGCAGAAGGATATATGCTTTTCATCTTTGGGATTCATCATGATTTGATTATATCTAGAGAACCCATCCATGAAAGACATTCGTTCGAACCTGCAGGTATTATCGATCATGACATCAGTGTTGAAAGAGGAAACTCGTCCTTGGGATAAGCTGCGTTGAGGTCTCTAAAGTTGATGTAGACTCGGACCTTCCCTATTTTCTTTATGATTGGAACGATATTAGCCACCTAGTCAAGATGTTGTTCCTCCCTAACAAAGCCACAAGCAATAAGCTTCTTGACTTTCGCTTCTATGGCGTCCTTCATATCAGGTCAGAACCGTCACTGTTGTTGCTTAATTGACCTAGCAGTTGGAAAAATATTGAGCTTATGGGTAGCACTATGAGGATCTAGCCCCGACATATCTTCATAGCTCCAAGTGAACACGTCAATGTATTCTCTAATGAGCTGGATCAAGTCTTGTTTGTCTGCTTCAAAGAGGCTTTTACTGATAAAGATTGGCCTTGGAGAAGCTTCGTCTCCGACGTTGATCTGGATTAGCTCGTCCTCAGTGGGTGGTTTACGCTGTTTGAAGCGAAGTTTTCATTGACTATCCATCATTTGTGCCCAAGGCTCATCCTCACAAGTTTTGATAATATCATCATTATCATCGCCTTCTGGGAATTCAGTTGTCGCCATATTGACAGGTAGAGTCAGTTGATGAACCTTCCCTATGCTTGTGTCTGAGTCCCATGAAACAGAATTAGAAGAGTGAGATCGTATCTCTTTGTCTGATTCAGATATATTCGGGGTTGTATTCGGGGTAATGTAGCCTAACCCATGTCTGGTCTTGTTATAGTATTGTGATGACTTTCCTTTCAGAGCGGGTAGTCGAATAGGAGTACGTCTACCTTTGCCTCCATTTAATCCAGACCTAAAATTGTAACCCATTTTTCGAATGTTGTTTTTGGATTGCTGACTACAACGATGTAGTTATATTCTTCCATGATCGTAATTTTTAGAATTATTGTCAAGTATAGTTCTTTGGTTACGTTCTCTGCTAAAGAGGATTGCATGCCCATCATCGTTCCGAGGAGGAACTATGAAGAATAAATTTTGTACCGGTTCGTATACTATCTCATCTTGAAAAGGTTGAATTGCTCCTAAGGTGAGAGGTTCGAACTTGTCCAAAATTTTTAAATATTGTCGTGCATAATAGTTGACATCAATATACTGTAAAGGAGATATTATTTTATTGATATCTTCAGTCTTAAAAGTTATAACAATATTGTGACCTTAGCTGGAGACACTGTCAGGTCGATAACAAGAGAAAGAGAAAGAGAAGGAGTAGGCTTGTTATGACGAAGGTTGATAACAAGAGGGTCAGAAGAGGTAAGCTCCCTTTGCTCCACTTTACAGTAGGAGGAGCAAGAATGATGGTTAGCATGTGAGAAGATGAAGGACAAGAGGTGCATCCTTTGACTGGAATCACCAAGATGTCGCCTGAGTCATCTTTTTGGTCTTCCTCAGTGTCCATGGCCAGCACGACCTTTATGTACTCTTCTTTGTACATTTTGGAGTCTGTATAGTAGGCCTCGACACCTCGAAAAGGAATAAGGTCAAGAATTTCCTTCTTGATCTCTCCGTTATCATCCGCGTACTTGAAGCACTGATGGAGAGTAGACGGCACAATATTATGTTCAAGTAACCATGGCCTTCCTAACAATAGGTTGTAGGAAATGTAATTGTCAATCACATAACAAGTGACTTTTGTACGAAGATCGTAGATTTGGACTCTCAAGCGAATCTTTCCGAGCGGTTTACTCTTCCCAGAATTGAATCCAAGAATAGTTGTAACCGTTGCTGAGAAATTGTGGACTGGAATCTTTAGAGAATCTAGCAAAGTTTTCGGGATTATGTTGAGTGCAAACCTGGGATCAACAAGGATACGATCCACCCTCATCGTATTGATGTACCCAGTAAAGTAAATGGGTCGGTCGTGCCGATTGTCCTCTAACAGCATGTCACCTTGGGTGAAGGTAATATTTGGCATGATTGCCATCACACTATGACATTGAGGACATGCCATAGGTTCTTCATCTGACTTTTTTTAAGATGTGCAAGACAAGCATCAGCTTGCATCAGGGCTCCGCTTAATATTTCTCGAGTTTCCTTCGAGAGACGAAGGAGCTCAAAGATCGATAGTCTTGTCAGAGTATTGGCTAACTGAGCCAGTATGTCAAAGTTATACCGCTTCTGAAGGCCTTGTAGTGGGGTCTTCTTCAGGTTCTTGTCAAAGTGAACCTGCTGCTTGCCTTTATCAACTGATGTCGGTTTATAAGGACCCGAATCAGCTGGTGGTGCCGATATTAGAATAGCATCAGGAGTATGTGGTGGAGCAACAACTTCGTTCTCTTGACCATCTGGATAGTCTCGGAGGTAGAGTCTACCAGACCTGGTACCGGTCAAAACTTTCTCTTCTGAAGCGGATAAAAGGGAAACCATATTATAGGTTCTCATTCGTGCCTCGCTTTTGGAGGGCTTCTTTCTCTGATAGAGAATCGTGTGATTTTTTCCAAATCCCAGTCCGACACGAGCCCTATTGTCTTGAAGTTGTAAAGATAAAGGTATTGGAGACCCCTTTCCAGTCTTCAGATCTATTGCTTTCTGAAAGTCATATCCCATCTTTATCATTTGTTCATGAGATTGTGGACTGTATCGATGGAATTCAGGCTGATAATCGACATGGACCCTGCCGGAATGAAAGTAGCCATCAAAGGGGGAACATGACCATCAAGCAAGGAGTGCTCACTTGAAGTCATGTTGCAAAACTTGTACTTAGTCGACTTATTTGACTTAGAAGAAGAGACGGTTGTATTATGTTTGAATTCATCGACCAGTTCTGGGTGACCCCACATGATTTCACCTTTAGTTGTTGATAGTGGTACCAAACCATCATTTCATGCTGACGAGAGGTTGACAATCTCCATAGTTGCTTTAGGTATTGAGATAACACCGTCAGAAACTAGTTGCGGAGCGAAGTCTCCGAATTGCAGAGAGACGACGTTGGCTGTCACCGTCTTCTCGTCCTTTCAAAGAGTGATTGATTTGGCGTTGATTAGCTCTTGCATCTTTCCTTTGAGTATGTAGCAAGCCCTGGTTGGATGTTTTCATGACCCGCTCCCGAATAATCGGATACGAGTCGGACTCGCCCAGCCTATGTTGTAGATACAACGTAGTAAGATGTACTAAGTATCTAAAGAGATTCACAAGATAAGACAAAATTCCAATAAAAGCATCTATTTTGTTCCCAGAGTTCAACATAATAATAAAAAGTCCAGAAGATACAATCTAATATACAAAATAAAACTTAAAACTAAAAGACAGTAGTAACTCTTAGGTCCTGAATCATGGTGTCATCCAGCTAAGGTCTCGGGCTCCTGCCCACAAAAAGTAGAATATATAGCCTCAAGTTCACCTGCAACATATACAGTCAGGAGCAGAGAATAGTATATTCTACGATAATGAAACAAGTACAACATGATGAACAATAAAAAGGAACAATAAAACAGGATGAACATGAACTGTAAATGCATAATCTACTAGACTGAATATGAAACATGTATCAAAAGATCCTGACATGTGATTTGATTTAAAATAGCTACAAGAATATGTGACCGGCTTGGGTAAGCACATGAATAAGGTACGGCTTAGAATCTCATATGTACGATGTGAGACCTAAGCTATCCACATGAATCCTAGGTTGGGTTTGGTCACATATCTGTAGTAGTTCCCCTCCCAGACACAAGTATAGAACATGAACTCTGGAAGTACCAGAACCAGAAGCACATGATCAATCGTCTAACAATGTGTGTCCAATATGTAAGAACATGACATGAAGTAAATGAGTCAAAACCATTGAAGTGCTTGCCTTTGTCCTTGTAAATCAATGTGTTAATGTCCACATAGAATATGGCAAGAATAGGTTAATTTCTAGCAAAAAGCAATTGGCTAATTATTATCTAGCTAACTCTTTAGTTCTAACTATAGCTAACAAGCTAACTATTTTTAGAATACCACTAACTAGAATATAGCTTAATCTAACCAAACATACATATATAAATATTAGCAAGATAATGAAACTCTTTAGAAATATATATATATGCAAATGCTAATATAAATTTATAGCAAAATATTAGAGTAAAAATATTTATTAATATAATAGCAATATCAAAATATTACTAAGATATTTTATTACCTATAGATAAAATAATATTTAACAAAAAATATATTTATTGTATAAAATGTTAATACTACAAAAATGTAAATATATACACATTTGTATATCAATATATACATCTAAATATAATGTACATGTATATATGTAATAGGCCTAAATCTGGCCCAATTAGAATATATGGAAACATTTATAAAATTGAGCTAAGGGATGACCCGGCCCAACTGCATATTTAAAACAGAAAATATATTTATACTAAATAGATGGACTGGCTCTGAGCCCAGTCCACATTAATTAAACAGTAAACCAAACTACTTATCTGGGCTCTGGCCTACAAAAATGCTATTATAAACTAACTAATCAGAATTTAAATCAAACTAAATAACAGTAATGGCTGAAACCCCAAGCCCAATTGATATATATCTAACTATATAGGTCAAAATTAAACTTGACCAGGCTTTGAGCCCATAACCCGAATTAAATTTGGGCTTAAAACTATGCCTCTCCACTTGGAGAGAGAAATGTCAGTCGATATTTACTCAGAGGAGAAGGAAAATGAAGTGAGTGAAGGAGGGAGAGAATCAAAAAGAGAATAGGGAAAGGCGACGATCGATGGAGAAGCTCACCGGAGTTGCTTTGATGCGGAGTCGCGCTGTGGAGTATCACACCAGAACCGATCGAGATGAGGAGCCACAGCGCTGGCAGCCCAGAACGGGCATGAAAGCAGAGGTTGGGTGTAGAGGCGCACGACCGAAGAAAGGAGAGATAGCACCGGGTCTGATCTCCGGATCGGAGCGCGATGGGAGAAGACCTGGCCAGCGGCACTCGAACGGCATAGAGGAGGTGCTGCTCGAGTGAACATCGATGAGAACCGAGTCCAGATCTGGTTAGATATGACCAGGTCAGGAGACTCAGTATCAGCTCAGGTAGAACTGCGGTGGAGGATCGAAAGGTACGGTGGCCGTCTATGTGTTTGGGGTAGGTTTTTGTGTGTTTGGTCATGATGGTGGGGGATGATCAATATGGTACTAACTTGGACGAGCGACGGTGGATGGCCGAGATCGAGCGATGAGTGGATAAGAGGAGGCAGTGGCTCGGGTTTGTGGTCGTGGAGGTGCAGCTGATGATGATGATGGATGTGGTGGTATTCAGGTGCAACGGCCAGAGATGGACGGGATAGAGCGGAGCTGGGGTGTCGAGCTATAGCTGGGTTGGCCAGGTGATAAAGAAGACAGAGGCTGGAGATGTTGTTGATGATGGTGGCGTGGTGATGAACGGGGTTCGGCGGAGCTGCCGTTGGTGTCGGCCAAGGAGGGTGCTGCAATGGCAACGGTGATAAGAACATAGGAGGTCGGCCAGGGCTTGGCCAGGCTCGGCAGTTGTGAGAATGGCAGAAGATAGCTGTGCTAGGAGAGTGTTAATGAGAGGGAGGGAAAGTGTAATAAAATATTTGAATTTTAATACTTTAGTAGAGAAATGGCTTGTGCTCCAAGCCAAGAGTGGCATACATTATAATTAGTAGTAGATCTAGGGGCATAGTGGAAAGACCATAACTAACCTCTAACTAACCATCACTAATTCTAACAAATTGACTAACCAATTGATATATATCTAATTAGTTAATTATGAATAATCTAGAAATAAGGAAAATTGCACTAATTCCTCCTCTTACTAATTATAGGCTAAAGCCCAAAGCTTGTAGGCTGAAATAGCAACAAAATTAGTTAGACTAAATTTAACCCAATAAAATCAGAATAACCATCAATCATGATCAAGATTAATGAATAACAATTAACTTGTTTAAAATTTAGAATCGCTAATTAAGACCAAATCGTATTAAGAGAGAAGAGTAATACTTTTCTAAATAGGAATTTAGAAAATAAATTCTGAAATTCACCATAATGGTTTTAGGGAGAGTTACAAATCTACCCCCTTACAAAAATTTTATCCTCGAAATTTCAGATGGCACCATAAACATTATTAACTAAATACGAAACTTGAAAATGATTAAAATGAGTTAAACATATAAATCGAATTTAAGTACGACTAATATAATCACGATTTTCAAGCAGCGATCAAAGTTTAAAATCAAGCATAATAAAGCTTAAACATGATAAGATAAATCAAAATTTTGGCATAGTAAAAATAGTACTAAAATGATATAGTCATGCTTTAAATCCTACATACGATCGAGATAAAATTATGACCTAAATCCAATAAGAACACTAGCACGGCTATGACTTAAAATTTCAAATCACTTAAACACGATTTAGTAAAAATTTAGTCAAAATTATTTACCTATTAGGCCATAGGTGCTAAGATAGAAATGACACGACTAAGAATAAAACCAAGAATTTTAAAAATTTAGCTTTACCCGAAATCAAATTTAACATGACCAAAAATCAAGTTCTAGCATTGATTCAAAGCATGATTAAATCGTTTTAGGCACGATTTGATCAAAATAGTTTAAGAGTAAAATTGGAGTCGTATGCATGATCAAAATATTAAAAGTTAGTCATGAACATAATCAAAATTATTTAGGTATGACCTAGTGTCGACCAAAAGGACCCAAAACTAATTAGGCATGACCAAGTCAAATTCAAAATCATTTAGGCATTACTAACACAGCTAGAAAATTTCAAACACCATTAATCCCAAAATATTGTCAAAATGCTATAGTCACTACTAAGGCATTCATAGGTGATAAATGAGAAATGGAACGACTAAAGATAATCAAAACAAGATTTTGAAATTTTGGCTCGACTAGAAATCAACTTTAAGAATGAGCAAAATCAAATTCTAGAATTGATTTGAAGCATGATCAAAGAAAATAAGTCGTTTCGGCACGATTGTGTCTAAAATCAAAACCATCCAGCAATAAAGACCAAATCATACAGGTATGATCATTATCAAGTTAGGCCTGATCATAATATAATCAAAATAATTTAGGTATACTCAACATCTACTATAAAAATCGTCATGATATGATTAAATCAAAAGTCAAAATCATTAAGGCACGATAAATATTAGAAATCAAGTTACAATCATAAATCGTACAATACGACTTAAGGATCGTCTGGATATGATGACAAACGTAATCAAAGTGATATAATCATAAATAAAATCTAGTATATGATTATATTGAAAACTAAAAGTAATTATAAGGATAGGAGGAAGATCAAGTTGCTATTACAAAGTTTAGAAAAAATCAATGACGGTTATAAAATAGAATATACATAAAGGAAATAATTTGCAAATAATCCTCCTATTGATACCTCAGGTGGTGACAATCTTCTAAACAAGTTAGACTAACTAAAACTCACAGCACTACAGAAAACCACAGAGAACTAAGACAACTATCTCACGCGTTATAACTAATTCTATCCTGAACTAAAATATCTATCTAAAATTGACTAAGGCATGACTGCAAATCTGTTTAAAATTTCTATTGAATCAATCTATAACTTTGGGTATTCCAAATCTTAAACCAACTAATCAAATTTTAATCCTAAACGTTTGTCGATTTCACCAAATTTCAACCTTCAACTACCCTATACATTTCCAGATGACCTGCCTAGTATTCCGAAGTTGCCTACTAATGCTCTATTCCTCATCAACGCTAATGATGGTTTACTCTATCCTCCTTATAACTCATGACCTTCATAAAACTGGTCATTCTATAAGATTGCTACATTCCCTCATTCGAAGTCTGATGCCTAAGCACTAACCACTAACGGTTTATCATCTTCCTCCCGAATAAACCACAAACTCTATAATTTATAGCTTTTTCCAGACTTATTACTAACTCGCTTATCCAAAGCCTTCTCCTACTACCCCTTTTTCTTACCTTACCTAATCTTGTCAAAATTGCATATTCCCAAGGGTACCTAAAATAAGCTAGGTAACCTATCTATGTTTTCCCGTATATATATGTATAGTTATCAACTATATACACATGCATCCATAATTGTATATCAGTTATCTAATATACCTAGTTGTCTACAAAGTATATACATATATAGTTTTTAAAGTATGTAGCTAGCAACAAAATACATGCAATACATTAGAGTTGAATCAGGAAAGAGATTGGCTAATAGGTGTTGAAAAATAGTCCTAATGAGTTCTAGAAAGATCCGGTGGAGATTCTATAAGAAATCTATGGTAATAAAGATAATTTCTGAAATTTGGATCAACTACTAAGATTTCAAATGAGGTCAAAGTTAAGCAAATCAAGACAATTTCGTTTTCAATGGCGCTAAGAACCAAACATGAAAATTTATTACATGGATATAGTGTCAATAGTATCTGGAAATCATACATATCTGAAGTCATTTTTCCTAGAGTTCATGCCCCGCCAGTATGCATCTGGCTGCAATAAACCTTTGGTTCCATGGCTCAAATAATGATAGATTACCAATATTCTATCAACTTTATCCAATTTTGTCGTAATAACTCAAGAGAAAATATCATAAATTTAGGACATCGCTTCAATCATATCCGAGAACCTATAAATACCTAAAATTACTTCGACTTTAGAGCTCATGCCTTGCCAGTACAAAGCTGGCTGCAGTGAACCTGCGGTCTCCATAATCTAGATAAATGACTGCAGTGCGAATCTGCCATGTCATAGTAGTCGTCGAATATTTTCTCAACTTTATCCATAGGAATTTTAAAGGATTTTATAAAAATTCAAATGAGTTCTAAAAGTCCTAATCATGGCGGAAGGTGAAGTAAGTATCTATTCTTTTAGAAAATGAAATGGTTTATCAGTACAGTACCTATTCGGTAGATATTAGGTCTTTGAGAATCAAGGGGTCAACTACCAGTAGAAGAAAAGGAATGACTGAAGTTAAGTGAAGCATATGTTCTCTGACCTTTCCCTATTCAGTGGATAAACTTATGGATTTGATCAAACTTGACTCTGACTATTAAAAATAGTACAACTTCAAGTCGAGTGGAAGAAACTAGTGAAATATCCTGCCTCTAGAGAATTACTTAAGGGACGTTGGCCCAAACCGAAATTATTTTGAGTAAATAATTCCATAGGGTCAATAAAAAGTTTGGAGAACTAGATAGACTAGTTGAGATAAGTAGTTAGTCTAGGAGCCCTATGATAAAATATTAAAATTCATCAAAGAAGTCGAATTGAGGTAGCCTAACAGAATCATCAAAGGAATTTGGAGGCTTAGTCATTGATGATAGGTTTGCAAAAAGGAAAAGTCAAAATTTAGAAGAATAATTAGCCCAGGAAATTTTAGAAATTGATAGGGATAGGAAAATGATCCTTCAAAAACACAGACAGTAATATATCTAATCATACAATCGGCCTAAGCTGTGATTGAACATTACTATATCGCAGGTTCCCAATGGTACTCTAATCCTAAGCACCATTGGACCGACCTGCATGGGCCACCACTAAAAACGTGTCACGACCTGCTCCTGAATAATCGAATATGAGTCGTACTCGCCCAGCCTACATTGTAGACACAGCGTAGTAAGCTGTACTAAGTATCTAAAGAGCTTCACAAGATAAGACAAAATTATAATCATGGCATATATTTCGTTCCCAGTGTTCAATACAATAATACAAAGTCCAGAAGATACAATCTAATATACAAAATAAAACTTAAAACTAAAAGACAGCAGTAACTCTTAGGTCCTGAATCATGGTGGCATCCAGCTAAGGTCTCAGGCTCCTGCCCACATAAAGTAGAATATATAGCCTCAAATTCACCTGCAACATATCCAGTCAGGAGCAGAGCAAAGTACATTCTACGATAATGAAACAAGTACAACATGATGAACAATAAAAAGGAACAATGAAATAGGATGAACATGAACTATAAATGCATAATCTACCAGACTGAATATGAAACATGTATCAAAAGATCCTGACATATGATTTGATTTGAAATAGCTACTAGAATATGTGACCGGCTGGGGTAAGCACATGAATAAAGTACGGCTTAGAATCCCATGTGCACGATGTGAGACCTAAGCTATCCACATGAATCCTAGGTTGGATTTGGTCGCATATCTGTAGTATTTTCCCTCCCCAGACACAAGTATAGAACAGGAACACAAGAAGTGCCACAACCAGGAGCTCATGATCAATTGTGTAACAATGTGTGTCCAATATGTAAGAACATGACATGAAGTAAATGAGTCAAAACCAAAGAAGTACTTGCCTTTGTCCTTGCAAATCAATGTGTTAATGTCCACCTAGAATATGGCAAGAATAGGTTAATTTCTAGAAAAAAGCAACTGCTAATTATTATCTAGCTAACACTTTAGTTCTAACTATAGCTAACTTTTTAGAATACCACAAACTAGAATATAGCTTAATCTAACCAAACATACATATATAGATACTAGTAAGATAATAAAACTCTTTAACAGTATATATGTAAATGCTAATATAAATTTATAGCAAAATAATAGAGTAAAAATATTTATTAATATAATAGCAATATCAAAATATCACTAAGATATTTTATTACCTATAGATAAAATAATATTTAACGAATAATATATTTATTGTATAAAAATGTTAATACTTCCAAAATATAAATATATATACATTTGTATACCAATATATACATCTAAATATAATGTACATGTATATATATGTAATAGGCCTAAATCTGGCCCAACTAGAATATATGGAAACATTTATAAAATTGAGCAAAGGGATGACCCAGCCCAACTGCATATTTAAAACAGAAAATATATTTATACTAAATAGATGGACTGGCTCTGAGCCCAGTCTACAGTAATTAAACAGTAAACCAAACTACTTATCTGGGCTTTTGCCTACGAAAAATGCTATTATAAACTAACTAATCAGAATTTAAATCAAACTAAATAACTGTAATAACCCCAGGCCTAATTGATATATATCTAACTATATAAGTCAAAATTAAACTTGACCGGGCTCTGAGCCCATAACCTAAATTAAATTAGGGCTTAAAACTATGCCTCTCCACTTGGAGAAAGAAATGTCAGTCGCCATTTACTCAGAGGAGAAGGAAAAGAAAGTGAGTGAAGGAGAGAGAGAATCGAAAAGAGAAGAGGGAAGGAGACGATCGATAGAGAATCTCACCGGAGTTGCTTCGGTGCGGAGGTGCGCTGCGGAGTATCACACCAGAAATGGTCGAGATGAGGAGCCACGGCGCTGGCGGCCCGACGCAGGCACGAGAGCGGTGGCCGGGTATGGAGGCGCACGACTAGAGAAAGGTACGATGGTCATCTATATAGTGGCGGTAGGTTTTTGTGTGTTTGGTTACGGTGGTGGGGGATGATCGATATGGTGCTGACTTAGGCGAGCAGTGGTGGATGGCCTTGATCGAGCGAAGAGAGGAGAAGAGGAGTCAGTAGCTCGAGTTTGTGGTCGTGGCGGTACAAATGATGATGATGATGGATGTGGTAGTATTTATGGGCAACGGCCAGAGATGGCCGGGACAGGGCGGAGCTGGGGTGTCGAGCTATAACTTGGTTGGCCAGGTGATGAGGAAGACAATGGCTGGAGATGCTGTTAATGATGGTGGCGTAGTGATGAACGGGGTTCGGCGGAGCTGCCGGTGGTGTCGGCAAGGGAGGGTACTGCAATGGCAGCGGTAATGAGAACGTAAGAGGTCGGCCAGGGCTCGGCCGGGCTCGGCATTGGTGAGCTTGGCAAGAGAGAGCTGTGCTGGAAGAGTGTGAATAAGAGGGAGGGAAAGTGTAATAAAATATTTGAATCTCAATACTTTAGTAGAGAAATGGCTTGTGCTACAAGCCAAGAGTGGCATATATTGTAATTAGTAGTAGATCTAGAGGTCTAACTAACCATAATTAATTCCAACAAATTGACTAACCAATTGATATATTTCTAATTAGTTAATTATGAATAATCTAGAAATAAAGAAAATTGCACTAATTCCTCCTCTTAGTAATTATAGGCTAAAGCCCAAAGCTTGTAGGCTCAAATAGCAACAGAATTAGTTAGACTAAATCTAACCCAATAAAATCAGAACTAACCGTCAATCATAATCAAGATTAATGAATAACAATTAACTTATTTAAAATTCAGAATCACTAATTAAGACCAAATCTTGTTAAGAGAGCAGAGTAATACTTTTCCATATAGGAATTTAGACAATAAATTCTAAAATTCACCATAATAGTTTTATGGAGTTACTGAAGTACAAGTTGGCAACTCTAGAGGGGGGTGAATAGAGTTTATATCAAAAATGATCAATTAAAAAATTAAACTCTCTTCACCAACTAAATAATCAGAGTAAAATAAATGCGAAAATAAAGAGTAGAGAGCAAGCACAAACACAACAAGATTTTTAACCTGGTTTCTCTCGTGGAGGACTAGTCCAGGCCTGAGAACTCTAGCTCAGGATTAAAATCTACTATTTGTGAAATAGGGTTACAACCACGTGCCTTTTCACAGAAGAGCACGCCAAACTTCTTTCAATGATCGCTTTAACAAAACTTGGACTTTTCCAAGTGGCTTACAACTTCTTGCACTTCAAACTTCTAGCTGGATCGTACCGAGCAACTTGGACGGTTGGAAAGTTTGAATGCTAAGTGGATGGGAAGGTAAGGCTCTTGAATATATAGGCTATATAAGAGAAGAAGAAAAGAAAAGTGGATGGTTTCAAATGAGAGAAACCATGGCCTATTTATAGGGTTCGGGGTAGGCAGAATTCGGTATAAATAATTTAAATTTTTGGCCGTTGGACAACTAGCAGTGATCAAGACCTAAAATCAGCATCCTGAATTTTAGGGGACCGAGTTCGGCCCGAACTCTGTGTGAGGCAGAGTTGGGCCCGAACTCTGTCTTCTATGGACAGAATGTTCTTTGTGGGCTTTTGATGCATGGGTTGATTTGGATTTGGGCTAAGTAAACCTATAAAGCTATGGCTAGCCCAAAGTTGCTCAGTATGACTCAAAGTACATCATCCTATACTCAAGAACAATAAAAAATACAGACTCCAGTATACACGAAATAGTAAAACTCTAAGCAGCTGTGACCTTGAACCAATGAGCTGAGTAGATTGATTTTGGAGCTTGATGTGTTAAATTGGATTATGACAAATATTGTTTTGTTAATTGTCAAGATTAGGTTGACTGTGATCCGATTTGGGTCAACAATCTCCTCCATTTTGATAATTGACAAAATATGATATTTGTATGTCTAATATTCATACCTGGACACATTATGGCTCCCCCGTAATTGAACAATCGTACTCCCCCACAAATTGATATTTCCTATAAATACTCATCCAAATATACATATCCAAGGATACATAATTTATAGTGCTAATACATATAGCAATGGTCATAGTATGAAGACAAATATCAATGGTTCTCCCCCTTTTGACAATCAGCAAACATGGAGACAAAAAGATAGAAATAAAACTACCAACCACATAATGAAAGAGAACATACAAGTAGTAGAACTAAATAAAAGTAAACTGAGCCATAGAGTTCTAAAGACATAAAAACATAAGCAAACTGAGTAAAAAGAAACAAAGTGCCAAAATAAAAACAGTCCTAATCATCAGTAGCAGTACAAATAGACATATCCATCATGGAGCATGAGAAGGCCCCGCACCATCAGAACCGGTACGACGGGGATTCACAAATACTGAAGTCGGATCAAGATAGCGACGAACCCACGAATCGTCAATACGATAACCGTCATGAGACGGATCACGCAGCATCGGAATCGGCATCGTCAGATGGGAGGCCATGGAGTACTGAATGTCGTGGATGGAGTTGCTGAGCGCACTCATCTGCAGAGTAGTACGGTAGTCCATCTGCGTCCAGCGATCATCCATCTCGGCCCAGCGCTCGTCCTCCAAACGGAAGCGATCGCGAAGCATAGTCTGAAGAGAGTCCAGTGTAGCAGTAGACTCGGGAGCAGGTAAATCAGGAGCAGCAAAGGGAGCAAGAGAGACAGGCTCCTCAGCATCATCGGACTCAGAAGAGGCGATAGCAGCAACAGTTCTCCTTGCCTTAGTCAGAAAGGCAGAAGGGGCAAGGACTGACACTGATCCAATGGAACATGAAAGGCACAAAAAATCAAAGGAAGATACATAAAATAAACCAAAGATTTTGGTTTAGGCCTAGCACGAATCATCCAATCCATCATCGTACGAGGGAAGTCGAAGGGAACACAAAAGTGAAGAAAGAAGAGAGCAGTAATCTCAAAGTAAGTAACTTCATCTGTTGATCCAGCTTTTGGTAAGACCGAAGAAAATATAATTCGATGAAGTTCATAGAAATGATTATTGAGATGTTTAGCCATACGTTTTTGATGGGAAGGATTGGGAGAACAAAGATCACCCTTGAAACTTTCCAACGTGGTTTCTCCGAGAAAAACAAAGTCCCGAGCATCATCAAGCTGTTCCTAAGTATTTGGGTCCGGCAAACCAAGTAGGTCGACTAACTCAAAATCATCAAATGATATGTCTACACCGGCGACACGTAAATAGATGTGTGTCCGGTCATAAGTCATGTTGTAATAAAATATTTGTATGGCATTCACATATATCGGTTCACGAGTTGCAACAAGCTCATCAAGACATAAGTCACGAAAATTAGAAAGAAAATCAAAAAACACCGTAAATTTAATAGGGTGTCCCACAAAGATACGACGATGACGGAAGTCGATGAACCATACGTTGGACGCATCTAAGGACACAAAAAGACGGTCATCGTATGTGTCGACATTGATGGGTGGAGGTGGATTAAAAAGAGGGTGCACCAAGTTAGGAGGAGGATGAGGAATAGGTTGTGGTGGAGGATGAGGTTGAGGGTTTGGGTTAGGATTAGTAGAGGATTCAATAATACTTCTCCTTGGTCTTTTACCCCTACCAAGCAACCTAGGAGCCATGGAAGAAAAAATTGAGATATGAAGAGAAAGAGAGAGATATACCTTACAAGAGACCTAAGATGGAGGAGAATAAACTCCAAGATTGACTTCCTTAAGTTTGGAGAGAAATTTTCCAAGGATTGGAGCCTTCTAGGGTTAGGGTTTTGAAGAAAATATAAGTGGAAATGGAGGAAGAAGACAATGGAGTAGAGAGAGACCAATTTTCAAATTTATGGTCCCTTGGTCGGCTGGTCGGGTGAAATATAGGCCATCGGATGAAGAAAAGATGGACGGCTGAGAATGATTTGAGGTTCTGGAACAAGGACACCGAACTCGGCCCGAACTCTGGGTAGGGCAGAGTTCGGCCCAAGTTCTGATCCCTTGGGCCAGAACTGCAAAAGAAGGAAAATAAAAAAGAGATTTGAAATAAATTTGAATAAATGGTCAAAGATATAAGTAAAAATAAGATTGAAATTTAGAATTTTCAAATGAGGCAGGCTATAAATAAAATTTAACCATATAATAACTAAGGAGTTATGACATAAATCAATATGGTGAAGCTGCTATGGGGTAGCTGCAGGGGCCGGATCCCAGCTAGCGGTAGTCTGAAGACTAGTGCACCGTGTCGCTTAGGCTTTTATGCCTTGTTGTCAGAAGGACCCTTTCGGCTTGTACCCATAGCAAAGTTATCATAAAGAATCGTGACATAATCGATAATTACGCAGGCCAATTTTAATGTATAACCGTTGCATCTAAAATTCCTAATTTCCGACAAAGAAAATTGAATCGCTCCTCGGATAATAGTTTTGTAAAAAAATCGGCCAACTGATGAACAGAGTCAATAAATTCTAAATTAATAGTGCCATTCTGTTGGTGATCACGCAAAAAGTGGTGACAAATTTCAATGTGTTTCATACGTGAGTGATATATGGGGTTCTTAGTGAGATTTATAGCACTAGTGTTGTCACAAAAAATAGGAATGTGCATAAAAGATAAGTTATAGTCTTCAAGGGTTTGCTTCATTCACAGAATTTGTGCACAACAACGACCAGCTGCGATATATTCAGCTTCTGTTGTGGATAGTGTGACAGAATTCTGCTTCTTGCTAAACCAAGAGACTAGAGCCTTTCCTAATAAATGATATGTACCGCTTGTACTTTTACGGTCGACCTTGCATCCAGCAAAATCAGCATCAGAGTACCCAATAAGGTCAAATAATGTTGATTTAGGATACCATAGGCCTACTGTAATCGTACCCTTAAGGTATCGAAAGATACGCTTAACAGCGGTCATGTGTGATTCCTTAGGATTTGCTTGATATCTAGCACACAGGCAAACGCTAAACATAATATCAGGGTGACTAGCAGTTAAATAAAGTAGACTGCCTATCATACCTCGATACTTACGTTGATCAACAGGTTTGCCGCTTTCATCTGGTTCTAGTTTGGTCGTAGTAGCCATTGGGGTGCAGATTGGTTTGACGTTGTCAAGGTCAAATTTCTTCAGCATGTCCTTTGTATACTTTGACTGACAGATGAAAGTTCCATTTGATGTTTGTTTGACTTGCAGTCCAAGAAAGTAATTGAGTTATCCCATCATGCTCATTTCAAACTCGGTCTGTATATACATAGCAAAATCTTGACAGAAAGTTTCATCAGTAGAACCAAATATAATATCATCAACGTAAATTTGCACTAAAAGAATGGTGTCTTTGAAAGATTTTATAAATAGTGTAGTGTCAACTTTCCCATTTGAAAAACCTTTTTCAAGCAAGAAATTGCTTAACCTTCCATACCAAGCTCTAGGGGCTTGTTTGAGGCCATATAGCGCTTTCTTGAGTTTGAAAACATGGTCGGGAAATTTGGGATTTTCAAAGCCAGGGGTTGTTTTACAAAAACTTCCTCCTTAATAAATCTATTCAAGAAAGCACTTTTCACATCCATTTGAAACAATTTAAAGTTTTGAAAATTAGCAAATGCACAAAGCATCCGAATGGATTCAAGTCTTGCAACAGGAGCATACGTCTCATCGTAGTCGATACCTTCCTCTTGGTTGTATCCTTGAGCTACTAGACGAGCTTGGTTGCGTGTAACTGAACCATCTTCATTTACTTTGTTGCAAAAAACCCATTTCGTACCAATAATCGAGTGATTAGCTGGCCTAGGAACGAGTTCCCAAACTTGGCTCCTCTCGAATTGGTTGAGTTCTTCTTGCATGGCAGAAATCCAAAACTCATCATTAAAAGCTTCTAAAATATTTTTCGGCTCAATTTGTGAAATGAAGGCAGTACTAGCAATGGAGTCTCTTAATAATGATCTAGTACTTACTCCGTGTGAAATATCACCTATAACCAAATTTTTTGGATGTGACGGCTTGAAAGAGAATTTCTTTGGCAAGCCCTCCAGAGAATTGGTTTTAGTGGTGGTATTCATTGGAGTAGAAGTTGATGGCTCAACATCATCATCAAGAGTAGCTGCTGCACTGTTATCCTCATCAAAAGTCACATTTGTAGACTCTTCCATAATTAATGAGCGTTTGTTGAACACTCTATATCCCTTGCTCTTGGCCGCATAACCAAGAAATATACAATCGTCAGCTTTGGCATCAAATTTGCCTAAGTTGTCTTTGGTGTTAAGGATAAAATATCGACAACCAAACACTCGAAAATATGAAACGTTTGGAGTTCTTCCAAACCAAAGCTCATAGGGTATTTTCTTCGTAATAGGATGAATGAGCACCCTATTTAAAATATGGCACGCTGTACTGACAGCTTCAGCCCAAAAATATTTCGGAAGAGAGAATTTATTTAACATGACTCTAGCCATATCGCCAAGAGTCCTATTCTTCCGCTCCATAACACTATTTTGTTGAGGAGTTCTTGGACAAGAAAACTCATGATTAAAACCATTTAAATCACAAAACTTTTCAAAATCAGTATTTTCGAATTTGCCCCCATGATTACTTCAGATTCGAGTAATCATGTAGCCTTTTTCGTTTTGAACCTTTTTAGCAAATATTTTAAAAACAGAAATGGTATCACTTTTGTTTGTAAGAAAGAAAACCCAAGTAAATCTCGAAAAGTTATCTACTATAACAAAAGCATAGAGTTTTCCACCAAGACTGGCTACTCTACTAGGACCAAATAAGTCCATATGAAGTAATTGCAAGGGTCTACTAGTACTTACAGAGTTTATGGAGTGAAATGAGGACTTGGTTGTCTTATTTAACTCACATTTGGCACATACAGTATCTTTTTTGAATGTGATGCCGGGCAAGCCTCTAACTAGTTTCTTAGTCGATAGCCTGGATATAGTATCCATATTGGCATGACCAAGACGCTGGTGCCACAGTAATCTCTCATCCTTGTGAGCATAGAGACATCTTCCTGCACTGTTAGTATCTCTAGATAGATAGAAAATATAAATATTATCCTCTCTTATCCCTTCAAAAACGATGTCTCCCGTTGACCTATCATAAATATAACATTTATTTTGTCCAAAGTTAATATCATATCCATGATCAGCAAGATGACTAATGCTGAGCAGGTTATGCTTTAACTCGGTCACTAGGAAGACATCCTTTATTACAAGAGAAGGAGGATGACCAATAGTACCATTACCTATAATATAACCTTTTAGGTTGTTGCCGAAGGATACATATCCTTCTCTCTTCATCGATAGTGATACGAAAAGATTTGTGTCTCCCATCATAAGCCGCGAGCATCCACTATCAAGAATCCACTTACTCTTAGTTGAGGAGGGAAGGTCCACCTACATCAAGAGTAGATGTGACCTTTGGTACCCAATTTCTTGAGGGTCCTGAAAAGTTAGTTTTTGGCAACCATGCATATATATTCATATCTACTAATCTCCTAACTCTACATTGTGGTGAGATGTGTCCATGTAATCTACAATAGGTACATATAGCATTCTTATTTATATTAGAAGCATGTTGATGATGTCTATATGTAGCATGATAAGAGTGATGTGGAGTAGCAGCATGGTAAGAGTGAAGTGGGGTAGCATGATGATGACTATATGTGGCAACAGGATGATGATTATACCTATATACAGTATGGTGGTGATTCTGTTTACGTGCAACATAGTGATGATTATATCTATGTGTAGCATGGTAGTTATGTGTCATATTAGACTGATAGTTATGAGAATAGTTTCTACGTTCATGTGGTTTTTGTGCTTTATGGAAGTGAGTGTACATGTAAGCATGTTTGCGTGCTGCAGGTGGATGTCGTGTTTGACTAGTTTGAGTAGTGTTGTGCCTTGTGTGTGTCTCATGTGATTGGGTTTGAGGTTGAGCAACCTGTTTTCCCAATCTAGTCTCTAATTTCTTAGAGACAGCCTGCAGTTCACTAATCTAAATATTCAAACCACAAATCTTAGTAATAGAGATCTTGTGTCTATTTTTTTCTTCAGCAAGCTCAGTGTTGAGTGCTGTGATCTCTTGTGTTTGTTTTTCAATACGTGCTTCGGCATCATGTAGGCTTAATTTAAGCTTAGACACCTCATTTGTGACTTCCGTGGGTGAAGTGTCTCTAATATTATCAAGCAATGAAGAGAGTCTTTGAATCTCGACTTCATAACTTTTGATCTTCTCCTTGGCGTGTTTATATTTATCAATGACTTTCTTGTGGTCATCGAGTAAATCATTGAATGAATCGCCAAGTTCATCAAAAGTGAAATTATCGAGAGTTTTGTTTGTTACCTTGTCGGATGTTGCCATTAGGCATACATTGGCAGTGTCTTGAGGAGAGTCCTTTTCTTCCTCGGAGTCACTAGCTTCGCTTTCATGCCAAATGCTTGTGTTGGCATATTTCCTTGAGGAAGCCTTCTTGTATGGTTTCTCATATCGGTTGCTCTTCTTTGCGAATGGACAGTCTTTTCGAACGTGTCCAGTCTTCTTGCAGCCGTAGCATATTGGCTCTTCTTCGTCATCTTCTTGTGGTTCCTTCTTTCTTCGATTGAAGCGAAGGAATTTCTTGAAGTTGCCGACAAGGAGAGCTTGATCATCACCTTCCGAGTTGTCTTCATCCGTCTCTTCAGGATCAACCCTTTGACGGTGAGCTTTAAGGGCAATCTCCTTTGCCTTAGGAGCAGGCTCTTCGAAGTCTTTGAGGTCAAGCTCATGAGTCATCAGCTTTCCCATCAAAGTCTCCATGGACATTGTAGTGAGATCATTTCCTTCTATGATGGCTGTCACCTTAGGGTTCCAAATCTTTGGAAGCCCTCGAAGTATCTTGCGAATCTTTTCGTGATTTGTATATTGTTTATCGAGAGAAGACAAGGGGTTGATAATGTCGAAGAATCTTGTAATCATTTGTGTGATCGTCTCATTTGGCTTCATCTTGAAAGCCTCATATTCTTGAGTGAGATGACTTATTTTTAACTCCTTGACTTGGGTGGTTCCTTCGTGTGTCACTTCTAGAAGTCTCCATACTTCATGAGAGGTGGTACATATTGAGACCTTGTTAAACTCATTCCTGTCTATTGCACAAAATAAAGCATTAATAGCTCTTGCATCTAGACTCGCCTGTTTTTTCTTCTCGTCAGAATATTTATCGTAGGGTTTCTTAATGAGATCACCATTGACAACTATCCTGGCAAGCTTTTTGTAACCATCGGTGATAATGGTCCACAGGTCGAAGTCTAACGACTTGAGATAAAAACTCATCCTTGTTTTCCAATAGGTGTAGTTTGTTCCAGCAAATAGGGGAGGCCTATGAATGGACTGCCCTTTACCGTGATTGGAAAGCATGGGTTGAGTGGTTGTCATAGATCAGCTCTAGGATGTTAGTCCTTGATAAGAGAACAGAGCTCTGATACCAATTGAAGTACAAGTTGGCAACTCTAGAGGGGGGTGAATAGAATTTATATCAAAAATGATCAATTAAAAAATTAAACTCTCTTCACCAACTAAATAATCAGAGTAAAATAAATGCGAAAATAAAGAGTTAAGAGCAAGCACAAACATAACAAGATTTTTAACCTGGTTTCCCTCGTGGAGGACTAGTCCAGGCCTGAGAACTCTAGCTCAGGATTGAAATCTACTATTTGTGAAATAGGGTTACAACCACGTGCCTTTTCACAGAAGAGCATGCCAAACTTCTTTCAATGATCGCTTTGGCGAAACTTGGACTTTTCTAAGTGGCTTACAACTTCTTGCACTTTAAACTTCTAGCTGGATCGTACCGAGCAACTTGGACGGTTGAGAAGTTTGAATGCTAAGTGGATGGGAAGGTAAGGCTCTTGAATATATAGGCTATACAAGAGAAGAAGAAAAGAAGAGTGGATGGTTTCAAATGAGAGAAACCAAGGCCTATTTATAGGGTTCGGGGTAGGCAGAATTCGGCCAGAATTCGGTATAAATAATTCAAATTTTTGGCCGTTGGACAACTAGCAGTGATCAAGACCTAAAAATCAGCATCCTAAATTTTAGGGGACCGAATTCAGCCCGAACTCTGTGTGAGGCAGAGTTCGGCCCGAACTCTGTCTTCTATGGACAAAATGTTCTTTGTGGGCTTTTGATGCGTGGGTTGATTTGGATTTGGGCTAAGTAAATCTATAAAGCTATGGCTAGCCCAAAGTTGCTCAGTATGACTCAACGTACATTATCCTATACTCAAGAACAATAAAAAATACAGACTCCAGTATACACAAAATAGTAAAACTCCAAGCATCTGTGATCTTGAACCAATGAGCTGCTTGAGGTTTTACTATTTTGTGTATACTGGAGTATGTGTCGGCATTGATGGGTGGAGGTAGATTAAAAAGAGGGTGCACCAAGTTAGGAGGAGGATGAGGAATACGTTGTGGTGGAGGATGAGATTGAGGGTTTGGGTTAGGATTAGTAGAGGATTCACCAATACTTCTCCTTGGTCTTTTACCCCTACCAAGCAACCTAGGAGCCATGGAAGAAAAAATTGAGATGTGAAGAGAAAGAGAGAGATATACCTTACAAGAGACCTAAGATGGAGGAGAACAAACTCCATGATTGACTTCTTTGAGTTTGGAGAGAAATTTCCCAAGGATTGGAGCCTTCTAGGGTTAGGCTTTTGAAGAAAATATAAGTGGAGATGGAGGAAGAAGACAATGGAGGAGAGAAAGAGACCAATTTTCGAATTTATGGTCCCTTGGTCGGCTGGTCTGGTGAAATATGGGCCATCGGATGAAGAAAGGATGGACGGCTGAGAATGATTTGAGGTTCTGGAATAAGGACATCGAACTTGGCCCAAACTCTGGGTAGGGCAGAGTTCGGCCCAAATTCGGTATATATAATTCAAATTTTTGGCCGTTGGACAACTAGCAGTGATCAAGACCTAAAAATCAGCATCCTGAATTTTAGGGGACCGAGTTCGGCCCGAACTCTGTGTGAGGCAGAGTTCGGCCCGAACTCTGTCTTCTATGGACAGAATGTTCTTTGTGGGCTTTTGATGCATGGGTTGATTTGGATTTGGGCTAAGTAAACCTATAAAGCTATGGCTAGCCCAAAGTTGTTCAGTATGACTCAACGTACATCATCCTATACTCAAGAACAATAAAAAGTACAGACTCCAGTATACACAAAATAATAAAACTCCAAGCAGCTGTGATCATGAACCAATGAGCTGAGTAGATTGATTTTGGAGCTTGATGTGTCAAATTGGATTATGACAAATAATGTTTTGTCAATTGTCAAGATTATGTTGACTGTGATCCAGTTTGTGTCAACAATTACAAATGTCCCAAAAACCTGTGATACACGTAATATTTAGGATTGTCAGTCTTACCTACTTTATCTGTCCATTTGATCTCCGGCAGTTGAACTTTATTGCTTTTGATCAGGCAATCGAATATGCTCATGATGTCGTCATCGTCGAAGGAATACTCTTCTTTGGGTCACGGTGCTGTCCCCTGTGGAGGTGTTGTGGCTATAGGTGCTTACTGACCTATATTGATGGCTAAGGCTTCTTTGCCTTTGCAGTTGTTCTAGTGACTACCGTTGCTGGTGGCGGGGGTACTTATCTTTGTCGAGATTAGGCATCGGGATGCCTAGTTGCTTGAACTTCTCTGCACTGTCTTCAGCTACTATGGCACTTACTATGAACGAACCCTAACCTTGAAATTGTGTCGGCTCCATCCACATGCTGACAATAGGTAACAAGTTTGATTTGCATGTATCTATTGTCAATGCATTCGGAGTACCTAGAGGCATTTTTAGGGCCTCTCGTCAAAAGCACTCGATAAAACGTTCAGCTATCTCATTGGGCTTCTGCTTGATTTTGGTAAGGACGGACATAGTCATATCGTGGGTCCCTTCATAGAATCGTTTCAAGAACATCTACTTCAATGCTGCAAAGGATGTTATACAACCATCTGGCAGGCTTCGATACCAGTCGTAAGCAACACTCGCTAAGCATCCGACGAACACTCTAGTAAATAGAGCATCGTCATGTTGAAGCTGATCAGTCATCATTTCGAAGTGATTGATATACTGACTTAGAGATATACTGTCGTCAAATAGCATTATAGTCGGTGGCTTATATTTAGGTGGAAATGGAACTTCTTTCCATTCTGCAGGATAGGATTGTTTGATCCCTAATTTTTGCAATCCCTTATTCTACTTCAAAGCTTCAAACTAATTTTGTAGAAGATTGACTGCTTCGAGAGGGTCTTCCGATGTTTGAGTAGCAGCGGATTGATTTGAATGGTTGGGATGTGGAACTGCATGGTAAGTACCACCCGCAGCACCGGAAGGACTTGGAGTAGCATGTGCTAGAAGGTGTGTGACCTCCAAAATGGTAGTATTTAGAGGAGGTTGTGCTCCAGGGCTAGTGTTGATAGGCACCGCACTTGCTGTATGTTCTTGGGTTTGAATTGGATTCACAACCGATGGAACAGCATGTTATGCCATAATCACCATATGCATGCTTGTAACCATGTCAGCCATGGCCTTCAGATTGGCTTCTAAGATAGCAATTCTCTGTTCATGGCTAGTAGAACTGGAAGCGTCTTGCTCTTCGTTCGCCACGTAAGCAGACACTTCTCTTGATACAGAAGGTGAGCTAGTAAACAGAATGGTTTGATCACAATCTTTGCTGTTGATATCAAAATCTAACAGACTACTACACCAGGGTTAGAATTAGGAAGATTCCTTTGATTGAGGAAGTATCGTCTTCTTGATCTTGTGTTCTGGTAAACCCCTTCAAAAGAATCTGGATTTTGACGGCATATTTGTCGACTTGACGGTCATGATGAATTACGTCTCTGGCATCTTCCAACCCCCGTACTATGAGATGCCATGTTGATAGAAGCAAACAGCAGTTTGTCTTCATCTACGAAGATCACATTGGGAGACCGAAAGTGATTGGGAGATCAAGAGTAATTCAAATGGTTGAACACCGCCCGTTTTATTGGCTTTCAACAGCACTTGACGTCAACTTCATGTGAATAGCAGCAGTGTTTGTCATATGTGATCATGTCATCTTCAACTATTAAGATCACTCTAGGAAAGCAGGGGTAATTTAAGCAGTCAAACACAGACAGTTTGGCTGTCTTACAGCAGCACTTGATTACAATTTTATGATACTGATTACAGAGATGTTCAGTCTGTGGAGTCATC
>JANAVB010023999.1:16232503-16375003 GCA_029216955.1 Iris pallida | reverse complement strand
GGTGCTCCTGTCCAGGAGTAACAGCAGGCGAGGCCTGGCTCTCTGTTAGATTTCAAGAAGATGTACCCTTGAGAGTTCAAGGGAACCGAGGGCATCCTTTATGTCGATAATTGGTTAGAGGATGTGGAGCGGAGCCTGGAGTTGGCAGAGATCCCGAGGAGGCTATGGGTATCAGCAGCAGCGAGTCAGTTCTTCGACATCACGTTGAACTGGTACCGTACGGACCCTCGTGCATCAGTGAAAGGACTGACCTGGAAAAACTTTCGAAGGCTCTTCAAGGAGAAGTTTTTCCCTGATGTAGCTTTTAGCGCGTTGGAGGGCCAGTTTATAGGACTAGTGCAGGAGAGCTCGTCGGTAGACGAGTATGCGGTAGAATTCTTTTGCCTGAGCCGATTCACCCCGGGCATGGTTCAGGATGCGAAAGAGAAGGCCCGTAAGTTTAGGAGGGGCCTGAACCACGCTGTTCGTTCTCGCACATGTGGGCATCACGAGACGACTTTTGAATAGATATTGATAGATGCTCAGATTGTTGATGAGGACTTCGGTCTTAGGCCCAAGAGGGCCGGTGACGTCATGGATGGTACTAGCAGTAGTGCAGGACCGACTAAGCGTCCTTACGTTCAGAAGGAGTACCATTAGCGAGCTAAAGCTCAGGTTCAGCAGCAAAGGCAGGGAGATCGAGCTTCTCTTTGCAACTATTATAAGAAGCCTGGTCATTAATGGGATATCTGCAGAAAGAAACTGAAGATATGTACGTTTTGTGGGTCAGCTGCGCACCAGATAAGGGATTGCCCTAAAGTATCCTCATCTGGCGGAGTGTAAGGCCAGGAAGGTGGAGATAGGCCACCTGTGGCACCACATTATGCCCAGCACCAGAGGGACAGGGCTTGCGTTGATGGTCGAGGAGGCCGATGTTGCAGTTGATGGGATAGCAGGTTTGTCTTCTTGTTCTTGTTTCGTCCTTCCATCTTGTTGTATGTTTCAAATAGTATGTTTTGATTTGTGCTTGTGTTGTGATAGATAGTATAGTGACCCTGATTAAGACTATGATCACGACCAGTAGGACCATGATTTGCATATTATTAGATATAATTTTCTTGACCTTGATTGATGGGGTTTGACCTAGAAGGAGTACGACCATCTTAAATTTCGAGTACAAAATTTTTCTAAGGAGGGTAGATTTGTCACCACCACTTTTCTAAAATGAGGGTAATTTTGAACTTTTGTAAAATTGATCATATTAATGATTAATTGGTGAACTTTTTATTATTTTTAATATTATTTAAATTGATGTATTGAGATTGTATCCCTTTCTAGTGAAACCCTAGAACTACTTAGCCTAGAGACTAACTGTGATTAGGGAGACCTAACCATGTGATTAGCTAATAGCTAATTACCACTTTTTAGGCTAAGGGTATTTTGGTCATTTGTGATTTATTATTATTTTAAATTTTTATTAATTGAAAATGTGCTAAGTGATATATTAGGCCTAATCCTAGAATTGCCCTAATCTAGATATTGATCATGAGCCTAGATATTTGATTAGTAGCTTCCAACTAGATGACAAGGTTGGTAATATCTAGATATTAAGCCTAAGTTGATATTTAGCTTGGAAACCCTAATTTACTTGGGCCTTTACTAGAAAGGCTTGAATTACACTTTGTAGAGGCCTTTAATTCAATTGAACTTCAACCCTAACCCTAGAGGAACTTTGTGGCTGCCATGAGAAGTCCCCTCACCCTATATAACATTATGTTAGCCTCCCTCCTTGCCTCTTTCATTAGAAACCAAACCCTAATAGTGTTCTTCCCTCACCCCCTTTATCCAAATCAACTCCAAATTGGACCAAATTAATTGCAATACACTCCCCTAGTGTAGAGGAGGTCTCTATTGGCTAACTAGCAAGGATTGGGAGCATTTGACCATAGGAATTTGGTGTAGGTTCATTTCAAGGGCTTTTTCATTGAGATTCTAACTAGCAAGGATTGGGAGCATTTAGGGTCCCCCTAGCCCTAGGCAGAGTTTGGGTTCAAATCGAATCTATTTGATGTGTGTATCGTAAGAGTATCGGAGTGTTGTGTAAAGTGTTTGATGAAATGCCTCTTAGAAACTTTTGTTCTCTAATTTCTGTGAAAAATATATTTTTTAGAAAGCTAATAATGTGTAGATTACATTTCATTTTGATTGAGTTGGTTTTAGGATGATTTGGACACAGTATTTTGACACGGGGATACGGTACGACACTATCGCGCATGTCCTGCTACCCGAGAGTGATATCTCATTCAACACGACACGTTTCGATACCATTTTTGGTGGACACGTGGGGGCAACATCTGACAGTATTCTCCCAAAATTTGGGAGGATATAGTGGAGTATTCGAGGAGCACTCGACCTCGCAATGATCACACTGACACTGCACACACGTAAAATTTGGACACTGATACGCCTCTCAAACTCGGATACGACACCACTTGGACACTGATCAGTGACACTGACACATGTACCTATACCTAGGCTACCCTAGGACACGACCCCATGATGTCTGGTTGGACACGTCGTGTCCTATACCTCACGACACGTGCGCACGAGGCAGTGTCTGTGCACAGTTTCAGACTTAGATTGACACCACTATTTTGACACAACTCGACACAATTCGGACACGTTTGTAGGACACTGGTACATGAAAATTGATGGACACATTTGTATGCACACACACACTCGACCCTTGCTGTGGTTATATAGGTTTTTAGATGATTTTGGGATATGTTTTATGTTGAGTATTGAACTGATTTGATTTAGGTTTTGTTGATATCTGGGTTGTATCATATATTGATACATATAGACTTGAGTTGAGATTTATCCCAGATTTACTGTTATTATGGGATTACATGTTATATATAGGTTATGTAGGTTAGTTTCAGTTAGCAAGTGTTTAGAGAGTGGAGGGGACTTGGGGCATGCAACAGACCATTAGGCCACTGCCAAGATAGCATTAGGAGCAAACCACAGCAGGTAGCAACATAACATAGTGTGGGATGATGTATTGTGGTGTTCAGTGAGTGATAGGCTTTAGGAAGAACAAGTGTTGAGAAGTTTTGAGTAGGCATATATTTTACAGTTTCTAAGTTTGTATATACATATTATATATATATATATATATATATATATATATATATATATATATATATAATGTGCGTGAGTATAAATATTTGAGTTTAGAGAGTGGCAGTGGTGTGGTGAGCAGGGCACTTGCCCTTGCATACAAGACAGCAGCAGTAGTTGACCTATGGGTTATGGGTTTGCTTGGCAAGGTTGTCTTGGCCTTGCAGTCAGCAGTGAGGTCCTGTAAATTTTTGTGCAGGCCTTCGAGGAGAGTATTGGGTTGAGTTTTGTTGGTTCTAATTTCAGAGTTATGATTATTGATGGAATTCTCTGATATATTGAGTGAGGAGTGGGATTTTCTTATGTCTTTGTATCAAGTCCCACATGTAGACTTTGATATTAGTCATGAGATATAGGAAGGCTTGGTTTGGTTATACTGTAGCCACTGTCTTCTACTTTGTTTAGCCTTATTTCATTTCAGTCCCCCCCCCCCAATTTGGTATGCCAACCCATTGATTAGTTAGTATCAAATGGTATGTGGGAGTAGATATCGGTGTGAGTATCTTGATGGAGAGTTGGTGTCATTGGCCACTTGGCTATGAGCATATTTTTGAGAGAGTTATTTATTGTTAGTTCAGATTTTGTGGAATAGTGATTGAGTGAGTTAGTGCTGGGGACCTTGCGTTTGCTTGGCATAGTTTGGCTTTGCATTGCAGTGGCAAAGTAGTAAGCTATAGTAGCAGCAGTAGCATGCTTGAGGCAGCAAGGGGTGTCCCCTTTGGACAATGAGTTTTAGGCCATATGGCCATTTAGTGGTTTTTGGGGGTTTACCTACTCTTAGAGAAGGTTATATGTATATATATATATATATAAAATATATATACATATATGTATATATATATAATATATATATATATATATATATATATATATATATATATATATATATATATATATATAAGGAGTTTACCTATTGACCTAAGGTATGAGTTTTACATATAGCTAAAAGTATTAGATAACTATCTATATTAGCTAAGGTGATAGATTAGCTATAGTCTATAGTAATATGAGTATCATATTACTATAGACTATAGCTAATCTATCACCTTAGCTAATATAGATAGTTATCTAATACTTTTAGCTATATGTAAAACTCATACCTTAGGTCAATAGGTAAACTCCTTATATATATATATATATATATATATATATATATATATATATATATATATATATATATATATATATGTACATAGTGTCCTATAATCTAAGGTAACATATATGTTAGGTTGGGATTAAGATAACCTAGTATTACCAAGGTAATGGGGATTACCTTGAGTATTGGTATAGCAAATGGAAATGTATATAGGTAAACTTATAAATAGATTATAGGATAATGTGGTATCCTAGTCTATGATGAGGTAACCCATAGATGACCTAGAAATAGTCTAGTTGACCCTGTTTGAATAGATAGTTGACAAGAACCTAGATGTTGACCTAATTTGACTGGAGGTTGACCAAAGTTGACCAAGAGTTGACTTTGGCCTAGCTTGACTAGATAGTTGACTCTTAGTTTTACCAAAGGTTGACCATAGTTGAGTTAGAGTTGACTTTGACCTAGATTGACCTATAATCATGTAGATTTCATTGTAAACTTCAATCTTTACACATTGAACATATTATAACCTGTTTTGCTCTAAATAGGACTCTATGACTACAGTTCGGACATCTATACATATCAGTCGCTCAGGGTAACAGACGAGTACATTCTTTGATAGTTTTATTATGTTGATATATCATGTGATGCATGTTATACTTGTTTTCCATAAATAAATTCACTTTATTTATTTTGTATCTGAGAAAATTACAACTGTAGGAATCTAATCTAGAAGACGATTACTTTATCCCTTGGACGATGCGATGAAGAAAACTCGAACTTTGAAGAACTTGGACAGCAACTGGACAATCTCTCTGTTCTCTCTGAAATTGACTGTAGTCTCTGATGAAGATGAAGAAACTCTCTTTTATAGAGTTCAGGATAACTGTCCTTAAGCATACGCTCAGGTAGTTACTTGACGTGTGCATAACTGCAGGGACGCGTGGCAAATTCTGATGGAGACACATTAGCGTGCGGTTGAAAATAGTGGAGCATATTCAGGAGAGATTGATGGCATGAATGCCACGTTGCATAACTTCTGAAGAAGTGGATAACTGAGTGCAGGACACGTGAGAACGTGTGTTAACTGCACATTGAAAATCATTCTGGACACAACTGCTGTGATACGCTGCCTTAGAAGAAGAGTCATACGCTAGCTTTTGAAGGCATATGTCTTGCATACGCTGACTTGGACAGCGTAGAACCATATAAAGCTGATACGCTCACATTATTGACAGGGAGTCGTATGGAATCCATACGCTCATTTGATTGGCAAGGAGCCGTATGGAATCCATACGCTCACTTGGTTGGGAAGGAGTCGTATGGGGTCCATACGCTCACTTAGTTGGAAGGAGTCGTATGAGATCCATACGCTCACTTGGTTGGAAGGAGTCGTATGAGATCCATACGCTCATTTAATTGAGAAGGAGTCGTATGATTGAATAAGTAAACACGTGGCATGTTTGAATAAGTAGACACGTGGCCATCATCAATCTTCTTTGATACGCCATATCTTCCAATAACTGACAAAATCTTTTCGAGCGTCGTGACTGCGGATATGATGGCTGACAGACTGTCAAAACTGACAGTAATGATGGCTTTTACATTTATGAGAGATGCTGAGTTGTCCTCGTAAAAGACAAAACTGACTCTTCGAAAACCTATACGACGGCTAGTCTTCATTGGACAGCTGTCTTTGCACGAAAGACGAAGTGTCAGATTCATCCTTTATTAAATACATGTTGTGCTGTCATCTCAGAAAATAATAAAATATTCACTGGGCGTACGGCCTTTAGATGAGCGTATGGCCTTGACTGAGCGTATGGCTTGGACTGAGCGTATGGCTTTGAGCATATGACTTGGACTGAGTCTTATGTCAGCGTGTCATAATTTTCACACCCTACAAGACCCCCTTCAAAGTTTTCGAACTTTATGAATTTCAAAAGTTCGAAATTACTTTGAACTTTAAAGTGAGAATAAGTCCTGACACGCTGGCATGAGTTTGTTATCTTCCTCAATATCAGTACAAATCTTTAGGGATTTTGTTTAAAGAATATTCGCCGTTTGAACTTCTTCCTTTCTTCTATAAATAGGTCTTCCAAAACCTATTTTATTTCTTTACCACAGCTTTTGCTTTCGAGAGAGAAAAGTGCTTTCAGAAACTCAAAACCCTTCTTCCCCTTCTTCGTCTTCGACTCAACCTCCATTAATGGCATCCAAAGCTGATGCTTCTGCGAAAGGAAAGGGGAAAGCCCCTGAGGAATCGTCTCATCCTGCCATCGACACTGCCACTACCAAGAAGACGGCCAGTCAGCGTATTTCACGCAGTGAACGGCTATTGAAACCTCTCTATGGTGAGGACGAAGATAATGAACAAATAACTATTCCCTTTTTAGGGCTCTGGTTAGAACAAAACTCAGAAAATGTATCCCTCTTTAGGGTCAATACGTCAGCAAATACGCTTCCCTTTTTAGGGTTTAGCCGTATTCCATGTTTTTCGTTTTTACGAAAAATATGTTTGGAGCGTATATCTGTAAGATACGCGTATTTTTGATAGAGATATCAAAATACGCTATCTTAAAAGAATATTCTATGGCAATTTGTCTCATTGAGATACGCTAACTCCTGTGTTAGCGTAATTTTTGATGATCATCTTGTCAACCATACGCTGATACGCTCAAACTGATCATAAACTGAACTTTTAAAATCATTCACTTAAGATAAACTAAGCATATACTGAACCTTGAGTCTGCCATACGCTTAAAGAAAACTGAGCGTATGCTGAACCTTGAATCTGTCATACGCTTAAGGAAAACTGAGCGTATGCTGAACCTTGAGTCTGCCATACGCTTAAGGAAAACTGAGCGTATGCTGAACCTTGAGTCTGTCATACGCTTAGTAAAAATTGAGCGTAAGTTGAGCTGTACACTTAGTAAAATTGAGCGTATGTTGAGCTGTACGCTTAGTAAAAACTGAGCGTATGTTGAGCTGTACGCTTAGTAAAAACTGAGCGTATGTTGAACTGTACGCTTAGTAAAAACTGAGCGTATGTTAAACTTTATCCTCTCTTGATGTTGAAGATTTCTAATACTTTATTCTTTATTTGCAGTGGATATTCTAGCTCAGGAGGCAGAATTTGAAGGAAGTATAGGAAATAACTATAGAAGTGACCTATCTCATGTTCGTTTTCCCCAATTCGATGGACCTTCGACAAGAATAGCTCTTTTGACAAATCAGGAAGATGATACTTTGCTGAACTTGATGAGTGGACTGCCGTTACAGAGTGTGGATGGTGTTACCCACTTGAAGCCAGCATTCCTCTTTGGAGATGCTATTGACATGAACTCCCAGCCTGCTCTGGACAAAGTATCATACTGTTACTATAGGGATGGTGATGTAAATCAGCCAATATATTTGACTGGTTTAACAAAAAGCATCAATATAGCCCGTTTATTCCACTCGGGTCAACAAAGACAGATGAAGTGGGATATCACTCCCTCCCGACAAGCAAAGGCTGGGTGGATCGGATATCGTCAAGGAAGATTCTGCAGTGGTACTGAACCATATGTCACATCTCTGCGAGGACTGCTACCTGCCACCATCTCTCCTGAGGACTCGGCACTGCTGAAGCCAGTCAGAGTCCCAATTTTTGCAAACGAATTTGCTCAACTGAAAAATGCCATATACCCAAAACAGTCTATGAGACTTACCGGCCTGGTGAACCCGAAAAATACTAGATGGACTGCTCTAGTGAGATGGATTCTGCAGAACTTTGGTACACAGTTAAAGGCGATAGGCCTATATGATGCCATTAAGTGTACTGCTTATGGTTTTAAGCCAAACCCGGATCTGTTCTTGGCGTTAGCGGAGAGATATAACTATCGTACTGGCACCTTCATGACCCCAAGGGGCGAGATGGGATTCGCCCTTCATGAAATGGCATATATTTCTCAACTACCAACAGCAGATTTACCATATGAAGAGTATATCCCTTTTGTTGATGAAATGAATAAGATTTCTGAAGCCAACCCACTGATTCTTTATGTCTTTGAAGAATTGATGTGCCATTACAGTATTTATAAGGCATTTTATAAAGGACAAGGTGGAGAAGGAGACTCCAACTGTTATTCTTCCAAATGGATGGCTTATTTATTTCAAGGCCGTACTGATGAAGTTCAAAAGAAGAAAAAGACTGAGCAGTATGTCGGTGAATTTAAACCTTTGAGTCAAGCCGAGATTAACAGATTAATCCGGGAGACAAATTATGACGACATTATCGTCGAAGAAGATATAGACGCCTACAAAGCCGGTGATAGGTTAGAGACCTATATTAAGCAGGGTGGCCGAGAATTATCTGCTGAAGGTCATCTGGCCGGTTTTATATCTCTCTGGCTAAAAAAGTTTGTAGTACCTAGCACCTGTTCAGCAGACAGGATGCACAGAGGGGTTGTCTTCGCAGCAGTCCGTCTGGTTTTTGGGTATAAGATGGATTTATTGACAGCAATGACCTGCCGTCTGAATGCTGGATTAAGGGCATACACAGACAGAATGTTCGAATTGGCAAGGAAGAGCCTTACATCCTTTCCTCGGGTAGAAATGCCCTTTACCTATTTATTTGGATGGCTGCTTCTGCATTTTGAATCTCTTATGAGTGCTGGGATGGCTAGACCAGATGATACCTTTCTGGAAAGGTACAAGCACATACCGAAGTGGAGATATGACACTTTGACCGATTGCAGAACTATATTAAACAGGGGAGAACTATGGAGCTTCACTTGTGTTCCTCCACCTGTTGGTTATGAGAGCATGCCTGGGAGATTGATTGACGGCGTTGGTGCTAATGAGTTGGATGATATCCAACATGAATGGCTAAAGAGAATCAGGCCATCTCATTTAATCTGCCGCCGTGACAACATCACTTATCTAGAGCCATATCTCCCGAGCAGATTTGCTCGGCAATTTGGTTATGATCAGTTGCATGTAGGCAATGCAACGACGTGTTTTGGTTATCAAGGAGGGTTGATTGATGGTGCCAGAGCTTAGCTATATTACATTGCCAAAGGTACAGGGGCTACCTTTTCTATGCCAGATCCGGTCAGCTATCGGAGAGGAGCTAGAATATTAGCATCCTATGCCAGATTCTATGTATCAGCTAATACTTTTGATGAAAAATTTAGCATCTTAGGCAGAAGCTTTATTCATGTTGAAAAGAAATCAACCAAATCAGCCTTGTCTAGAGATTGTCATGACAAAGAAGATCCTCTGGCCACTGATGAAGTTGATGATAATGTTTTGGAGACTTTCTTCTCTGATGACCTTCATCAACCATTGTATGTACCCATTGGGAATACTGAAGAAAGTATATCTGCTGATAATACCCCGAAGAGGAAGCGAGGTAAAAGTGCTGCTGGTCCTGCTGCAAAAAGAGCTACTCGAGCAGAAACTCGAAGTCGCGGAGGAATTACTATCCCAGGGAATTCTCCTGTGTCTAATCGAGTCAGAGATGTTGATGAAGCAGGTAGTGATCCAATAGACAATTATCCTACTGTTCCATTAACTAAAAGAATAGGAAGGAAAGTGATAGTTTCAAAAACTAAATCCGTGATTTGTCTGGATGCAGAGAGTCCTACCGATCGTGCTATACGATTGGCTTCAGAAAAACAAGCTGCATTTGATTTTTCTGTAAAGACAGAACCTGTTGAAGAAGAGATTCCTGAACCTGCTGGGTCTTCCATGCCTTCAGATATAGGCTCAGTTCCACAAATGGCCGATGATGCGCAGAAAATTAGTCAGCCTGCGATAGAGGCCGAGCATCAGACTGAAACGGCTAATGACTTACTGATTTCGGGAGAATCAGTGAAGGAAGCCACTTCTCTCAATCTAATTGTTGAAGCTTCAGAGAGCGAACAAGTTGACTATGAACCGTCGTCTCATTCTTCTGGAGAAGAAGACATGGAGATAGACGATGAATCACCGTCTAAAACACCAATTGATGCACTGAAGACCATTGGTCAACACTCAGGGTTGACACCAGAGCCGAAAAGGCATATAGAAGTTCAAGTTCCGAGTACTTCTGGGGCGGGAAGCAGTGAAATAAATCCCGTGTCAGAAAGTACTCTGAACAGACTAAAAGCCGGGCTGAATGATCCGAAGGAAACTGAATATGAACCAGCTCCAGGTAATATTTTATTCATCAAAATTTTGTCTTATTTCTGCTTTATTGTCTTTTGGTTTTGATCATGCTTCTTTGATTCCAACAGCTGTAGGAACTGTACCGGCTATGAGTTCTACTCAAGCCCCACTTGTTCAAACTGATGTGGGTGAGGGGAGTTCACATTTGCCGAGTTCTCCAAAAGCACTAACTTCAGCTCCAAGAATAGAGGCTCCTCCTGCTCCTTCCCCTACTATTGCAGCGACTCCCGATTTTGATACAGGGATAGCAAAGATCATGGGGATGTATTCAGATATTATTTATTCGTATCTGGATACATTCTCAAGACGACTTATGAAGGATGAGACCATGCCCTTTTCGAGTCTTCGAGAAGCGACTAGTTTTCCACTTTTAGCTTTGAGACAGGCTGGTTACGGGACCCAGTGTGTCTTTTTTGAACATCTCCTGAATGATTTAGAAGCAAACATCCATAAATATTGGGAGATGAAAAAGGAGGATATTAATTCCCTGACTACAGCTGAGATTGCTCAATTGGAGAATGAAGCTCAAGCTCAGCACATTGCTCTGACAGAATTCCTCGCTCAGTCTTCCAAAGAACTAATGGCGAAAGACGAAGAAATAATAAGTACTCGTCAGAATATGGAGCACCTAGAGAAAGATGAAGCGTCAAAAGCTGAAGAGCTTAGAAAGTTGAGGGAAGAGCTAGCTCGTATTCAGGAGCAAATTGCCTCTGTAGAAACAGAACAATCAGAGATTGCTACTAATCATAAATCTGCAGCTGAACGCTGTCAAGTTTTACAGCTGGAGCAAGAATTGATGCAAACCAATCAGATTGAAGAGACCAATCGCCGTAGCTCTATTATTGTAGAATATGACCAACGGATGATTGGAGCTGAAACAGCAGAGCGAATCAAGAAAGCTCATGAAGAAAAGATAAATAATGTAATCGTTCGTATTCAGAAGATCATTACTCCTCCTAAATAGTTCTTTTACATTTATCATGTATTGAAGTTTTGATACCCATTTGTAATCAATGTTCTGATTTTGATTGAAATGAATATCTTGGCTTGATTTTAATTCTGTGGATGATATTTTTGTAGAAAACATGTTCAGAGGTAAATAATACATGACATATTTCAATAGAATAGAATATACAAATAAACTTTGTAACTCTATCATGATACTAAACCAAAGATTTTTAGTTTAATACTGATTAGAGAAAACAGAATTCAGATATAAAGATATCTTTAGATTCTATTTTCCATGATCTTTGGACTCGGAAATCAAAAGACGAGATATCAGTTTCATAGAATAGAAAATATGATACATACTGAGATAGAAAATTCAGAGGTAATATAGACATGATTTTCTATTCAAGATCTTTATTAAAACCACTGGGGATCCAATAAAACAAAATATCAAATTCTCTGAGAAGATGATACATGGTGGAATATCAGTTTCCTCTGGGGATAACGATATCGAGATAACTTTTGTAGAGAAGAATTTTATATTTGCTGGGGAATGATGAAAATATTATACATAATATTTCTTTAAGAATTTGCCATTGATAGGCATCATCATGACTTTCCCATCCATAGAGGCAAGCTGGTATGCTCCGTTAGAGAAGACTTTGTTTACTACGAATGGGCCTTCCCATTTCGCATCAAATTTGCCTTTGCTCATATGTGTCATGGTCATAGGACGTCTGACAGTAAGGACCAGTTCTCCCTTCTGATATGCTCTGACTTTGACTTTCCGGTTAAAAGCTTTTGAGATTCGGGCCTGATACAGCTCGATATTTTGTTGAGCATACAATCGTTTTTCATCTAGAGCTTCCAATTCTTGAAGTCGAAGACGATCATTGTTTTCTGTTGTAAGTTCATTGGAGATTGCAATTCTGAGAGAAGGAATCTAGATCTCAAGGGGAAGAACAGCTTCACACCCATATACCAAAGAGAAAGGCGTACATCCGGTCGCATTGCGAACTGTGGTGTGGTAGGCCCATAAACATTCACCAAGCTTCTCGCTCCAGTTGCGTTTATTGGAAGAAACGAACTTTTTTAAGAGTTTAATGATTGTTTTATTGAAAGCTTCTGCCAATCCATTAGCTGCTGGATTATATGTTGTAGAAGCTAAATTATTGATCCGATGATCGTCGCAGAATCGAGTAAATTTCTGACTGACGAACTACGGTCCGTTATCATGGATAATACGCCGAAGAACACCAAATCGATAGATAACATGATGTTTGACGAAGTTGATAACACTAGAAGTTTTAACTTCAGTTAACGGGATTGCTTCAGCCCATTTGGAAAAGTAATCGGTTATTGCTAGAATAAACCGATGTCCTCTTGATGATGGTAGATTGATGGGACCAATGACGTCCATGCCCCAAGCTTCAAAGGGCCATGATGCCGCTGTTGGGTGTAAGAACTCTGACGGTTGATGGATAAAGTCTGCATGAATTTGGCAGGCTTTACATTTCCGAGCATATTGAATAGCGTCAGCCACCATCGTGGGCCAATAATAACCCATACGTCGGATACGATCTTGAAGTTTAGGACCTGGTTGATGAGCTCCGCAAACACCATCATGTGCTTCACGGATTATCTGTTGTGCTTCTTCACCAGCAATGCATCGGAGGAGAAGACCATCGTAAGACCGACGATATAGTGTCTTCGTCGTATGATTATAATAGAATCTGAGAGATCGACGCCGGATAGACGCTGCTTCACTCGAATTATCAGAAAGTATATCATACAAAACAAAGTCTAGAAACGGGCGTCTCCAGTCTTCAGTTATGGCTTCTGTTTCATTAGAAAAGACATATTCCATAGTAGAATCAGAAGAAGACGAGGACATTTTGTCAAACTTTAATCCAGCATCAAGGTTGAGAGAATCTTTGTCTGGTTTATAGGGAAAAGCCAAGGCCAAATTATTCTCAACACAGAATAGTTCTCGGTTATAAACCACTATTACTTGCTGACGTCTGATTGGTATAGCTAATACAGCAGCAAGATTAGCTAAAGCATCAGCTTCTGCATTATAGGCTCGTCGAACATGTTCAATAAAGAAACCTTCAAAAGATGAGGCTATAGAGAGTGCTGCTCGATGATAAGGTATCAAATCCTGATGACGAACTTCATACGTTCCTCTGATCTGATGATAATAAGCTTAGAATCTCCATAAACTTCCAATATTGAATATCTAGATGTTTAGCAAGTTGAAGACTGATGAGTAATGCATTGTATTCGGCTACATTGTTTGAACATGATTGATCCAGAGAATAAGCTCTTTGAATAGTTAATCCTTCTGGGGATACAAGAACAATCCCAACTCCAGCGACAATATCGCCGTTAGGACCTATTCTAGATGCTCCATCAAAGAATAGACGCCAGGTAGGAATTTCTTCAGAAATCAGATTTGAATCCAAGACTTCATCAGGAATCTCATCATATAATTTAGAATCTTCTGGAATCGCCTGAGCTGCCAGAAAATCAGCAAGAGCCTGTCCTTTAACTAACTTCTGAGGAATATAATGCATGTCGTATTGAGCTAACAAGATTCCCCAATTAGCTAGTCTGGAGTTGAGAATCCCAGGTTTCTTTATCATAATCCTGATGGGATTCACTCTAGAAATAACGTGAATCATTTGACCGATAATATAATGTCGTATTTTCTGAACAGCAAACATTAATGCTAGGCATTCTTTCTCGATTGGAGAATAACGCGGTTCAGCACCTGTCATTGTGCGACTGAGATAATAAATAGCCTGTTCATGGCCATCTTTATTTTTCTGGGCAAGTAATGCACCAAGAGAATGATCCATGGCTCGAACATATAGAAGGAATGGTATTCCCGAGATGGGAGGTACCAAAACAGGAGGGTTCATGAGATACTATTTAATATCGTCAAATGCTTTTTGACATTCTTCGTTCCAAACGAAAGATACACCTTTCTTCAGAAGTTTGTTGAATGGTCTGCAGCGTCCTGATAAGTTGGAAATGAATCTCCTGATATAAGCAATTTTTCCTTGAAATCCTCGTAGCTCTTTTAAGGTGCGTGGAGGACGCATCTCTTGAATGGCTTTGATCTTCTCGGGATCCACGTGTATACCTTTAGCGGTAATAACGAAGCCGAGAAATTTACCACTAGAGACGCCCAGGAATGACTTAGTAGGGTTCATTTTAAGTTGATGCTGACACATTAAATCAAAGATAGTCTTCAAATCTTGGATATGATCCTCCTTTTGTCGACTTTTGACTGCAATATCATCAACATAGCATTCGACTATTTTTCGGAGATGTTCGCGGAATATAGTGCTCATTGCTCGCTGATATGTTGCCCCTGCATTCTTGAGACCAAACGGCATCACTGTATAACAGTATGTACCGATCGGCATTCTGAAGGAAGTGTGTTTTTCATCATCTGGAAACATTTTGATCTGGTTGTATCCCGAATACCCATCCATCAATAACATTCGTTCGAAACCACATGTATTGTCGATCATGACATCTGTAATTGGAAGAGAAAACTCGTCTTTAGGACAAGCTGCATTGAGATCACGAAAGTCTATACAGACTCGGATCTTGCCAGTCTTTTTAAGGATAGGAACGATGTTAGCCACCCATTCAGGATGTTGTTCCTCTCGAATAAATCCAGAAGCCATAAGCTTGTTGACTTCAGCTTCAATTGCATCCATGATGTCTGGACGAAATCGTCGCTGTTGTTGTTTGACCGGTTTAGCATTTGGCATGATATTAAGTTTGTGCATTGCAATCTTTGGATCTAATCCTGGCATATCCTCATAACTCCAGGTAAAGATATCGATATAATCACGAATAAGTTTAATCATGTCTTGTTTATCTGTTTCTGAAAAACTTTCACTGATGAATATTGGTTTAGGAGATCCTTCTTCACCAACATCAATTTGGATCAGTTTATCTTCAGTAGGAGGTTCTCTCTGTTCGAACCTGAATTCCCATTGATTATCTAATCTTTGAGCCCATTGTTCCGATTCGGGTGATATTTTAAAATCATCCTCATCTTCATTATTTTCTTGCGGGCCACCAACGGAGACCATATTGATGGATAAAATAGAGCGATGGAGATCGCCAATACTCGTGTCAGAATCCCAAGAGAGGGAATCAGAAGACTCAGATCGTTCGTCTTCATCGAATTTTGAATCTTCATGAACGATGTTGATAAAAGAAGTAGGAGCAATATAACCTAAACCACATTTTGTCCTTCCGTATTTTAATGGAGGAATTTGAACAGGCATTCTTCTTCCTTTTCCATTATTGAGACTGGTTCTAAAGTCATAACCCATATTCTTGATGATATTTTTAGATTGCTGACTGTAGCGACGCAGTTGTAACCTTCCAGTATCGTCGTTTATGTCATCTTCTTCCAAGTTAGGAGGATTTTGGGGTCCTTTATAAAAGAAGATCGGATTTTCTCCCTTCTTTCTAGCAGGGACCACGAAGTATGATTTTTGTATGGATTCCAATGATACGTCTGTATGAAGAGTTTGAACAACCCCTATAGTTAGTGACTCTAAGCTATCTAGCAATTGTAAATAACTTTGTACATGATTACAGACATCAATATACTGCAAAGGAGATGCTTCATTAATATTAGATACTGTATTTACAACAGAAGGCTGAGCCTTATCAGACTTAGTCAAATTAATGACAAAAGGAGGAGAGGAAGAGCGATCAGAAGTTTTGTTTCGATTAAGATCGATAACAAAAGGCTCAGAAGAGGTGAGCTCCCTTGAAGAAGATCGTGGATAAGTAGTACGTCCACTGACTGGAATGACTAGAGTATCTGGTCTAGCCTGAGAAGGTGGAGGGAGAGTGGTACGTCCACTGACAGGAATTATCAGTGAACTTTGTGGAGCTTGGACAGATGAAGTAGTACGTCCACTGACAGGAATTATCAGTGAGCCTTGTGGAGCCTGGGCAGGTGATGAAGTAGTACGTCCACTGACAGGAATTATCAGTGAGCCTTCTTCAGATGATTTAACAGACTGCGGAGGAGTGATACGCCCTTTTACAGGAATAACAAAAGTGCCAACTTTTGCTATCTCATCATCATTATCCATAGCTTGTAAGACTTTTGAATATTCATCTTTGTACATGCAAGCGTCATTGAAGTAAGCTTCGACTCCTTTGAATGGATAGAGATCTGCAACCTCCTTTTGAACTTCTCCATTATTATCAACATATTTGAAGTACTGATGAAGAGTCGAAAGAACGACATTATGTTCATGCAAGAATGGTCTCCCCAATAGAGCATTGTATGAGCAACCATGATTGTCGATGATGTAAAAAGTAACTTTAGTGCGAAGATCGCCTATTTGAAATTTGAGGCGAATCTTGCCCAAAGGCTCACTTTTTCCTTGATTGAATCCCAAGATTGTAGTGATAGTGCTGGAAAGACTATGCACAGGTATCTTCAGTGCATCTAGCATAGCTTTTGGCATAATACTGAGAGCGGATCCTGGATCAATCAGTAGACGAACAACCTTCATAGAATCGATATATCCTGTATGATATAAAGGACGGTCATGTCGATTATCCTCTAGCAGCATATCGTCCTGCGTAAAGGTAATGTTTGGAATAAATTCCAATACATTATGGCAATGAGAAACAGATTCTGTTTCCAACTTCTTGAGAAGAGTTAAGCAGGTTTCTGCTTGCAGCAGTACTTCACTTAGAGTTTCTCGAGTCTCTTTAGAGAGGCGTAAGAGCTCGAAGATTGATAATTTAGCTGGTGTATTGGCTAGTTGAGCTAATATATCAAAATTATAAGGCTTTTCAAGTCCTGTAGGAGATGACTTCTTCAATGGTTTGTCGAAACGGACTTGTTGTTTGCCTTTGTCAGCTGCTGTTGGTTTAGAAGGAACTGCCTCAACAGGAACATTTAAAGGCTCTTCAGTAGAGACTGGTGTTGGAGCTGTAACCGGAGGGACATCAAAAGTTTCTTCAGGAATTTCAGCATAATCTTTCAGATATATTTTTCCTGACCGAGTTCCAGCATGGACTTCAACTTCAGATTCTGGTTCAGGGTCTATGGAAACCATGTTGCAATTCTTTATCTTGCTCTTGGTTCTTTTATGTTTGATGAGAGCTTCATTCCAGAAACCAAGGCCAACACGAGATTGATTATGCCTCATAGTGATGGCCAAAGGTGCTCGGAGTCCTTTGCTTAAGTTCAAACCAGGAGCAGTGGCTAGATCATAACCCATCTTCGCCATCAATTCACGAGATTGTGAACTGTATAGATGAAAAGCAGGCTTGTACCTATCTTCAAATTGAGGTACAGATTTTATCTCCGTAGGGAGTGAATTTCCTGCCAAGATAAAAGTAAAGGTTAGGTAAAAATTGGGTGTGAAACTAGAAGTCACATTGCATAACTTAGTCTTCCCGAGCTTCTTTTTAGATGATGGAGTCTTCCGAGGAGAAGAGGAAGACGTTTCAAACTCCGTAATTAAATCCGGGTGAATCCACATGATCTCTCCCTTCTTAGTTGTGACAGGAACAAGTCCGTCATTCTGTGCTGGTGGGATGTTTACAACTTCGAGAGTTGCTTTGGGGATAGGAACAATCCCACTTTCTACCATTAAGGGAGGGAAGTCACCGAACTGCATTGAAATTACATTTGCTGTGACTGTTTTGTCTTTGGGTGTTAGTGTCACAGCTCCTGATTTAATCATCTCTTGAATCTTCCCTTTTAATACATAGCAAGACCGGATTGTATGACCCAGCATTCTATGATATGGACAATATTTTGGATGATCTGTCTTATTGGCTTCATCAGGCTTTTTAATTTCTGGCAATTGAATCTTATTACCTTTGAGCAAGCATTCAAAGATACCCTGAACATCGTCATCGTCGAAAGAATATTCTTCCTTCGGTCGAGGAGGTCTCTATTGTTGATTTGTTGGAGCTGGGGTAGCTTGAGTAGTCTTTACCTCTTGACTACCGCTTTGGAGATTGACTTCAAGAGCTTCTTTCCCTTTGCGATTGTTGGGTCGAGTACTATTGCTAGCACTCTGATTTGATTCCTTGGGAGCCATTTGTACCCCCAGACCCTTGAAGGTCTCAGCACTGACTTCGGCAGCCTTGGCACTGACAATGAAAGAAGGCCAATCTTGGAACTGAGTGGACCCTGTCCACATGCTGATAATTGGTAAGAGATTCGACTTGCAAGTGTCGATAGTAACTGCATCAGGAGTTCCGAGAGGCATTTTGAGGGCTTCTCTTCTGAATCTTTCAATGAAGTCCTCGGTGGTTTCGTTATTTTTCTGTTTAATTCTTATGAGGGCTGACATGGTCATGTCATTAAGCCCTTCATAGAATCGTTCAAGAAACATTTGCTTGAAACCAGCAAATGAGGTAATGCACCCGTCAGGGAGACTTCTATACCATTCATAAGCCGTTCCTTTGAGACATCCAACGAACACCCGAGTAAGGAGGGCGTCACTTGGTTGCAGTTGATCAGTCATTACTTCAAAGTGATTAATGAACTGACTTGGGGAGGTTGTCCCATCAAAGAAAGAGATGGTCGGAGGTTTGTATTTTGGTGGATACGATACCTGCTTCCATTCTATTGGGTAGGGTTTCTTGATACCTAACCTTTGCAAACCATCCTTCTGTTTAAATGCCTCGAATTGAGTTCGGAGATTCCTTAACTCTTCAGTAACAATTCCAGAAGATTGGGGAGTTGTAACTTGTTGAGTGTAATTGGGAGGAGGGACTGCAGCATATGTACCACCCCCAGCTCCAGACTGACTTGGAGTGGGTTGTACAGGAACATTAGATTGTACCCCCGGAATAGTAGAGGGTTCCGGGTTTGGAACAACAGGAGTATTTAATACAACTGGAGGGGCTGTATATTGGACTTGCTGAGTTTGATGCTGAGCTTGCATAAGAGTGTGCATAGCATTCAATGTATCTGCCATAGCTCGCAACTGTTGTTCTAAGGAAGAAATCCTTTGTTCATGAGCTTCGGTGCTAGTTGAAGGTTCATGATTGCCCTCAGCCATGTAAGTAGTAATCATTCGAGGAATAGATGATGAAACAGTCTGTTCTGAATCATCACTGTGTGAGTCGGTATCTTTCCCGGGACTATTTACGGGAGTCAATACTGGAAAGTTGGATTCTCCAAGGAAGTCCTCTGTGATCTCCGGATTACCACTTGGATGAGAAGAAGAAGAGACTCTGGCCAAGGCTCCGGTCCTGAATCGGGTGCCGAGATAAACACCATCTTCATAGTCTGCTATAGCATCAGACCGTATGCTACCCCCAATATTTCTGGAGGTTATGTTGACAGAAGCATAAAGAGGTTCATCTTCATCCAACATTGGTTCATACTGAATCCGTTCGAAAACAGATTGTCTTTTTGGTGAACAACAACATTGAATTACAACTCGAGGTTGGAAGTTGCAACCATGCTTTTCATGGCAAATATGAGCAATATCATAGCCTGATGGAGTGTCAATTCTCCGTTTATTTTGCAAATACTCCCGGAGATCTGTAGGAACAGATTGGGAAGTACTTGAAGATAGTTTCTGTGTAGAAACTTGTCTTTTGTTCTTCTGTCTTCACGGTTCTTGAGTGTATAAAGACTGATTAATTTGAGCCACATAATTTTTGGCATATTCTGTATCAGGGTCTAATATACTTGTCTCAGTGGAATCGAGACGATTCTGATTAAGCTTGTTACGAAGATCCGTAGGAGATCTGACTTTGACATCAGTCTTGGATACTTGTAATTTGCCTTTCTCAGATCGAGAAATTTGGAGAGAAGGAAGATGAGTATTATTCCGACTGGGAGTCGGTAATAATCCATCTTTTGAGGAATTAGCCAAAAGGCGTTTTCCTTTGTTTGATCTAGTAAGAGTACTAGTCAAATTAACTCCAGAGGTAAAGACCTTAGGAGTAGAGGAGTTGACTAAAGAGTCTTTCTCCTTGGTTGGCACAAGATGTGTAAGTTGAGGGGGAATCATTTGTATGTTCTGTGGAAGAGAACCCCCAGCTTGATTTTGAGAAACAGTCAAAGGACTGTATCTGTTAACATACGCTGACTTCAGTTTGGACTTCTGGTCATACGCTGCCTTTTTATTAGCATATGCTAGCTTTGGCTTAGCGTACGCTACCTGATGTTGGCTTTTGTACGCTGCCTTTGCCGTACGCTGCCCTTTAAATGCCATACGCTCAGAGTCATCAATGGCTAAAGAGCCGACTGCTGTCGTAAGAGTAGAGGGAGAAGGGACTTTGACATGTCCAGAGATGGTTTTCCTTGTACACGCTGACTTGGTTAAAGAACCAACTTTGTCAGCGTGACTAGGAGAAGCCACTGTTGCCGTGTTCAGAGAAGCCGAAGTGTGCTTAGTCGAAGTTGAAGACGTGTTCTTGTCAGCGTGAGAAGTGACAGAAACGTCTCGGTCTGTTGAAGAAGACTTAGGGACATAGACAGAGCGTCCCTTCTTCTTGGCAGCAGGAAAAACGGAGGAAGCAGTGCGGCCCTCCTTCGCCTTGAGCATTTCTTCATAAGCAGATTGGTCGAATTGTACGACCATCGTCTTCTTCGTCGAGCCGATCGACGAAGTATCGCATTGAGTTGTTTCTATCTCGTTGGAGGAGACAGCTTTCCCCAGCAGAGTCGCCAATTTGTTTTCCATAAATAAATTCACTTTATTTATTTTGTATCTGAGAAAATTACAACTGTAGGAATCTAATCTAGAAGACGATTACTTTATCCCTTGGACGATGCGATGAAGAAAACTCGAACTTTGAAGAACTTGGACAGCAACTGGGCAATCTCTCTGTTCTCTCTGAAATTGACTGTAGTCTCTGATGAAGATGAAGAAACTCTCTTTTATAGAGTTCAGGATAATTGTCCTTAAGCATACGCTCAGGTAGTTACTTGACGTATGCATAACTGCAGGGACGCGTGGCAAATTCTGATGGAGACACATTAGCGTGCGGTTGAAAATAGTGGAGCATATTCAGGAGAGATTGATGGCATGAATGCCACGTTGCATAACTTCTGAAAAAGTAGATAACTGAGTGCAGGACACGTGAGAACGTGTGTTAACTGCACATTGAAAATCATTCTGGACACAACTGCTGTGATACGCTGCCTTAGAAGAAGAGTCATACGCTAGCTTTTGAAGGCACATGTCTTGCATACGCTGACTTGGATAGCGTAGAACCATATAAAGCTGATACGCTCACATTATTGACAGGGAGTCGTATGGAATCCATACGCTCATTTGATTGGCAAGGAGCCGTATGGAATCCATACGCTCACTTGGTTGGAAAGGAGTCGTATGGGGTCCATACTCACTTAGTTGGAAGGAGTCGTATGAGATCCATACGCTCACTTAGTTGGAAGGAGTCGTATGAGATCCATACGCTCATTTAATTGAGAAGGAGTCGTATGATTGAATAAGTAAACACGTGGTATGTTCGAATAAGTAGACACGTGGCCATCATCAATCTTCTTTGATACGCCATATCTTCCAATAACTGACAAAATCTTCTCGAGCGTCGTGACTGCGGATATGATGGCTGACAGACTGTCAAAACTGACAGTAATGATGGCTTTTACATTTATGAGAGATGCTGAGCTGTCCTCGTAAAAGACAAAACCGACTCTTCGAAAACCTATACGACGGCTAGTCTTCATTGGACAGCTGTCTTTGCACGAAAGACGAAGTGTCAGATTCATCCTTTATTAAATACATGCTGTGCTGTCATCTCAGAAAATAATAAAATATTCACTGAGCGTACGGCCTTTAGATGAGCGTATGGCCTTGACTGAGCGTATGGCCTTGAGCGTATGGCTTGGACTGAGCATATGGCTTTGAGCGTATGACTTGGACTGAGTCTTATGTCAGCGTGTCATAATTTTCACACCCTACAATACTAGTATTTTATCTTGATTCTGACACGATGGACTCACGGATTGGTATTTTATGGATTCCTTAACTGGAGATACGTGGTTTCATGACTATCATGAATAATGCAAATTATGACTAATGCATCTATCACGAATAATGAAATTCGTATCGAAGAACCTGGATTCTATGTGTACTAGTCGAGCGGGAAAATACCTAAGAGACATGTGAACATACCCTTTCTATCCCGTTTATCTTGCGTGAATAATAGCGGCCACACACGTAGGTATATAGTTTGGTGGATATCTCCCTCTAGTCGTTCACATGACAAATTGGTATTTTAAATCACTGGTCAAAACACTAATTCTCTTAGTTGTCTATTACATACCTTGCATGACAGGTTTACCATTATTATATATCTACCTGTTTTCATATTTTGCATGTTCTTTATACACTCGTCTTTTCCATGTACATTATCTCTATAACTTGATCGTCAAGAATTTCATTATTATTACATACTCATAGCGCTTGTCAATTATTTTGAACAGTTAGAGGTGATGTGCTTGTTCCATCCTGACTGGATATGTTGACAAAATATTACAGATGATATAGATGATTGCCCCATTTTCTATGAGGCCTACGAGGGTGGCACACAGAAGCCAGAGGAGGATCTACTCCAGTACAGAGTGCCTTAGTATTAGCTTAGAACTTCTGGCTTTCAGTTTGTATCGGATTATTCCGATTATTAGTAGAGACTTATTTATATTCTGGTTATGTATTATTTGTGTTAGACATCTACTGTGTGTTGTGATAACTCTACTATTTATATTTAGTTTCTTTCTTTTATCTGATTCCATATCGTGCTCTATCTTCCTTAGACTTGTGATTGAGATTATATAGTTGAGATGTTATATTATACCTCCATGCGGAGATGACAGGTTTCTTGTAGTTAGATGTTAGATGTTATAGATGACCTATACAACGTTCTACCGCCGACACTGCGACGTAGGCTGGACGTACCCACATTCTCGTGCCCCTAATTAGGGTGCGGGTCGTAACAGCGCGTATTGGCACAGCGCATTTGGCACGACGCCTATGGACATAAGGAAGCAAACTCTGAACAGAATCTACTTTCTTGGAAGTAGAGCTTTTGTTCAAAGATTCTTTGGTACTGATTGGCACGGTGGCACAATCAAGTGAGTTTTCCACCAAGTCGAGGACTGGAAAAGAGTGGGGAGTGGCCATAGGGCACTTTCCCTTGTCTTGTGTAGCAGCAGCAACAATTGGCGCAGTAGTGGACTTCGGAGGCTAGATTGTGTATTCCTTGTTTTGCCAGCGGCAGTGGTGGCACGCTTGGCAGCATCGCTCTTGGCACCCCCAGCGCCAATTAGTTCGTCATAAGCAGTTTGGTCGAATTCAACGACCAAAGTCTCATGCGTCATGCCGAACGACGCAACATCACATTGAGTTGTCACCTTCTCGTCGTAGTAGAAAGTCATCCCCAGTAGAGATGCCATTTTGTTTGCAAAAACAAAAGTTTTTCGAGAAAACTCTACTATAAACTAAGAAAAGAAAAGTACAAAGTATAATTTGATTCTGGAGAAGTACAACTTTAGGAATCTTATCAGAAGACGGTCACTTTATCTCTTAGACGATGCAATATCGAAGAAGAAATGCTCTGAAACATGCTGCGGCAACTTTTCAAAAGATTATGATCATTCGTGCTGCTTTAAAGAGAGTTTTTGAACTCTATTTATAGAGTTTTATGATAACTGTCAGGTAGTTGTAATGATTGGCGCACAGCATTGTTTGGCGCACCATGTTCTGTTTCACCCATTTGCACAAACGGTTAGCTTAACTACATGAGACGCATGGTATTCTGTGAGAGAAGTATGCTTGGTCATAGGCAGTGTTGCGTATACGTTCTTCGAGATTAGTGACATGTGTGCCACATCATCTTAACTGCTTCTGGATGATAGTTAATTGTTTGGCGCCAGTTGATGAATGACGCATACTGTTGAGGAGCGCCAATGGATGAAATACGCTTAGTATTGATTATGTGAGGAGTTGGCCACTTTGTGCCAAATGATAAATGGTGCAGAGTAACTGACAAAGCTCATTATAATCGGTCTGACATTATCTTCCTCGAGCGCTGCACGTTCGGGATTCGAAGGGATGTTTTTCGACTTTCATGTTGTCAGTCATTATGACTGACGACTTAGCTTCTCGAGAAAGCTTACATGTGGCAACCAGGTGCCATTTGATGAGATACGCCATTTATTGCTGAGCGTTATTTGATGTTGGACATTATTTGATGGATATGGACTGGCGCACAATGCATTATTTAGTATTTATTAAAGCTTCTACAGAAACCTGAGTAAACTGGAATGAAATTCACGCGTGAAGACAAATACACCATGTATCTCTTCTAATTCTTTTCTTTAAGAAAATTTAAAAAAGTAAAGGAAATCAATTCTAGAATCCCTATAGATCAGCTTCGTTGATCGATATTACTTCGTTAATCAATTTCGATCAAATTATCGATAATTAAGTACTCAGGAATAATTTGATCGACTTAATCAGAGAAGAACATATTGAGAAATCTGACTCGATCAGTCAAGAATAAAAAGAAATAGTAATTCAAGAATCAAGAAACTTACCTAGATCAAGATCATCATCGATAAATTCTTTATCGTTTAGGAAGATGATCGAATCGGTCAACTGCTGGACTGATCTACTCGATTATTGTCACTTGTCGAGCGTTCGCCGAGGAAGAATTTCGAACAAAATGAACAGATCTGGAAGGATCGTCGAGGATTCCTCGTCGAGTTGTTGAAGAAGAACAGATTACTGGAGAAGAAGACCCGGCGGAGCAACTTCGTTCCAGATCTGAGTACATGGCTCGACTTATAGATCGAACGAGAGATCAGAAAAAGAAGAACAGATTTCTTCGAAGAAACTCCAAAAGAAACTTACCTCGGTTGTTATCACAGGATTGGAACGGCAAGCTCACGGTGGTGGATCATCGGGGAAGAAGAAGATTTGTCGTCGGAGATGAAGTCCTCGTTGTCGTCGTCGGGGAAGCGTCACGCCGCTGTCGGGAAGTAAGCGCCTAGCCGCTGCCGCCGCTCGTCGTGGTGAGAAATTTTGCCATGGCTTGATCTTCAAAATTAGGGTTTGTAAGCCCCCTAGATTTTAGGTTTCTTTTAAAATTTTAAAATGAGTTATTTTCAATAAATAATTTTTTTATAAATACTTTTGACCATTAAATGTAATTTTATGTGACTTTGATTTTTGGAGCATCAAAGATGACAATCTCTTGAAACTTTTTTTATGAGCTTTGCAGGAGACAAGATTATCTTTATTTTGATATATCATGTCCCACTCAAATTTATTTTTTTGTATTCTATTTACATCATGCAATTTTCTGGTCAATTTAGGCCGTTTGACCATCTACAATAAAACTTAACCTAACTTCCAATTTAATTTTAGGACTCGACATCGATCTAATCTAATCGACCCAATATATGGTTTTGACCTATTTTGAGTCTATTACACGCATGTCACTTGTGTTTCATTCAATTGAGCTCCCACATGCCATTATTTTATCAATGATCATAAATGACTTAAATTGTAGTCATGATCGCTCCAAGCCCAAATCCGACCCAACCAAACACCAAAGAACCACAATCGCACCTCAAGTCCTCATTTCCCCTCAACTATAAACCCCCTGGGTTCTTTCCCTTCTCTAAAATATAGAAATTTAGTTAGGTTAGTTCAAGAGTGTTAAATTTACTTCTTGACCTTATAATCCTTACTGATGTTACCATTATTGTTTTGGCTTATTATCATTACCAATGCTAAATTTATTATTATTATTTTTATTAAGAATATTAGTATTCTTGGCTTGTTATTTTAAAATGAACTTCCTTTTTGTCTTATTAGTTATTAATGAAAATATTAAATTCTCTAATATTTTAATACCCTATCATCTTTTGGGCCATAACCCCAAATAAATAGCAGCAATAAACCTATCCTCTAGATAGTTAGTAAAATCTAGGGACTCATATATATTAAGAAAAGAACTTTTATTGATGTATCAGGCGCAAAATGTCGAAGCCTATACAAGTAAGCACGCCAAGCACGGAGAAACAACAAAACCTAAATATCCTACCCGGTCCCATAGGACGTGGTTAAGCGTGGCTAACTCAAGGCCTGCCAAAATTGCTTCGAGGAGTGGGAGCATCGGTTCCTTGTTTTAAGAATTTGACGAAGGACTTCGCGGATCAGCTGATCTGGGTTGTATTGACGGCCTTCATACCTGAATTTGTTCCGATTCTTCCAAAGGACCCAAATACCAACGGCTGTGGCGATCTGACGGCTATGGGAGTCTCTCCAGTTAACCAGGAGATCGTTGAAGCCCCCGGGACGATGCCTCTTCCTGCAGTGTCGAGAGAGGTCGTGCCAGATCAGGTTAGCAAGATCTCTGGAGAGTAGGATGTGTTTCGCTGTTTCAGGTTTGTGAGAGGTACAGCAATGGCAGCTGGAAGCGAGGCTGAAACCGATGGAGGTTAGGGAATCGTCGGTCGGCAGCTTCCTTCGCTGAGCTATCCAGATCAAAAAAAACCACTTGTTGGTGATGCATGATTGCTAAAATGGTACGATCAGAGGAGTATGCATGCCGCCGCCACCCACCTCCCACCTGGCTGAGGCCATTGAGAACTCTCCTCCGGTGTTGGGGGTCCAAATTAATCTGTTTAGGAGATCGTTGATCCGAAGGTCAGCGGCGGCTAGCTCAGACGTCGCCTCCTGCCCGATCCACTCTCGGATCCGCTCCCATCTCCACCCCGTAGCTGGGTCTCAAAGATCCCGGATCATGCAATTAGGGGGGGCGTTTGGGGACAGCTGGTAGATCCCATTGCTAATCCACCGTTCAAAGCTAGGCGATGAATCTCCATTGCCGAGACGCATGCGGACCAGGGGTTCGACAAGCTGATGGCCATGAAGAATACGGCACCAGGATGCGGAGGATCGACTGTTGGCTTTCGCTGTCGCTGGGTGGGAGTGTTGGAAGTATCTAGCTCTCATGAACCGTGTCCAGATTAAATTATGCGATCTGAGCTTCCACCACAATTTTATCGAGCTGGCATCCATGACGTGCGCTAATTTGATGAAGCCGAGACCTCCCTCATCCGTGGGTTTGGCCATCGTATCCCAGCTGGCCCAGTGGTGCTTATCTTTACCGTCCTGGTGACCCCAGAAAAAGTTGGCGAAGAGTGCCTCCAGGAAGGAGAGAACCTTCAACGGCGGGGAGCAGACTACCAGGGTGTAGATAGGGATGGATGATAGAACGTACTTGATGAGGATCATCTTGCCACCTGGAGATAGGGTTGTGTTGTGCCATTCCTCGATCTTTTTCCTGACCTTGTTAACAAGCCCGTCGAAGATGCCCGAATTAGATCTGCCGTAAACCAAAGGACAACCCAAGTAGGTGAATGGAGGATATACGGTGGAGAAGGATGTAAGATTGGTGAGAGTGGCCGAGTGGCTCCTGTCGGCTTTGTGGTAGGTATATATGACACTTTTGTCGTGTTTGATCCGTTGTCCGGAGCATCTGGTGTATTTCTCCAGGGTGTTACTGACCACCTCAACGGATCCGGCATCTCCCGAGGAGAAGATGAGGACATCGTCAGTGTAAGCCAGATGAGTAATAATAGGGCAGCCAGCGGTGGTATGAAAGTGGCGGAATCTGGGGGTGTTGACCATGCTGTTGAGGTTTCTGCTGAGGGCTTCTGCGGCTATGATGAAGACGGTCAAGGATAGAGGATCTCCTTATCGGACACCACGGCTAGATTCAAAGAAGCCGTCCGCTTTCCCGTTGATGACAGTAGAGAACCAGGAGTTGCTTATGGATCTGTATATGATGTCTATCCAGGTTTCTGAGAACCCGAAGCTCCTGAGAACCCAGATCATGAATTGTTAGTCCAGGCGATCGTAGGCCTTCTCCATATCAAGCTTGATGGCTATGCTGTCCCCCCTCGATGGGAACTTCATGTATGTTATCATTTCTTGGGCTAGGAGGATGTTGTCAGTGATGTTCCGCCCTGGGACGAAGCCGCTTTGTTCTTCGGAGATAATCTTGGGTAGGAAGTGGGACATACGGGTGGCGATGATCTTGGAGATAATTTTATTGGTGAAGGTGCATAAGCTGATCGGACGAAAATCTTTGAAGGTCTCCTGATTGTCTTTTTTGGGGATTAGGATAAGATTTGCTCAAGATGGGGATTTAGGATAGCAAGCACCTTAAAAGAAAGCAATCGCGGCTTTGATCACGTCAGTCTGAATGATGTTCCAGCAGGACCGGAAGAAAACCCTAGAGAATCCGTCCGGACCTGGGGCACTGTGTTCGTCAAGGGCCCAGACCGCGGACTTTACTTCATCCACGGATGGCAGGATTAATAGCTGCTCATTGTCCTGTTCTTCGATGATAAGAGGGACCTTAGCGAGGAAGATCTCATCCTTGACAACTATATCTTTGGTGAATAGATTGGAGTAGAAGTTGGCGGCTGCCGTCTGAATGCTCTGCTGATCTTTGAGTAGGGTACCGTTCTCGTCAGAGATTTCATGAAGGGTGAGTTGATGCCTGTGGCCCCTGACGTAGGCGTGGAAGAATGTTGAGTTACTATCGCCCTCGGTGTCCCAGGTCAACCTGGCTTTCTTCTTCCAAAATTTGGTCTCAACTTTCAGGTAGGGGTGTAAAATGGACAAAGTAGTCCGTTGTCCGTACGTGTCCGGCTCGATAAATGGTTTGACCACGGGCCGTCCGATTGATTAACGAACAGAACTTGGACATTTTTTTTGGTCCGTTTAAAAATCGGACCCGAACACGGTCATATTCATGTCCGGTCCGATTTTGTCCGCGAACCGTCCGATAGTGGAGACTCATTTTGGTTTTGCATCAATTATGTCATATTATTTTGGTTTTGCATTTATTTTTTGTTGTTCGGTCTCTATTTTTGTTAACCTTTTACTATTATTTGTTGTATTCTATAACCTTCAATTGTATTTTCTTTCAACTTAATTTTTTGTACCAACTATCAAGGTATCTTGATAAAATAATAGCTTTTGGTAATATATTTCATTTGTCCGCGGACCGTCCGATTGAATTAACGAACAATGGTTGTCCGTGTCCGTCCGGCCCGAACTCGAACAGTGGACTGTCTGTGTCCGTCCGTCCGAACTCATTTTCATTTTCGGACCGAACACGGACAGTGGACTGTCCGTGTCCGTCCGGCCCGTTTACACCCCTACTTTCAGGCGGGATTTGAGGATAGCCTTGGTAAGGTTAAGCGTGGCTCGGGCCTCAGGTGAGAAATCCGTAGCGAACCTAATCTCGGCACGATTGACGTCGTCCTTTGCTGTCTTAATCTCTTGGAAGATATTGCCAAACGCGAGTTTGCTCCAGGAGGTAAGGGCGCTCCTGGTAGCCTTTAGTTTCACAAAAACTCTGATAAGTGGGTCGGGGTTGTCCACCGACTTCGAGGCGTTTGCAACGATATTCTGGAATTGGGCGTGATGCCTCAGAAGTCTAGGAATCTGAAGGGTTTTTTTAATAGGGTTGGGGTTGTTGCTGACCTCAATAATGAGTGGTGAGTGGTCGGATTCGGTAGAGTTAAGGTAGGAGAGGTTGGATATAAGGTTCATGTTAGACCACCTGTTGTCCTTAGGGGTGAGAAAATACCGACCGATACCGAAAAACCGACCGAATACCGATTAAAAATATTCTGAAAAACTGAACCAAAATTATGTACCAATACCGAATTGTCGAACCGACTAAATTACGGTATAATGGTAATGGTAACGGTTTGAGTGTAATACCATACCGAAAATACCAAACCGATTCACACAGACACATACACACACACACACACACACACACACACACACATTTTTTAATGTTGTTTATGATTAATTTTACACTACTCGTTTTCATTTTTATCTTTATTTTGGTTGGTTTCCTAGAAGTTGGAATGGATTTTAGTGGACTTGAATTTATGTTAAGAATGCTAAGAATTGAGTTTTTGATCTTTTGAGCTTATATTTTTTTGTTCTCATAGAATTTTGAAGTGAATTTTGGTTACTTAAAATTATACTAAAGATTAAACTTAGTGACCGTGTTTGACATTTTAAGCTCATTTTTAGGTGTTTGCGACTTGTTACATATTGTTCTAGTAATTTTGATTATTTGTTTGGTTGGTAGAGGCTTGGCTTTAAAATTAATGCTTCCAAAAAAGTAAAATATATATATTATAGGTTAAGGGGTTCTATAATATTAAGTGTGTTAATTGATCAAATATTAATTGGTAAAATACTGATACCGAACAAAACCGACCGAATACCGATTTAACCGAAACCGAAAAAACCGATTCTAAAAGGTACGATATTGGTATTGATTTTTCAAATACCGATTTTAAAAAATACTGAAAAAATCGACCAAATACCGACCGATTATACCGACGCTCACCCCTAGTTGTCCACAAGGGCGCGGTCCAGGCGGAAGTATTAAAGACGATCACCTTCTTGCATGTTGCACCAGGTGAAGGTGTTACCGGAGTAGGGGAGGGGATGTAAGTTAGCTTGAAACTGAAGGAGTTGAAGTCGTTCCTGGCCGGTTGGTGGGGAGGACGGCCTTCCAATTTTTCCTCGGGGCTCGCGATCGTGTTAAAATCCCCAAGGCAGAGCCACGGAAGGCTGTTGAGGGAGCTGTGGGTGTCCAAAAGGGTGTTCCAGAGCTGCTTGCGCTCGATGTAGTCGCAGCTGCCATGAACAGCGGAAACAAGGGATCGGAAAGAGAAGGATGAGTGTTCCACCCAGCAGGAAAGCGCCTGGTCGGTATCGAGGACGGTACCGAAAAGACAATCGTCGGAGAAGAGGATCCAGATGTCGTGACACCTAGCAATGGCGTTCGGAAAGCCGACCTGAAGCTGAATGGATTTGAGTTTCCTCTGGGGGATTTTGGGTTCGATGATAACAATAATGTCTATCAGGTGGATTTTGATAAGGGAGATCAATCTTCTCATGGTTGGTTTGTTGGCCAGCCCTCTGACATTCCAGGCTAGGATGTTAACCATTAGCAGGATTGTGGTTGGGGTGGGGTTGAGCTTGATGGCTGACCTGGTAGTCATGACCGATGGCTCTTGAGCTTGTTTCTTTTTCTTCTTGTTTTCATGTGTTTTAGGGCCCTTTTGGGTTGCTACATGGGTTGCTTTCGTTATTTTACAACATTCCGGGGCCTTGCTTCCTGTGACGAACTCCGAGGGGTTGACGAGTTATGTCTCTATCTCGGCAAGAGCGCTGAGGGGGTTATTGGGGATCAAGAAGCCGGCCTTCTGAGCTTTTCGGATCCTGGCCTCATATTCTAGGCCTAAAGACTATGCGACCTCGACCAGGTATGAGGAGGTGGGTGAATCAACTGGACCATGGTGGAAAATTTGTGCTAACTGGTTCTCCTCAGAAGAGACCGAGGCTACTACAGCCGGGCAATGACGTTCTCATTGCCTTCATTGAGCGAGAACTTGTTGGAAAGGAGGTTTGCCTGGTCATCAGTCGTATGAGATGGACTGAGGATCTCAAATTTGTTGAGGAGGGTGATGTCTGTTGGCGGCACGACCTCCACCGGGAGGGAGGAGGTGGGAGAGTCTACTGGGGCAGGGAGGGTAATCAGCATCAACTGGCTCTCCCCAGAAGAGCCCAAGGCGACAACTACTGTGGCTACAGCGATCTCATCACCTTTATCGGTCGGTGACATGTCGAAGAGGAGGTTTACCTGGTTTTCCTCTGCCTGAGATGGGCCGAGGATCTCGAATCTGTTGAGAAGGGGGATGCTTATCGGCTTGTTTGGGACCGATCCATTATTCGACGTAGGGGGAGCGCGAGGGCTGGGGGAGCTGTCGCTATTTGAGAAGTGAGAGTGGGAGTTGGAGAGGGGGAGGATAAGGCCTGAGATGGGGAATTGTGTCGTCCTCGAAGGTGGGGTCCTTTTTGGTGCTTTTTTTTTGAGCTCCGGGTGTGCCTTGAAGCAATGCTTCGAGAGATGGCCTCTGATCTGGCAATGCTTACAGAAGCTTATGTTGTTGTCGTACTCGAGCGTCTGTGAGTGTGTCTGTCCCTCTAGCTCGAGCTGAATAAGCGTTGGCGGCTCAAAGGATATATCGATCTCTACGCAAATCTTGGCATAGTTGCCTTTGGAGAGGTTGCGAGTTTCTTCTGCGATTGCTACCAGGGTCCCGAAGGAGCTGGCAATTCTCTTGAGAGCTGCCGGTGCGAAGCAGATTAGGGGGAGATTCGGCAGCGTGATCCACGTCGAGATGATCTTAGAATCGACGTTGGGGTTGAAGCAGGGGGACCATTTAGCGATCTTCACGCTGAGGGGTCCTATGTTGGTGGTGCCCTTAGCCCAGACCAAGGAGCAGTCGGGGTCGGATGAGAGGTGGACGAGGAGGTGTTTGGAGTCCAATGGAGCGACCTTGTAAGCGGATGAGAGACCCCACCCAGTGATGGCTTCTTTGGCAATGGGCAGTTTAGGGCATCCGGACTGGAATTTTAGCACAAAGGTCCTCGAGAAGGAGGAGGATAATAAGGTAATTTTGTCAGAGGAGAACGGTACTCTAATGGTTTGCCCTTCGGTAAGAGCAGTAAACTCGATCTCAGGAAGATCGATCTCCTGCCCGCTGGGGAGAAATGGGGCTACCAAATCCGGCCTCAGGATCTCGGCGAAGGAGGGGGCGTTCGGCCGTAGAATCTCTGCGAAAGAGGGGGCGTTGGGTGGCGGTGAAGATCGATCGGAGGGGGGCAAAGAAAGTTGTCCAAAGGGGGAGTGGTGAGGGTGAAGGGATGGATCAACAACTGCATCGCGATCCGAGGGGGGTCTACCGTGCTGAGATCTTTGTCGATTGGATCCCTCTGGGTCGGGAGGGGGGTTGAAAGGGCCAAGCGGTTGACCACCGGACTTGGGCGCATAGGGTCCTCGGGGAGCCGAGGCGAATGCGCTCGTCCCGTGACCCACGGGCGCATGGCTGCCTTCAGAAGAGAGGAGAGGAGGAAGGGGCCCGGACGCTATGGGCGCATGCCCTCGGGGAGCCGAGGCGCATGCGCTCGTCCCTCGACCCACGGGCGCATGGCTTCCTACAGAAGAGATGAGAGGGGGAAGGGGCTCGGACGCTATGGGCGCATACCCAGATCCTGGTTGTCCCGGCGCATAGGGGGTGGCGCATGAACTAACTGCTGGATGGCCCGACGGGCCGGAGAGTGAGGCGCATGGGCGCTTGAGGAAGAAGCGGGCACATAAGCCTCCGCGAGGAGGGAAGGCACACAGGCCCGCGGCGGGAAAGCTGGCGCATAAGACTCCGCGGTAAGGGAAGGCGCATAGCCTCCGCGACGAGAAGCTGGCGCATGGCACCCGGATGGGGGGTGGGCGCATATGCGAGTAGGAAGTTCGAATTTGTCGATTTTAAATTCAAACTTAGCGGGATGGGAGGCGCGGAGACCGACGCAGCATTCGGGACCTGAGTGGCCAGGCCGCACAGCACCGACGAGGGCGGGGGCCACGGGAGCTGGGGAGCGAGGTCGGGGGAGGGGCTGAGCTCCTCTGGTGGCGCTGGACAGAGCGACCCGAAGGGGGATGGAGCCAGCGGCGGCTAGGGGCCGCCACCGGAGCTTCACGGTGACTTCGGTGGTTAAGAGGCCCACCATGGCCAGTTGATCACGGGTCCAAGCTGCCAGAATGGAGGGGCTCGCCGTCGAGCGGTTATGACCATCGGTAGCGCTGAACACACACCGCCGGGGGAGATACAGGTTGGAGAGGCGGTTGTCAGCCAGATCATGGTGGTACCGGCTCCGTCGTCGGTGGCGGACGGCCGGGGCTGACGGCGTCGAAAGTCCAAGGGGGCTGGATAGGGATCTGAGGGGTTGGAGGGAGAGCTAACATCGGGCGTTCTCATATATATATATATATATATATATATATATATATATATATATATATATATATATATAAAATATATATATATATATATATATATATATATATATATATATATATAATGGACCGATCTAGTTATTTTACTTATGGGCTTCTTTTATTATTGAGCATTAGATTGAGCAAGTGATTTAATTATATACTAATTAAGTTTTTTTTTCTTCTTCTAAAAAATTCATTGATTAGAGGCTTAAGGCTTTTACACACACACACACACACACACACACACACACACACACACACACACACACACACACACACACACACACACACACACACACATATACATATATATATATTTTTTTTATATATGTATATATATATATTTATATTTATATATATATATATATATAAATAATATATATATATAAATATATATATATATATATATATATATATATGTTATTAATTGTTTAAAGCCCTAAGGCCCAACTGGACCAACCCATCCCATTCCCTCTCAAAACTCAGCTGCATATATAGCAGCAAGCCAGCAACATCCAGGAAGAGAACCCTAGCCGCAACCTTATTTTTCTATCACTGTTCCATTCTGCCCTTCTTCCTCCTTCCATTCATTCTTATTTTACACCACCACCACCAACGTCTGGCTACGCCCCTCCCCCCCCCACTCTTGTGCGTACACCAGCATCGAAGCCCCACCGCCGTCGTGGCCATGGCAACACCCAATAGTCATGCGAGCAGCAAGCACAGTAACACCAGCGTACGCACGACCCTGGCAGTACAACAACGACGTTGGCAGCAGCTGCCGCGCCATCGCCAACCGCTGACGGTGACCCCCACGACTACGGAAGAACCTCCCATGAACCACCCCCCATCAGTCTCCATCCATCCTGACACACGGCAGGGGTTACTCGTACGTTTCGAACGAAATCCCATCGTGATGTGCGAGATTTGAACTCAGAAATCATACCTCGGGATAGCGACTTCGTGCATGTTTTTTGAGAAATTTGACCATTGGATTGTCAAACTCTTTTCTCCGTTGCAATCTCGGTATATAGCTCTACCTCCACCTAAATTTTCAGTCGTTAATTCGATCATTTGCTATGTCAAAACTGGCCGCAAAGTTGGTCGAATAATTATGTTTATTTTTGACAGTTTTGTGGAGCCAACTTCGTGGATTTGTTTCTCTCCGTTGTAGCTCTATTTGATGAGCCACTATTTCCTATACACAGCTGGTATAACCAACTTCTTGTCATTAAAATTTTATTCCATTGTGAGATCGTTTGAATGGTTGAATTCGTCGCCTAAGTTGGTCGTTCGAATTCATAAATTCAAACTTATAAAATTCCAATTATAGACCTGGGACTCCGAATTCCCATTCTGATGACACCAGTGGACTCGTGGCGTCATTCTGGCATAAATTCATATATAGTTTGCTGAGTTTGTAGCAACGTGGCCCCGACACGCATTTTGGTGCAAATCGGATCCCATTGTCCGGGTAAACGGGTCATTTTTAGTTCAGCTCATCGGAATCCAATTTTGGATATACCGTTAGATTCGTATCTTCATTATAGACATGTTGACATATATTTTGCTAGATTTAGAAAACTTTGGCTCCTGCACGCATTTTTGTGCAAACTAGGTTCCAACGTCCGGGTCAACGGGTCATTTTGTGATCGGCTCATCGGAATCCAATTTCGGATATACCGTTGGGTACGTATCGTTATTCTAAAATTATTGACATATAATTTTCTAAGTTTAAAGGACTTTTATTCTGGCATGTTATTCGATGCAAAGCATGTCCAACGAAAGACATTATTTTAACCCATAATTATCATTTTGCCCTTGTGTCCAAATTAGACCTATGGATAGGCTATCCAAGCTAATTTGACCATTCTAGAGACGTTGGTGATGTTTGTTTCATCATCTGACGATGTCTGTAGATTTTTCTTTATGTATCACCATTAATTATAATTAGTTCCTATTTGTGTTCGTATTTCGGAATCCGTACGTCGAAACTGAGATCAGTCGATTCTAGTGATCCCACATCGCTGAAATTGACTAGATAACCATGTGGATCGCCAAGATAAGACTGTTAACCTTGTGTTTGATCATCTTATCTCGATTTGTGTGTTGTAGGTTTCAATGTACGAATAACGATGTGCAAACTTGATATTTTAAACATACAAATTGCAATTCATATTATTTGTTATAATGATTATAGTGACTAACGTGACCTAGTTCTAGGCGATTTAATTACAAGTGTCTTAGATAACATCAGGTAATACGCAACTAGAACAACCCAAGCTCTCTAGGTGGGAGTTATGGGTTATACATGTACTTTAATGTATGATATATGTTTGTTTGTGATTTGCGTTGATAGATATTTACATGGAGGATGGTTCAATGACTCATGGATATCGGGATAGACCTTGGTACTGCAGTCTCAGCACAGATTGGACAACTCCAAGCAAGTGTACCTTGCCAATCTTGTACTTCAGTTTACAATATTTAGCTTTTGTATATCTGGTTGATTTTGTTATTGCAACACCTAGGGTTGTGTTCGGTACTTCGTGTCCGAATCACATTCGGGTGTCGAAGGACATTAGCGCCATCGGGTATCGATACTAGATATTCACATTTGTATTACAGCGATTATTCATTGTGGGGTACACTCTGACCCTAGGACATGTTAATGTGATACTATATTACTGACGGATTCCCGTACTTGATTACATCTTGATATACGAAAATCTGAGTCTGACTCTAGGACAATGACATTGTTACATGCACTGTTCCTTTTCTTTTATGACTCGTTGTCCCAGCTAGAGGTGCGGGCCGAGCGTCTCGTAGATACGATTCGTGAAGTCACATGGGCAGAGAGAACATACACCGTGCACTTGGGTTACTTTCCCATATTGTTACCGTTGCCTCTTACCCAGAGCTTGGAGATTCATAATTACCACAGTTCCTTACTGGAACTGCAGATTTTTCAATAGTTACCGGAGTTCCGTATCAGATCTCCGGAGTACACTGTGACAGCCCGCATGTTCGAGTGATTGTTTCTTAAATTGCATTTTCATACTAGTTGGTTATGTTAGATTCACCTATTTTATCAGTCTTACTATACTTTTGTCACGCCCCAGAACCAGAATACTGGAGAGCGGGGCAGACATAGCCAGCTACGTATATTGAAATGAAAACCACCTCGATATACAGTCACGGCTGTCTAGAAATATGAGGGTTTACTACAAGCCAACAGTCTTTTATGGTCATGAACAAGCCTAATGTCTCAATCACGAGCAAGTAAGTAAGGTCGCAAGATGTATGATCATTAAATATACAATAATAAGGCGTCCCAAATATTACATACTCAGCTGATCATGAAGCTAATCGTACAAAATGCGGGGACTAGCAAGAGTTAAGTCATACATGATCAACCCTAGGATTTGTTAGTCATATTTATAGCCCGTAGGCAGACAATAAGTAAAGTGCATCGAGCTAACAGGTGCTCGTCGGCTAAACGTCTCAAAAGAATAGTTTTACAATAGAGTGAGCGAAACAAAATAGAAAATCCACTCGTAGCCCGGGTTCCTTCTAGTCGCCACCATTGGGCTGGAAGCTTGGTAGATCCTCGGGAGCTGCTTCGAAATCTGGCCACACAAAACCAGCTGGGTTAACCCCAGAAAGAGCAAGTGCCACAAGGGGGCCACAAAATAAGAACAAAAGCCAGCAATCAGCACAAGAAAATCTAATATTAAAACTAGAATTTACGAAAACATGTCAGTATGATATACGACGAGATAACCATGGAACTATTCCGATAGCCAGGTTACAACCCGTAAACCAAACAAGGACCGGGGTTGTAACCCTTCATCTGAACAGAACTTGGTTTCCCACCATTTATCTGCAAGATAATAATGCAAGAATTCAAGGCAGGGAGCAATCTTGTACTGGATCAAGACATGGCTAGACTGGTTATACCTCATTCAATCAATCACGGCCAAGCAGATACTACGGCTTACTACTTTAACTAACTAGGGTTATCACAGGCCTAATTACTAACAAGATGCAGTGAGATTGTTCCACAGCCACAAGCCCTGCAGACCATCTAGGTTACCCAGGTCGAAAGTTAGGGGTTAATTTCTGGTGGGTACATCGCCCGGGAGACAAATGTACCCTTAGGTGACTTAGAGGGTACAACACGCGACGGTGTGCTGGAAATGTGCCCTACTCGACGGCAGGCTATAGATCCCAAGAGCGCCCAGGTAACGGGATTGCCTGTAGCTGTGTCATCTCTTCATGACTACTGAGTTATTCTAGTTATTAACCTTAATCCATTTTAGTAGGTGCTCCTGACCGTGGTACTCAGGAGTTCCATCCTAGACATGATGCAAGACAGGACAAGTGAATTTAACAAGCAAGCAAGAAAGAACTACCCACGGTGTCAAGGCAGGTCAAGTTAAGTTAGCCGTCGCAACAGCATCAAGATAAATCATGTCAGGGTACTTGTCAGGAGTGCGCCACGACGGGCCACTATCATGTCAGGTTGGTCATGTCAGGAGTGCACCACTACGAGTCACTGTCGTGTTATGCTAGTTCCTTGTCATACCATGCCATGTACAATAGTCATTCCAAACATATTAAGTAAAATCAAGTTCATGACAAAAGGCGTAAGGATATAAAATTGGCGTAAAATATCTAATAAAATATCAATATACAGGGCTATAGAAGAGCCAAGCTTAAAGAAATAAGACCAAAACTCCAAGAGCCAATGGATAAAGCAAGGGGTTCAGGGTGCAGCGTACGCACAAGGGCACGCACAGCGTACGCACAAAAGCACGCACGCAGGAGAGCTAAAGTACGCACGCAGACACGCACGCAGGAGAGCGGCGTACGCGAAAAGTCACGCACGCAGGAGAGCGGCGTACGCGAAAAGTCACGCACGCAGGAGAGCGGCGTACACGAAAAGTCACGCACGCAGGAGAGCGGCGTACGCGAAAAGTCACGCACGCAGGAGAGCTGCGTACGCGTAAAAACACGCACGCAGGAGAGCTGCGTACGCGAAAAGTCACGCACGCAGGAGAGCGGCGTACGCGAAAAGTCACGCATGCTGGAGAGCTGCGTACGCGTAAAAACACGCACGCAGGGGGAAGGATCTTCTTCTCCATGGCTGAGAAGAAGCTCCCATGGCTCCAAAACTTCAAGGCATCACAACTTGGCCATCCGAACTCCAAATCCAGATTTCCAAAGTTCCAACCAGGGTGGAATTGAACTCTCTTCCACATGGAAACATCAAAACCCATAAAAATCCAACTTAAATAGATCAAAACCATGCAAAACCAAAAATAAGAAAAACTTAGATCTAGAACAATGGAGACTCTAAATCACAAAATACTAAGTTCTAATGTTGATCACCATGTCCTAATCTAGCAAATGGACAAATAAAATAGGGTTCTCATGTGGTGGCAAGGTGCACTTGCCTATGGGTGGATGTTGTGGAGAGGAAGGAGAAGAGTGTTGTGTAGAGGAAGGAGAAGAAGAAATTAATGGAGGTTTATAAGGAGAGAGAAAAAGTTGGTGGAGTTTTAAAGATGGTGGGATGTGGTATGTTGAGGGTGGAGCATAGGCTAAGGTGTTCCAATGCACATTAAACCAAACCAAACCAAACCATCCCAATTAAAATCGAGCCATGACAAAATCCAAAATACGAGAAATACCAAAATTCCACAAGTTGAGAAAAAAATAAAAATACATGTAAAAATCCAGATACGAGCATAAATACGGAATACGTGAAATACGGGAAATGAGGGTGACAACTCTACCCACCTTAAAAGAATTCCGTCCTCAAAATTTAATCAAGGAGCTAGAGATTGTCACGACAAGCTACATTAAGCACAGGCAAGTTATACTAAGCAGTTCAATCATACAATCATACAATGCAAGCAAGGAAGGGAAAACGTAAGGTATAAGAAAGACATTATACCTCACGAGTCAAACAGGTAGGGATATCGTGATCGAATGTCGTCCTCACGCTTCCACGTTGACTCACCTAGAGAGTGATGACCCCAAGCAACACGGACTAATTTAATAGTCTTGTTCTTGAGTATCTTCTCCCTCCGGTCCAATATAGACACGGGCCTCTCCTCATACGAAAGGTTGGTACCAACAACCAATTCCGAATGGTCTAGGATGTGGCTCGGGTCCGGAATATACCGTCGTAATTGGGACACATGGAATACATCATGCACCTCACTTAGCGACGGCGGAAGAGCAAGACGATAGGATACATCTCCTACTCGCTCTAGAATATCGAACGGCCCTATATACCTAGGACTAATCTTTCCCCGCACGCCGAAGTGAATGATGCCGCGGTTAGGTGAGATCCTAAGGAATACATGGTCGCCGACGGCAAATTCTAAGGGACGCCGATGAGCATCGGCCCAATGGCGCTGGCGGTCCTGGGCAACTCGGAGGTGATCTCTGACCTTCCTGACCACTTCAACCGTCTGGGAAATCAATTCGGGTCCGAGCATCTGCCTCTCTCCGACATCGTCCCATGCTAGCGGAGATCTGCACTTCTTGCCATAAAGAGCCTCGAAGGGTGCCATCTGGATACTGGCCTGATAACTGTTGTTGTACGAGAATTCCACCAGGTGCAGATGATTCTCCCATGAACCACCAAAGTCAAGGGTACAGGATCTCAACATATCTTCAAGGGTTTGGATTGTGCGCTCTGATTGACCATCTGTCTGCGGGTGATAAGCTGAGCTGAATTGAAGGCGAGTCCCCAAACTCTTCTACAAGCTGCGCCAAAAGTATGATATGAATTTTGAATCCCTGTCCGAGGTGATGCTGACTGGCACACCATGAAGCCTGACGATCTGCCTGAGATACATCTCTGCTAACTGCGCCGTCGACTGTCCAACTCTGAATGGGAGAAAGTGTGCCACCTTGGTAAGCCTGTCCACAATTACCCAAATAGCATCTCTGCCGGCCGGAGATCTGGGCAATCCGGTCACGAAATCCATGGTTATATGTTCTCATTTCCATTCCGGGATCGGTAAGGGCTGAAGAAGTCCAGCGGGCCTCTGATGTTCAGCTTTAACCTGTTGACAAACCAAACACCGAGAGACAAACCGGGCTATCTCCCTCTTCATGCCATTCCACCAGAAATGCTGACGAATATCACGGTACATCTTCGTACCACCCGGATGAATAGAATATTGTGAACTGTGGGCTTCTGCCATGACTTCCCGTCTGATATCTCCACTGGGTACACAAAGACGAGTGCCGTGCCGAAGTGTACCGTCTTTATGGATACATAACTCTGGCCATCTTCCTGCTTCACACTCTGCTCTGAGTCGCTGGATCTTGGAATTTGTTGACTGCGCCACCCGGATTCTCTCAACTATGCTGGACTGAACCTATAGGCTGGCCATCAATGCCACGCTGGTTGGAAGAACCACTTCAATTCCCATCTTCTAAAGATCTGCCAATAATTCTGGTTGCGCTGTCAGGAAATAAACTCCGGCTCTCCTACTCAATGCATCTGCTACAACGTTGGCCTTTCCGGGATGATACTGCAAATCCACATCATAGTCCACTAGTATCTCGAGCCATCTTCTCTGCCGCATATTAAGGTCCTTCTGGGTGAAAACATACTTCAGGCTCTTATGATCAGTAAAGATCTCCACTCTATCTCCGTACAAGTAGTGTCTCCATAATTTTAAAGCAAACACTACCGCCGCTAATTCCAAGTCGTGGGTCGGGTAATTCTTCTCATGATCACGTAGTTGACGTGACGCATAAGATATTACCTTTCCATGTTGTATCAAGACACACCCCAATCCTCTGTCTGAAGCGTCACAATAAACTGTGAATCCTCCGGTCCCATCTGGAAGGGTGAGAATGGGAGCCGTTATCAAACCTCGCTTCAACTTCTTAAATGATTCCTGACACTCTGCTGTCCAAATAAACGGCACATCCTTACAAGTCAACTGGGTCATCGACGCTGAAATCCTTGCGAAATCTGAAACGAACCGTCGGTAGTAGCCGGCCAATCCAAGGAAGCTGTGAACCTCTGCCACTGAGCTGGGTACCGGCCATGACTCGATAGCCACAATCTTCTGGGGATCCACTTCCACTCCTCCTCGGGTAATGATGTGACCCAAGTATGATATATGATCGAGCCAGAACTCGCATTTACTGAACTTGGCGTACAACTGATGCTCCCTCAGCGTCTGGAGGATGACTCTGAGATGCTGCTCATGCTCTGCTTCACTCTTGCTGTAGACCAGGATGTCATCTAGGAACACGATCACAAATTGATCCAAGTAAGACATAAAAATGCGATTCATGAGGTCCATGAATACGGCCGGCGTATTGGTCGCTCCAAAGGGCATAACAAGGAACTCCCAATGTCCATACCTCGATCTGAATGCTGTCTTCGGGATGTCCTGCTCTCTAACTCTGATCTGGTGGTATCCCGACCGCAAGTCGATCTTCGAAAACACTGAAGCCCCTCTGAGCTGATCAAACAAGTCATCTATCCTCGGAAGAGGGTATCTGTTCTTGATTGTCACCGAATTCAAGGTACGATAATCAACACATAGCCTGGATGTACCATCCTTCTTTTTCACAAGAATCATCGGGGCTCCCCAAGGCGATCCACTTGCACGGATGAATCCCTTGGTCCTCAGTTCTTCAATTATCTTATATAAAATCTCCAACTCTGAAGGCGCCATCCTGTAGACTCGCTCTGATACTGGTGCTGTCCCGGGAATCAAGTCTATAGTGAACTCAATCTCCCGCTCCGGCGGCATCCCTGGAAGCTCCTCTGGAAAGACATATGGAAACTCTTCAACTATCCGGGGTAACTGCACTGCTGCTACTGCCATCCGCAATGCTGGGGAAGATGGCTCCACTGCGCCTCTGGAAAACAAAAACTCTGGCTTGCCGGGGATACTAAAGATAACTCTGCCAATATGGCAGTCTATCCTAGCATACTGGTTCCTCAACCAATCCATGCCTAGGACTACATCATAGTCTGCCATAGGAAACTCTATGAATCTAGCGGGGAACTCCCTACCGCTAACTACGATCCGACACGAGGAAAACACTCGATCTACTCCTACAAGGCCATTACCAGTAAGTATATTGAGCCTCACTGATAATGACTCGGGCTCCAATCCTATCCGTGTCGCGAATCGTGTAGACATAAATGAATGCGATGCACCAGAATCAAATAATACAGATGCTGGAGAGGAGTTAACGAGAATAGTACCTGCCACAACCTTACCTGGTGCAACTTTTTCTTCCATAGCCATCATCATGGCCTGACCTTGTCCTCTGGCTGCTGGTCCCCTCTGCTGGAAACCTCTCTGCCTATTCTGGGTCTGAGCTTGGGCTTGTGCATACTGCTGGGGGTGCTGTTGCTGGATTGCCTGAGACTGAGGCGGCAAGGGCCTCGAAGACTGATATTGTTGCTGCTGAACTGGTGCTGGGGCCGGTCCTCTCACCGAAGAGCTAGAAGGGTTGGATGCTGATGAACCACCCCTATTCGGGCAAGCCCCTATCCTATGATCTGCTGCTCCACAAGCCAGGCACAATCCCTGCGCCCTGCGACAGTCTGCCACCACATGTCCCGGCTTTCCGCAATGAGAATATCCCATCACGGAAGTCTGCTTCTGCTTCTGCTGCTGCGGGTACGTCGGGGTCGAATGCTGAACCGACGTTACTGAGGCTGCCCGCCTCGGAGCTCCAATGGTCAATCCTCTAGCTGCCGGGACTGGAGCTGCTGATTGGTGCATCTGACTGTGGGACCGCTTCCTACTTTCGGTTCTATCCATGATCCTCTGGGAGGTGTACTCATGCCTCCTAGCTGCTCTCAAGACTGTATCGAACGTCTGGTGCTCGAACTGCTCAACCGCCAACAAGATCTCCAAATGCAGTCCCTGCTGGAACCGCTGGGCCTTATCAAACTCGGTCGCCACCAAGGTGGGGGCAAACCTACTGAGCCTGGAAAATTCCGATGCATAACTGTCGACTGTTCTGCCTCCTTGCTTCAAGTTGGTAAATCTGGTCTGCAGGTCGTACCGAGCCACAGCATCGAAATACTTCGTCTGGAATCTCTCTCTAAATACTGTCCAAGCAATGAGTGCCACTAATCCCATGGCTTGCGCCGCCCACCAACTGCGAGCCAAGTCCAACAACTGCAGGCGTACCACCGCCACCTTCTCATTCTCAGGTGTCCTAGCTGCTTCCAGAATCACCTCAGTATCCTGAAGCCATGCATCCGCGGCAATCGCATCCTCGCTGCCATCGAAGAAAGGAGGGTTCAATCGCTTGAAGCTGTTTGCCGCCTGGTTCCCTGGATGTCCGCCTCGGGTCAAAGCATCTTGAACCGTCTGGTACAGGGCGTCGCTTCGACGATCCTGGGAAGCTATCAAGGTTCTGATGAGGCCTACTAAGGTACCATCATCTGGCTCTGCGGGCTGGACGGGCCGAACTGGTGACTCTCCTCTAGTAGGCCCAACTCTGGAGGCTACCCCGAAATGCTGGGCTTGATCTCCAGGTTGCTGCTGGTCCACGGGAGGTGCTCCTCCTTGCTGATCGGTAGGGTCAGGTACAGTACCGCTGAGAAAGACGACACAAGAAAACAATAAGGAAGGACCAGGACAGATCAACGATACAAGCATGTAATCAGGGCAAGAATTTCAGGGATTTGAAAATACGGGCGGAGATCAAGGGCGAATACTGATTGAGACATCTATTCGGTAAACCCTCATATTTCTTTATTGACAAGACCTGTATGGGCCACCACTTAAACCATGTCACGCCCCAGAACCAGAATACTGAAGAGCGGTGGCAGATATAGCCAGCTACGTATATTAAAATGGAAACCACCTCGATATACGGTCACAGCTGTCTAGAAATATGAGGGTTTACTACAAGCCAACAGTCTCTTATGGTCATGAACAAGCCTAATGTCTCAATCACGAGCAAGTAAGTAAGGTCGCAAGATGTATGATCATTAAATATACAATAATAAGACGTCCCAAATATTATATATTCAGCTGATCATGAAGCTAGTCGTACAAAATGCGGGGACTAGCAAGAGTTAAGTCATACATGATCAACCCTAGGATTTGTTAATCATGTTTACAGCCCGTAGGCAGACAGTAAGTAAAGTGCATCGAGCTAACAGGTGCTCGTCGGCTAAACGCCTCAAAAGAATAGTTTTACAATAGAGTGAGCGAAACAAAATAGAAAACCCACTCGTAGCCCGGGTTCCTTCTAGTCGCCACCATTGGGCTGGAAGCTTGGTAGATCCTCGGGAGCTGCCCTGAAATCTGGCCACACAAAACCAGCTGGGTCAACCCCAAAAAGAGTAAGTGCCACAAGGAGGCCACAAAATAAGAACAAAAGCCAGCAATCAGCACAAGAAAATCTAATATTAAAACTAGAATTTATGAAAACATGTCAAGATGATATACGACAAGATAACCATGGAACTATTCCGATAGCCAGGTTACAACCCGTAAACCAAACAAGGACCGGGGTTATAACCCTTTATCAGAACAGAACTTGGTTTTCCACCATTTATCGGCAAGATAATAATGCAAGAATTCAAGATAGGGAGCAATCTTGTACTGGATCAAGACATGGCTAGACTGGTTATATCTCATTCAATCAATCATGGCCAAACAGATACTACGGCTTACTACTTTAACTAACTAGGGTTATCACAGGCCTAATTACTAACAAGATGCAGTGAGATTGTTCCACAGCCACAAGCCCTGCAGACCATCCAGGTTACCCAGGTCGAAAGTTAGGGGTTGAATTCTGGTGGGTACATCGCCCGGGAGACAAATGTACCCTTAGGTGACTTAGAGGGTGCAACATGCGACGGTGTGCTGGAAATGTGCCCTACTCGACGGCAGGCTACAGATCCCAAGAGCGCCCAGGTAACGGGATTGCCTGTAGCTGTGTCATCTCTTCATGACTACTGAGTTATTCTAGTTATTAACCTTAATCCATTTTAGTAGGTGCTCCTGACCGTGGTACTCAGGAGTTCCATCCTAGACATGATGCAAGACAGGACAAGTGGATTTAACAAGCAAGCAAGATAGAACTATCCACGGTGTCAAGGCAGGTCAAGTTAAGTTAGCCGTCGCAACAGCATCAAGATAAATCATGTCAGGATACTTGTTAGGAGTGCGCCACGACGGGCCACTATCATGTCAGGTTGGTCATGTCAGGAGTGCACCACTATGGGTCACTGTCGTGTTATGCTAGTTCCTTGTCATACCATGCCATGTACAATAGTCATTCCAAATATATTAAGTAAAATCAAGTTCATGACAAAAGGCGTAAGGATATAAAATGGGCGTAAAATATCTAATAAAATATCAATATACAGGGCTATAGAAGAGCCAAGCTTAAAGAAATAAGACCAAAACTCCAAGAGCCAATGGGTAAAGCAAGGGGTTCAGGGTGCAGCGTACGCACAAGGGCACGCACAGCGTACGCACAAAAGCACGCACGCAGGAGAGCTAAAATACGCACGCAGACACGTACGCAGGAGAGCTGCGTACGCAAAAAGTCACGCACGCAGGAGAGCGGCGTACGCGAAAAGTTACGCACGCAGGAGAGCGGCATACGCGAAAAGTCACGCACGCAGGAGAGCGGCGTACGCGAAAAGTCACGCACGCAGGAGAGCGGCATACGCGAAAAGTCACGCACGCAGGAGAGCGGCATACGCGAAAAGTCACGCACGCAGGAGAGCGGCATACGCGAAAAGTCACGTACGCAGGAGAGCTGCGTACGCGAAAAGTCACGCACACAGGAGAGCTGCGTACGCGAAAAGTCACGCACGCAGGAGAGCGGCATACGCGAAAAGTCACACACGCAGGAGAGCTGCGTACGCGTAAAAACACGCATGCAGGGGGAAGGATCTTCTTCTCCATGGCTGAGAAGAAGCTCTCATGGCTCTAAAACTTCAAGGCATCACAACTTGTCCATCCGAACTCCAAATCCAGATTTCCAAAGTTCCAACCAGGGTGGAATTGAACTCTCTTCCACATGGAAACATCAAAACCCATAAAAATCCAACTTAAATAGATCAAAACCATGCAAAACTGAAAATATAAAAAACTTAGATCTAGAACAATGGTGACTCCAAATCACAAAATGCTAAGTTCTAATGTTGATCACCATGTCCTAATCTAGCAAATGGACAAATAAAATAGGGTTCTCATGTGGTGGCAAGGTGCACTTGCCTATGGGTGGGTGTTGTGGAGAGGAAGGAGAAGAGTGTTGTGTAGAGGAAGGAGAAGAAGAAATTAATGGAGGTTTATGAGGAGAGAGAAAAAGTTGGTGGAGTTTTAAAGAGGGTAGGATGTGGTGTGTTGAGGGTGGAGCATAGGCTAAGGTGTTCCAATGCATATTAAACCAAACCAAATCAAACTATCCCAATTAAAATCGAGCCATGACAAAACCTAAAATACGAGAAATACCGAAATTCTACAAGTTGAGAAAAAAATAAAAATACATGTAAAAATCCAGATACGAGCATAAATACGGAATACGTAAAATACAGGAAATGAGGGTGACAACTTTATTTATTCATTCATTACTGTCGTACACTTGGCCTGTATATTATGTACCTTGTTGTGTCCCTCTGAGGACCTGGTTTCCTTCTAGGTTGGCTGAGTAGGTTTTGTTGAGTGCCTTGCTGGATTATTGATGGTATTCATTTTATTACAGGTATTCAATCTTTCAGAGTTATATATTTCATTTACTGTTATTTGTATCTGCTTAGTAGCCTAGTATTTATTGACTCATATTATCTTTCTGAGTCTATTCGGGCAAGTATTATTATTGGGCTGCTGACTAGTATTCATATTTCCCTTTCTTATGTTTCTGTTACCGGGATTGAGATATAAAGTTGATGTAGCGATAGTTATACCATTTTGAACAGCTTATACGTATTCTAGTCGAACTAGAGTCTGGTTGAATGCGTAGCTGGCCCATGCCACGTGGTTCGGTCCCACGTATTTTGGGACTGGGGCATGACAGGGTTAGGGTAGAGAGCTTGAGGAAGAAGAAAGTGAAGGTCAGGGGAAAATTTTAGCAGAGCTTTGTTATGCTCTCAATGATACTCGAACAGAGAAGGGGGTCATCTATATATAGAGTTTGAGAGTAAAAACTAAAATTTACAAAGAAACAATTTAATTACAAAAACAATCACTTTATTACAACCTGTGCTCAACAGTTTGTTAGAGTTGGTTATAGATGTTAGGAAGTTGTTAAAGAAGTGGAGTTTGTTACGATTAGTTATAGGAATCTTATAAATTAGTTTTAGCCTTGGTTAGTTAAGTAACTAACCATTTATAACTAGAGTCACTAGAATATTCCTATTCATTATTCCTAAAATAATTACTTAAACAAAATTCTTCCTTCATAAAAACTATAATAATACTATTAGAAAAATTAATATTCTACAAAATAAATTATAAATAAATACTTCTAAAATTCTAAAATATCATTACAATCCTAAATTTTATTTATTCAAAAAAGTGGGGTTACAAATCCCCCCTAGAAAATTTTGTCCTCGAAATTTAGAGAACAACTATTGAAATTCAACATTCAAAAAAATTTGTTTACAACAATCCAACAATGATTATTATTGAAATTCAAACATTTATCGAAATACAACAATCAAACAAAGAGACTAGGGAAGCGCTCTCGCATTTCATCCTCACGCTCCCAGGTAGACTCTCTAGGAGAGTGGTGCCTCCATATAACTCTGACCAAAGAAATCGCCTGATTCCTTAGATGCTTCTCCCGGCGGTCTATAATCTCTATGGGCTGCTCCACGTATGTAAGACTCGGTCCCACCTCCAGCTCTGAGTAGTCGAAGATGTGGCTCGGGTCAGCAATATATCGGCAAAGATGAGATACATGGAAAACGTTGTATACCCCATCTAAGCTAGTAGGAAGGGCTAGCCGGTTCGCAACGTGCCCGATCCTCTCAGTCACCTCGAAAGGACCAATATATCTAGGGCTAAGCTTTTCGCCCCTTCTAAATCTGATAGTGTCTCTGGTAGGAGAAATCTTCAAGAATACCATATCTCCTACAGCGAACTCCAAGGGTCTTCTGCTGCTATCGGCCCAATGCTTCTGCCAGTCCTGGGTAACTTTGAGGTGCTTCCTGATCAGCTTGACCTTGGTCCAAACAAAGTCCTTTCCCCAACATCATCCCAAGATAAAGGCGTACGACACCGTCGTCCATAAAGAGCCTCAAAAGGTGTTATGCCTATGCTAGCTTGGTAGCTGTTATTATAAGCAAACTCTACTAGATGCAAGTGATCCTCCCAGGTACTCCAAAGCCCATAGCACAGAACCTTAACATATCCTCTAGGGTCTGGATAATCCTCTCTAACTGCCCGTCAGTCTGTGGATGATAAGTTTTGCTAAACTTCAACTGGGTGCCCAAACACTACTGCAGAATCTTCCAGAAGTGTGAAGTGAACCTGTTATCCCTGTCTGAAATAATGCTGACTGGTAATCCATGGATCCGCACAATCTGCCTCATGTAGAGCTCTGCTATCTTCTATATCGACAGTCCTATCTTGAACGAAATGAAGTAAGCCAATTTTGTCAGTCTATCCACGATAACCCAAATAACGTCTTTACTGCCGAGTGTTCATGGTAAGCCTGAGACAAAATCTATAGTTATATGTTCCTACTTTCATTTCGGGATAGGTAAAGGCTGGAGCAACCCTCTTGGTCTGTCTTTTTGTCTTAACCTACTGGCATACTAGACATCTCGAGACAAATCAGACAACTTCTCACTTCATCCCTTACCACCAAACATGCTCCCGCAGATCCTTGTACATCTTCGTAGCTCCTGGATGGATGTAATACTGTGACTGATGAGCCTCTTACATGATCTCTTCCCTCCTGCTACCTTTAGGCACACACAACCTAGTTCCATGCCTTAGGGTACCATCATCTGCTATAACGAATGTTGGCCCATTGGTCATGGTCAAACCTGATTTTAATAATTGATCAAACTCTATCTCGATATACGGAGCTACTCAGATGTTTACTCAAGACGTTTTGGACACTTGGACATTGATCAAGATCGGATATCTACTTAGTTCAAGACCGAAGCTATGTTTGCCACTCGAGTCTGTATTTCTTTATGTAATATAATTTTTACTTTTATTGAGTCTAGGAATACATTGTACACCGAGTTGTACTAGCATATAGGCTATCCAAAATCATTTTTTTAAATGACCTATGTTTTTAAAAAATATCCCTTATTTATAAAAGCTTCTGAAGGATTTCAAAAAGCCCAAAAATCACTTTTGAAAAAACCCTGACCAACCCTGACAGTGTAACGCTCCAGTTCCAAAATACATAGGACTAGGAACGTAGAAATGCCAGCCGTATAATAAATATACGTAAGCTGTAAAATACAGTAGAACCACGACTAATCTCATCCACACAAAATATAAGAATAAAAGATATCATATAATCTATGAATTGTCATTGGTACATGTAGTTGGGCGGAGACAAATCCACTACCAACAATGAAAAGAAATACATGATATACAAAAGAATGATTTTGGCGAGCGAAACGAAGACGATCCAAGTGCAATCATCCTCGAAGAAATGGAGATGGTCACGGCTAGAGCTAGAACACCTGCGAAAGACAATAGCACACACCTGACGAGATAACCAGGTCTTCAGAGGGACGTAACAAGACACATAATATCATGCCATATAAACTGAGTAAATATTACTCAAATAAATAAGTCAATTGAATTATAACATGGTCCAATACACACCTATTGAACTAGCTTACCATCCCCCAACCAAACAAGGACAGAAGATGGTAAACTAATTCATGATGACGTATCTTTCCATGCTATGAATCCAATATGGTATCCGGACCCTAACAAGGTTCAATACCTTCTCATCGGAGTAGTAAGCCACACCTACAACCAAACAAGGACAAGATATGACAAACTAATCCGCGACAAGTTATTGTTCCAAGCCACGGTCAGATACAAGTACCCAAACCAAGAGTACTCATACCTAACGGGTAAGGGCGCCTAACCAAATCTAAGTGAATACAGTTTTAAGAATAGTTCATGGTCGCATAACTACCGGGTCAAGTCAAGATAATACCAATACAGTACCTCAGTAGCGAGTCACAACACCATATACTATTCCTCAATATCGAGCGAGTCTATAGCATATAGTCTACCTATCGTTCCTTAGTAGCGAGCGAGTCTACGATAGATAGGGTGGTAGTCAACTTCCAATCATGTTCTCCCCGCCCCATGCCAATTCATAACTGCTAAGTCTTCTAGCATTCAATTCTATTAGCAGTTATTTCCTAATGCACGGCTTATACGTACTGGTGACCAGCCAATCACGCATGTCCGAATCCTATATGTGACTCACAATAACGTGGTATAAATGTGTCAAGGCCTATGGATGCAACACACAAGGTGGTCCCTTAAATCTAGATTTAATGTGTAAGAAAAATAATACATAGCAGAAAATATAAATGAACAGTAAGTTCTAACAGGTTATGCCATGTATCACAGTTTATTTTACATAAAGAAAATAATGAATAATGCATGAAATATAAGATAAATAAATAAACAGCAAATGGCAAGGTGTCTTGCCTGGTAGTACGCCTGGTGTGCTGCAATGATTAATATGGCACGAACTACAACTTCGGTAACAACTACACAAGGTGATCTCTGATGGTGGCACGGACAGTTCCATTGGATCCAGAAGAGTCAAATTAGTTAGGGTAGGCATATGAAAGTACATAATTGGTGAGGGAACGAGAATAATGGGGTTGGTCATGGACTGGACGATAATTGAAGGAATTTGATCAAATAATACGAATTTAGAAAATTATTTATAACCTTGAAAACTGTATTTTTATTAGTTAAAATAGTTTTTAGATATATATACTTGAAAAATAAAAATGTTTTAAGGCAAACTCTAAATTTTGTTAAATAATATTTTTAGGTAGAAATCTATATTTTTGTTAATTACAAATATTATTAGATTAAAACTAAAATTTACAAGATAAAAATTTTATAGTTCAAAGAGCCATAATTGAAATAACTTGTAATAATGTTTTTCATAAATATATTACAATAATTATTTTATAAAATTTACCAAAAATATTACTACTATTTTAATAATGGCAAAATATTACAATACTCGTTTAAGAGTCATACCGATATGTTTTATCAAATAGAACAACCAAAATAATTATTATTATTATTATTATTATAATAATAATAATAATAATAATAATAATAATAATACTGGTATTAATAATAAATCAGTAATACTAACACTTATCAAATATTTTATACATAAAATTTTAATCAATATCTGCTGTTAATAAATCACAACACAAAAACACACAAAAAGAAAAGAAAAAAATGAATAAATAAAGTATGCAAAAGGCCCATGTCCTGTTCTCTATTTCTGATAGTAGTTTTTTTAGGAAGAAACAAACAAAAAAAACAAATCAGCACTCACACTTCAAAAAGCAACAGAATCCCAAAAAAAATATATATAATAATTATAAGCACTGCAGAAGAAAGAAAGATGGGAAAGGAGGGAGAGAGAAAGTGAGACAGAAAGAAGTAGGAGTGAAGCGGAGGAGAGAGAGAGAGAGAGCAGAGTGTAATGCCTGTAGTTCGTATTACGTATCTTAGAATACATGTACGTATTTTATCTTGTATCGCATATCTCTTGGCTTGGCTCGGTTTATTTTGGGTTGGTTCGGCTAGGCTTGGGTTGCCTTGGTTCATCATGAACCAAGGAGAGAACCCCTACCGACCACCACCATCATCCTTTATTAACCCATTCCCTTATTCTCTCTCTTCATTACTCTTCTTCTTCTCCACATTTACTTCTACACCTACCAGGAAGAAAGAGAGAGCTTAGGCAAGTGCAAACTTGCTTCATGATGAATCTCAAGTTTTATTGTTCCATTCTCTTCCTTACTTGATTCTAAGATACTTTAGAACTTGGCATTTTCCATTTTGATGGATATTTTCTTGTAGATCTAAGTTTATATTATTTTCGATTTTCTTGGGTTTTGATCTATTAAACTTTATTATTTTCATTTTTTGATTGTTCTATGTTGTAGAAAATTCGATTTTACCCAAAATAGACCTTTGAAAAGTTGAATTTCGACTTATTTTGAGGAAGTTATGGCCAAAAGCATTTTTGGCCATTTCTATGTTCATCTGTGCTGATTTTGGCAGGGGCGATGAATAGTGCCGTATGCATAGTATCGAGCCGCATAAGGGTGCTGCATAGTGCTGCATAGTACCGAGCCGCATAAGGGTGCTGCATAGTACCGCATAGTGCCGAGCCGCATAAGAGTGCTGTATAGTACCGAGCCGCATAAGGGTGCTGCATAGTATCGAGCCGCATAAGAGTGATGCATAGTGCCGAACCGCATAAGGGTGCTACATAGTACCGAGCCGCATAAGGGTGCTGCATAGTGCTGCATAGTGCCGAGCCGCATAAGGGTGCTGTATAGTGTCGAGCCGCATAAGGGTGCTGCATAGTACCGCATAGTGCCGAGCCACATAAGGGTGCTGCATAGTGTCCAGCCGCATATAGAAGTGCCGCATAGTGCTGAATTGTGCCGCATAGTGCTGAATAGTGTTGCATAGTACCTATTTTGGCTGTTTTTGGCTGTTTTCCTGTGTCCAGAATTGGATTTAAGGACAGACAATCCTAGCTAATTTGACTATTCTGAGAATGTTGGCAATGTCTGTTTCATCTTTCGGAGACATTTGTGGATTTTAGATTTATTTGGCTTACCGGTTGACGGTTTATTGTTGGCTCTTCGTGCAACCTCCAGGCAAGTATACCTTGCCAACTTGTACAGTATAATTTATATGCATTTTCATCATCTCACTGCGGTTCTTTTCCTTACATTCATGATTGCTTTATTCCATGTCTAGTACACTCGTCCTGTTATAGTTTTACCTTACATGTTTCTAGTTGCCTGCACATTCTTGTTCCTTTCTGTTATGATATTTCTATCTATTACACTATGTTAGTTTTATATGTATTCCTTGATAGAGTCATCTAGTCCTACACCACGATTCTCTCGACTTGATTATAACTTAACTTGACATGACTTGAGTAGGACTTGACTTTGACATTCTATAGATTGTGAGTACTTACCTTGACTACGGTCTATAGGATTTTTATACTAGGATTGGCTACTGTCTTGATCGTGAGTACTTGCCTTGACTGCGATTGAGACACTATAGATTGTGAGTACTTACCTTGACTGCAGTCTATAGCTTTGACCTATTAGCCACTTCTAGTATGGCATGCCAGTGTCTTAGGATCCTTGTGTTTAGATCTTGTGTCTTGGTTCATTTTGTCTAGTTGGATATCATTGATTGTTCCTTGCTTCTTTGCATATTTGTACTATTACATGTTGGCTTGTATATTATGTATCTTGCTAGTCCTCTGAGGACCTGATGATCTCTTCAGGTTTAGCGACTGCGTAGAGTTAGTTAGTAGAGCGAGATGGTAGAAGATTGCGATGCATGATACAGGTATTTTGCTTGTGATATTTCTTTATTAGTCTCTCGTGCTTTATATTCCATACCATGATATACTCTACTTATTTATAGACTCATATCATTCTTGGAGTCTAATCGAACAATATGCTAATGGGCTGCAGACCATGACCCATACTTGTTTATTCTTGTTTTATATGATACATGTGGATTGAGATATAGTTTAGATTCGACATAATACCCATGATCTTGACAGCTTATACGTACTCGAGTCGGGCTAGAGTCCGCTAGATACGTAGCTGGCTTGCACACGAGTTCGCGTCCGAAAAGTGGGTACGGGTCGTGACAAGTTTTTATGGAGGCCCATGCAGGCCAGAGTATATCGTATCGGTTACGTAAGTGTACTGGTACGAGCCTACGACTTTGACTAAACCCTTAGAAATCTCAATCCCCACTTCTTTGAAAATTCTCCTAGAAATTCTCTACGTCCTTGAAAATTCCATATTCGTTCTCGATTATTCTCCCTTGCCTTCTTGAACCATTGATTCTCGTCCCTTTCTATTCCGAGGTGATGAATGATCGTGCTATCTAGGATTCATTAGAGATTCTTAAATTATAGTATAATATTGTTTAACTATTGAATATTTGGTTGTTTACAGATATGAGGATTATAGATGCCATATGCCTAGATATCTGTTGGTAGAATCGTTAGCAGCTAATTAGAGGATTATAAGATTTTAGTGACCTGTGTTCCAAGGAATTAGTGTGACCTAAGGTGGGTAGAAGTCCTTGAGATTTCGTAAATACCAAATGACTAGAGAAGGCCATAAAACATTTTTGAGGAATTAAATTTGAGGAGACTTTGATTTTTAAAGGACTAGTTATGAATTAGAATTTCAAAATATTTTTAAGGTGGGTAGATTTGTAGCTCCCCTTCCCAAAAATTTTGAAATATTTTTTTATTTTTATTTATTTAAATGGGGAATTTTATAATTTTATAAATAATTATTTAGTTAACTATTACGGTAGATGACTTTAGCCATAGTTGAGTTTTGAAGTACCAGACGACTAAGAATCATGGCACGGATAGTGCAGTGACGTGCTTTGACTAGTGTTTAGCCATGGTAGGGGAATGTCGAGCCATAGGAGTGTCCTAACTGAGAAAAGTAGGCCAAGTTGCGACTTAACCCTACCAAAGATTTTATTTATTATTTAATTATATTATTAAGTTTTCGGGAACCCGGTTATACCGAACCTGTCCAGATTAGAACCAAGTCAAACCCAAGCCCATGTAGTCATGTAGTGGGACCAAATACGACTTTGTAGACATGTTTGGTAAATGCAAATATTTTGTATATATTAGGAATTGGCAATTATTTACGAAATAATTGTTATGGGTAGAATATAGATATTATTGTTATTAAATAGCGTTTAGAATATTGTACGAATTTCTGGAGCCGAATAAATGGGGTGGTTGATGAGTTCACCGCGATATATTATTGGTTTAATTTCAGTATTATTAGGATTATTATTATTATTATTATTTTTGACGTATTTATTAAACAATTTTACTTTATTATTATTGGTTATGTTTATTTTATATAAATAAATATTATTGTATATGTGTCCATATTTATGTAGGTAGGCCCTATCCTAGGAATAATTGTTATTGGGATTTAATTGGGTTTTATGGAGATTGTATATAAGGATATATGTATATTGATATACATATGTGTATATATATATATATAAAAAAATAAAGAATATATATATATATATATATATATATATATATATATATATATATATATATATATATATATATATATAATATATTAAATATGTATTGATATATATATATGTGATTGTATATATATAAAATATATATAATATAATATGTGTGTATGTTTGTATAAATGTATACATATATTTGTATGTATGAATATAGTAGGAGAGATAAAAAGGAAAAGAAATAAGAACCATACAGCCAGGCCCGGCCCACGTGACAGAACACCCAGCCCGGCCTAAGTCCCACACGACCAGCCTAGTATATTGCAGGCTTAGATGTGTCCAGTATATCGCAGACTTAGATATTAAACCAAACAGTATATTGAACAGCATAGCAGAGCATCCAGGCCCAAACAGAGCCTTTCCACGCTCGGGAAAAACGGAACCTATATAGAGAAATCGAGAGAGATGAGAGGGAAATACACAAAACCCTAAAATCCTCGACGTCGTGACCTTGCCAGCCACCATGGGTGCCACCCTCCGCCTGGGGTCGCCGCGCGCGGCCGTGCGAGCCGCCGGAGGCCACTCGGACACCAGCGCGCGCATGGACAAAACATAGACCAACAGCAGTTCGGGAAGCAAAGCTCCGACTTTGCAGGTAAGTTTCATCCTCCTTAGTCGATGGTTTTACGAGCTATAAAATCCTACGGACAGCCCACATAACCCCCTCTGAATTCCAACTAGTGGGGTTGGATATCGCGGATCGACCAGCCCGAAAAATCGGCACAAAGTCGGTCAAATAACTGACCAAAAATAGAACGAAATCCAGTCCCAACGTAGGTTTTGGAAGGCATATATCTTCCGATCTGGATCGATTCTTCGAAATCTAGTTAAACCTATTTGAAGACAACCTATATGAGATTAGAACACTTTTTGTAGAACTATTTTTCGTTTATTATACAGGAAGACAATCGATTCTGAAAATCAAGAAAAAATAGGAAAAACAGTTTTCGAAAACTAGAAAACCATCCGATACGACATGTGTCCCGCCATTTCGGGCGACGTGGTCGCAAACTGAGAGCATCAAAAGGTGTGTAATAGCTTCGTGGTCGTGTGGGCTTTGACGAAATTCAAATAGGTCGCGTGTGCGCGACGAATTTGATGTGTATCCGTCAAAATTTACCGTATCGGTCTCTGTGCAAATTTCTCAATTACTTCGTGCACGCTCGTCAGATCGAGACAAAACTTGCGCCAATAGGACCGTATCATTCTTCTGGTCCTGCATGCCAAGTTTGGTCCGATTCTGAGACAGTGAAATCGGAATACCGTTTTGCGGGCCCCACGGTCCCACTCAACGGGTGATTTTGTGCACGGCTTGCCGAAATCCAACTTTGGACATACGGTTGGGTTCGTATCGAAAAATCGGATCCGTAGACATGTATTTTGACGACTTTAGAGACCATTGACTCTTACACGCTTTTCTGTGCAAAGCGGGTCCAACGGCGGACATCATTTTTGCCTAAAATTATCGTTTTGCCCCTGTGTCCAGAATTGGACTTAAGGACAGACAATCTTAGTTAATTTGACTATTCTGAGAATGTTGGCAATGTCTATTTCAGCTTTCGGAGACATTTGTGGATTTTGGATTTATTTGGCTTACCGGTTGACGGTTTATTGTTGGCTCTTCGTGCAACCTCCAGGCAAGTATACCTTGCCAACTTGTACAGTATAATTTATATGCATGTTTATCATCTCGCTGCAGTTTTTTTCCTTACATTCGTGATTGCTTTATTCCATGTCTAGTACACTCGTCCTGTTTTAGTTTTACCTTACATGTTTCTAGTTGCCTGCACATTCTTGTTCCTTTCTGTTATGATATTTCTATCTGTTACACTCTGTTAGTTTTCTATATATTCCTTGATAGAGTCATCTAGTCCTACACCATGATTCCCTCGACTTGATTATAACTTGACTTGACATGACTTGAGTAGGACTTGACTTTGACATTCTATAGATTGTGAGTACTTACCTTGACTACGGTCTATAGAATTTTTATACTAGGATTGGCTACTGTCTTGATCGTGAGTACTTGCCTTGACTGCGATTGAGACACTATAGATTGTGAGTACTTGCCTTGACTGCAGTCTATAGCTTTGACCTATTAGCCACTTCTAGTACGGCATGCCAGTGTCTTAGGATCCTTGTGTTTAGATCTTGTGTCTTGGTTCATTTTGTCTAGTTGGATATCATTGATTGTTCCTTGCTTCTTTGCATATTTGTACTGTTACATGTTGGCTTGTATATTATGTATCTTGCTAGTCCTCTGAGGACCTGATGATCTCTTCAGGTTTAGCGACTGCGTGGAGTTAGTTAGTAGAGCGGGATGGTAGAAGATTGCGATGCATGATACAGGTATTTTGCTTGTGATATTTCTTTATTAGTCTCTCGTGCTTTATATTCAATACCATGATATACTCTGCTTATTTATAGACTCATATCATTCTTGGAGTCTAATTGAACAATATGCTAATGGGCTGCAGACCATGACCCATACTTGTTTATTCTTGTTTTATTTGATACATGTGGATTGAGATATAGTTTAGATTAGACACAATACCCATGATCTTGACAGCTTATACGTACTCGATTTGGGCTGGAGTCCGCTCGATACGTAGCTGGCTTGCTCACGAGTTCGCATCCGAAAAGCGGGTGCGGGTCGTGACACGACTCCTTGGGCAACTTTGAGAATGTCTGAATAAGTCATCGCCCTGCTTGTGGTAACCGCCTGGAGAATCTCTCGAGCAAGTCCTTCTTGAACGTCCAAGCTCTCTCCTGCGGGATTCTTACCAGGTTCTCTACAAAGCGACTGAGTCTGCTGAACTCTGAAGTGTACTCGTCCACGGTCATGCTGCCCTGCTTCAGTGACTCGAACTGGCTTTCGAGCTCATCTCGGGTGACGTCCTGGAAGAACTTCTCCTTGAACAGACTCTTAAAGTCTGTCCAGAGAAGTCGGGGAGATGTTGTGCTCACATTCTTAGACTTCAGATGGATGCTATAACTGAGACTACTCTTATAATTTAGACCAAGAGGTGATCTTGTATTTAGATATTATTATTTCTTGTTTATGTCTTCCTTAGCATGCTGTGATTGAGTACATATTGGTAGTTGTTGGATTGGTATTGGTATGTTGGAGGTCTAGACAATGACCGATTCTACGACATAGGCTGGACGTACCTACGACTCATGCCCAAATTTTTGGGTGCGGGTCGTGACATTGGAGTAGCCGACGTATATATACGTCTGGCATGTAATGTATTCTTAGTCCTATGTATATTGGGGCTGGGGCGTTACATATTATTTGGCTTCGATTTTTTATCTCAAAATTAAATTAGATGATGTCTTTATATTGTTAGACGATTTTAATGACAATATGAATGTTGAGGTAGGTAGCTGTAACACCCAGTTTTCCACAAGAGGGTAATTTTGAAATTTTGTAATTATAATTATTATTTAATAATATTTATTCATGTTATAATTTTTAGTGATTTTTAATTATTTTTTAAACTATTTAAATTCCTTCCTTTTGCTGCTGGAATTAATTGTTTGCAGAAAGACAACAATTTGAGGGAGTTTTGGAGCTTGGAGAACCACTCTCTATTGAGTCTTTTTGGGGGATTATGCAACCATAGGTAATTTCTATATTACTCAATAAAACTCTATTATTATTCCACATCTAGGGACCCCTATACCTAGCCTAACTATAGGAAAAGGAATCCCCAGGGTTTTGTGTCATTTCGTGTCCTAACAGGACACGTATCTGAGTCCTGTTCATAGTGTTTGTGTTAATGCCTCAATGGAATTTTCTGTGTTAATTTTGAATTGTATTTGAATGTTAAATTATTTTTTGATGTCGCTTACATGATTTCGAATAGCTGGGGTGGTTTCGAGTCGTGTCCGAGTCGCAATGGACTCGCGGACACGGCCCCGCGTGCAGCCTGGCGGATCCCCTGCTGCTCGGGGTCCCTACAGGACACGACACAGCGTGCCCTGACACTAAATTTCGTGGGGAGCTTGGGGCACCCTCTGTCATCACCCTCCCCAAGTTTCACGAGATTTCGTGGTCGGGTTTGGAAGTTATCGACCACGCACGGGGACACACTGTGTAGTCGAGTGTTCTGGAGTTGTTTCCATATGTTTAATCATTTTTTTAAATGTTCTTAAATTATGTTTTAATGATGATTTGAATCCTAAATACCATGTTTAATCCCTGTTATTATATGGTTGCATTTGTTTGGGTTTAATGAGGAGTTTTTGGCTCGAGTTTGGTTTCAACTGTTGAATGTCTGATACTGATATATACTGCATTTCCTGAAACTTTTCCAACCCATTTTAATCCACTGTTCTTCTATGTTTCTTCAACTAAATTTGATCCCCCATGTTACCTATCATGCTAGCTAAGTATGTTCATTCATGAATTGAAATGTTATGGTGTGTATGAGGATTTGGCATGTTGGTTGGAATGTTAAATTCCTAAAACCTGAGATTCAGTGAAGTGGCTCACTGATTCCTGATTTGGGTTTGCCAATCTGAGTTTGTTTTACATTCCATTGATTTACAATGTAAGATAAACCTGGGATTTGGTGTTAACTAATGTTTTCCTGTATGATGTACACCATAGATTCTAGCACACACACACAACTCTTAAATTGCTCATTGTCAACCTTTTCCTGTAACTGTTCAATTAAAACCTGAGATTACCTGGGTTTGAACTGTTGTTCTTTTCTGAACTTGGAGATGGTTATGTTGCACTGTCTTCTTGATTTGTAATTAAATATGCTAACTTCATTTTCCTGTCACATTGGTGACACACTACCACACACACCCTATCTTTGAGTCCCTGTCAATAGGCTTCCTAAGTTTTTACTAAAACTGAGATTTAGTGGCTGTATTAAAAACCTGAGTTTGTTTGACTGAAACTGGGATTGCAGTTTCAGCAACTGTTTGATACATGAGTATTCTCCTTCCTTTTCCTTTTGCAGTCTATTGTTTGAGTTTACACACACATTTTGTTTATTGCTATACACTGTTTCCTGCACTCTTCAATAATCTGGTAATTTCCTTCCACTGTTTGATTTCTGCTCACACACTATACATTGTTTCCTGCACACCCTTCACTGTTAGACTTTCCTGAGCACACTATTTCTCTTAACTGATTTCCTGCATATTTTCCTGTACACACAGCCACACACATCACCACTGATATTCCTGCATTTCAGTGTCACACACACCCCTTGTTATCCCGCCACATTACTTTCCTACACACTTTTGATTACCTATTGTACACATTCTGTTTTTCCCTGTTAATTTGTGACACACACCAGTTCACCATTGACACTCTACACTGATATTTCCTGCTCTCACAATACTGTTTTCCTGCATAATTATAGTTTCTGCACATTGTTCACACATTGCAGTCACACTTTGTCACACACACACACTTTTACTTCCTCTCTAGCTCTCTATCTTCCTTCTACATATTATATAGTGTATATGTGTTTGTATTATATAAAATGTGTGTGGAGGCATATATGTTAGTGCACCTTTGTATATATATTTATATATAAATAGTGCATGTGATTCCATGATATAGTGTGTTGTATATGTATATGGGTGGTATGGTTTAGCTTTCAATATATATATATAGAGTGATAGGTTTAGATATAAGCTTGACTTGCTTAGACTAATGAAGTCTAGTGTAGACTAGTTAAGCCTAGTTAGACTTGTTAGACCTAGGTTTGACTTCTTGGTTGACCAGGGTTGACCAAGAGTTGACTTTGACCTAGTTAGACCTAGACTCATGTAGAATACCTAGCAGAGCTTCATTTTATCATTTTAGACTTGTTGTGACTTGTGTTGTTCTGTTTAGGAGCCAGACACCACTCCTTGGACAGTACGATTCATATCGGACACTCAGTTACAGGCGAGTACATTCTCTGATCATTTCATATCCTGCTTAGAATTATTTCCTGCAGTAGATTACTTTACTTGTACTGTCACGTTGGTCACACGGATTAGTACTATATGGATCTCTCCTTGGGATGTTACCCCCTTAGCGGGCGCATCGGATACTTTATGACATGTGTTTCATGTACATCAGGTATTCCTTGCATCTGCGTTATTCATGTACACTCATGTTCTCTCATGTTCTTACATGTACGTTCATGTACTCTCATGTTCTTTCATGTACGCTCATGTTTGCCCATGTGTCTCTTGTATAACCAAAACATCATGTCCGTAACGTAACTTGAACAGATCCTTGTGTATTGATTGTGGGTAGGGAGAGTATAAATGGTCATGTGATTTACCCATCATGTACACTCTGTTACTTTCATGTTCATTATGTACAACCTAAGCCAATTACATGCCATCTCGTACTCTGACTCACTAGTCACTGCTAGTTCTCTATGTATAGTAGATATTTCTATTACAGTTCTCTCTCTGTTTACATACTGCACTTCCTTCAGTACTTGTATCTTACTTTACTGCATGTCTATATTTTCTAACCTGCTATGATCTGTTGAGATGTACTGTACTCGCTCCTGTCCTGACTGGACCTGTTGAAAATATTACAGAGGACGAGGAGGAGGCTGGTCTGGATACTTACTACGGGGCAGCCTTAGATGACACCTGCGAGCTGGACCCTCAGGAGGACCCAGCTCTAGCTGAGGATTTTATCTCGACTGTCTAGACTAGATTAGTTAGGCTCTTTATCATTGTAGTCTGGAGGCATGTTCTAGTTAGACTTTATTCTGGAGTTCAGTATTGTATATATTCTTTCATCTGAACCTTGTGCTGTTGGATATTGCTGGGATTATCTTAGACTGCTTTTTATCTATTTTATTCCTTGAGTTCTATTTCATATCGTGCTATCTCTTCCTTAGTTGTGATTGAGTTTACTATTGCTATGTCACCCTATTCGGGGAGTATAACTGTTTAGATAGATATTGTTAGATGTATGTTGACCTAGGACAGCGTTCTACCGCCGACACTGCGGCGTAGGCTGGGCGTTGTTACGTTCTCGTGGGTGCGGGTCGTGACACGTTTTTAGTGGTGGCCCATGCAGGTCTCGACTAGAAGTCTAGTGGTATTCGAACTAGAATATCACTACAGCCTGCAGTAGGATATAGGATATTAATTTTAAGATACTCAATCACTTTAGGAAAATTCCTTTTATTACCATCTAAATCCTTTTGTCAGCTGATCCTTCGAATTATAATTGTCTGCCCTTGTTATATCGCTTCCTTCTCAGAGATTGATACTCTTGTTTGTCTATCTTCAGGATGGTAGAGACTCGATCGCAGCGTGCCATTCATGAGGATGCTATAGAGGGGACTGCTACCTCTCAGCCAGCACGGCGAGGCCAGGAGACTGCAGCTCTTGTCACCTCAGCTCGTGTTGAGACCTCGGCAGCCACAGCAGGGGATATGCATCCACCGACTGGGAGACAGGACCCGGTCTTTCCAGAGGATCCTTTTCAGCCGCCACCGCCTCCAGGACATGTGGACGCAGCCCAGATGTTCGCATATTTCCAGCAGTTCATGGACCGACAGCAGGCTCGACCGGACAGAGGCATGGAGTTGGCCGTCACGACAGCCGCAGCTCGACCAGTGGTGCAGCAGCCGAAGACACTAGGGATCGAGCAATTTCAGAAGATGAGCCCCAGAGACTTTTTGGGGACAGAGGGGATCATATATACCGATGAGTGGATCGAGCATATAGAGGAGATCTTCCGCCTGGCCAGGATTCCAGCAGACCTTCAGATCGAGGCCGCAGCTAGCCGGATGCGAGATCTTGCTCGCACCTGGTATCAGTCGGACCCCAGGGTGGGGGTACCGGGGCAGACTTAGGAGCAGTTCAGGGGCTTCTTCAAGAAGAAGTTCTTTCCAGATTCGGCAGTCAGAGCCTTGGAGACGCAGTTTGAGAGCTTGGTCCAGGGGAGCCTCTCAGTTGAGGAGTATGCGGGAGAGTTTGGCCGTCTCGGCAGGTTCGTTGAGGGGTTGAGCGAGACGGCGAAGGCCCAGAGGTTCCGGAAGGGCCTGGTCAAGGAGGTCAAGTCCCTGACCAAGGGGAACCGAGATGCTACGTTCGAGGAGATCTTGACGGGAGCTTTGTTGGCAGAGGATGATCTTGAGCTTAGGCTCAAGAGGGGGCGAGACCCAGTCGGGGGCAGCAGCAGCGGAGGCCAGGCCAAGAAGCCTCACCTTCAGCACCAGCAGCCGAGGCAGTTCCAGCCACAGCCGTTCCAGCAGAGACAGCAGCAGCAGCAGAGGCAGCAGCATGTTGTCTTTTGCCCTTTCTGTAAGAAACCAGGGCACGATTGGGGTGAATGCCGGCTGAGGCTAGGCAAGTGCCTACTCTGCGGATCATCAGATCATCAGTTGAGAGAGTGTCCCAAGTCTGCGGGATGGACAGCTCAGGGAGCAGGAGCTAGGGCTCCGGCAGGACAACAGAGAGGACCAGCATTGCAGACTCAGCAACAGAGGTTCGCACAGCATCAGCAGCAGGCCAGGGGAGGCCAGCAAGGACGAGCTTACGCCATGACACTTGAGGATGCTCAGGCAGTAGGAGAGGTGCTAGCAGGTTCTGATCTTCTCGATTCCATTCTACCTTGTCTCATTATACCTATCCTGAAATTCTATTCCATCTATTTCTATCTGTTTCCTCATTGTTGATAAGTTTGATCTGGTGTTTCGTTATGTTTGTTTTTTTTTCTTCTGAGAAAATCATATGGGCTAGGTCACCTCAGTTATAGGATCTAGAATCTTTGATGGTCGTGTTAGTTGGCATAGTGAGGACATATAGTCAGATTTTGGATGTATTTCTAGGGTATGAGAATTTAAGGTTTTTGCCGTCGCATGCGGCAATGCGAAAATTTTAAATACCATGAACCTAAGGGTACGTACCTTAGTCAAGGACTCTGTGATTATCGTAGCCATGCTCACTAGCACGACGAAGATTCTGAGTATCATGATTTTGGACAGACGTATATGATTATCTGACAGTATGTTTGAGACTTTGATTGTGGGGTGTATGACCTAGAAGGACTACTACCATTTTAATTCGAGGACGAAATTTTTATAAGGTGGGTAGGATTGTAACACCCAGTTTTCCACAAGAGGGTAATTTTGAAATTTTGTAATTATAATTATTATTTAATGATATTTATTCATGTTATAATTTTTAGTGATTTTTAATTATTTTTAAACTATTTAAATTCATGACTTATGATTTGGTGTCTTGCTAGTGTTCATTTCCAGACTGAGGGATATTTTAGTCATTTTTGTAATTTTAAGAATTATTTGGGATTATTAATTATTATTTAGATTTAATAGAATTTATTTGAATTTATGAGAATTTTTAGGAATTATTTTGGATTTGTTTGGACTAGTTTGATTTTGACTAGTTTTGACTCATGTAGACCAACCTAGGAGCTAACCCTAGTTAGTTGGGCTTAGTTAGGTCAAGTGACCCTAGTCTAACCTAGTGTGACTCAAGTTAGTGGTTAGTGATTCATAGAACTAGAATTAGAAATTTAGAAATCATTTGATTTGGTGAATGGCTTGTGGTTTCACAAGTCATTATGTGACTTAGCTAGATTGGACTCAAACCTAGCTCAACCCTAACCCAAAGTCAAGTGGTCAGCCATCCCTAGCTGAACCTAGGGATTCCCCCCATTATAAATATCCTCCTAGTTTTTAGGGCTAGCCTCTTTTAGGATTCTAGCAAATTTCTAAGGAAGGAGGTGAGTTCCATCTTTCAAAAATCATAAGAAATCCAATTTAATTCCTTTTTCCTTCAAACCAATTCCATTAGAACCTAAATTCCTTCCTCTTGCTGCTGGAATTAATTGTTTGCAGAAAGACAACAAGGGAGTTTTGGAGCTTGGAGAACCACTCTCTATTGAGTCTTTTTGGGGGATTGTGCAACCATAGGTAATTTCTCTATTACTCAATGAAACTCTGTTATTATTCCACATCTAGGGACCCCTATACCTAGCCTAACTATAGGAATAGGAATCCCCAGGGTTTTGTGTCATTTCGTGTCCTAACAGGACACGTATCTGAGTCCTGTTCATAGTGTTTGTGTTAATGCCTCAATGGAATTTTCTGTGTTAATTTCGAATTGTATTTGAATGTTAAATTATTTTTTGATGTCGCTTACATGATTTCGAATAGCTGGGTGGTTTCGAGTCGTGTCCGAGTCGCAATGAACTCGCGGACACGGCCCCGCGCGTAGCCTGGCGGATCCCCTGCTGCTCGGGGTCCCTACAGGACACGACACAGCGTGCCCTGACAGGAAATTTCGTGGGGAGCTTGGGGCACCCTCTGTCATCACCCTCCCCAAGTTTCACGAGATTTCGTGGTCGGGTTTGGAAGTTATCGACCACGCACGGGGACACACTGTGTAGTCGAGTGTTCTGGAGTTGTTTCCATATGTTTAATCATTTTTTTAAATGTTCTTAAATTATGTTTTAATGATGATTTGAATCCTAAATACCATGTTTAATCCCTGTTATTATGTGGTTGCATTTGTTTGGGTTTAATGAGGAGTTTTTGGCTCGAGTTTGGTTTCAACTGTTGAATGTCTGATACTGATATATACTGCATTTCCTGAAACTTTTTCAACCCATTTTAATCCACTGTTCTTCTATGTTTCTTCAACTAAATTTGATCCCCCATGTTACCTATCATGCTAGCTAAGTATGTTCATTCATGAATTGAAATGTTATGGTGTGTATGAGGATTTGGCATATTGGTTGGAATGTTAAATTCCTAAAACCTGAGATTCAGTGAAGTGGCTCACTGATTCCTGATTTGGGTTTGCCAATCTGAGTTTGTTTTACATCCCATTGATTTACAATGTAAGATAAACCTGGGATTTGGTGTTAACTAATGTTTTCCTGTATGATGTACACCATAGATTCTAGCACACACACACAACTCTTAAATTGCTCACTGTCAACCTTTTCCTGTAACTGTTCAATTAAAACCTGAGATTACCTGGGTTTGAACTGTTGTTCTTTTCTGAACTTGGAGATGGTTATGTTGCACTGTCTTCTTGATTTGTAATTAAATATGCTAACTTCATTTTCCTGTCACATTGGTGACACACTACCATACACACCCTATCTTTGAGTCCCTGTCAATAGGCTTCCTAAGTTTTTACTGAAACTGAGATTTAGTGGCTGCATTAAAAACCTGAGTTTGTTTGACTGAAACTGGGATTGCAGTTTCAGCAACTGTTTGATACATGAGTATTCTCCTTCCTTTTCCTTTTGCAGTCTATTGTTTGAGTTTACACACACATTTTGTTTATTGCTATACACTGTTTCCTGCACTCTTCAATAATCTGGTAATTTCCTTCCACTGTTTGATTTCTGCTCACACACTATACATTGTTTCCTGCACACCCTTCACTGTTAGACTTTCCTGAGCACACTATTTCTCTTAACTGATTTCCTGCATATTTTCCTGTACACACAGCCACACACATCACCACTGATATTCCTGCATTTCAGTGTCACACACACCCCTTGTTATCCTGCCACATTACTTTCCTACACACTTTTGATTACCTATTGTACACATTCTGTTTTTCCCTGTTAATTTGTGACACACACCAGTTCACCATTGACACTCTACACTGATATTTCCTGCTCTCACAATACTGTTTTCCTGCATAATTATAGTTCCTGCACATTGTTCACACATTGCAGTCACACTTTGTCACACACACACACTTTTACTTCCTCTCTAGCTCTCTATCTTCCTTCTACATATTATATAGTGTATATGTGTTTGTATTATATAAAATGTGTGTGGAGGCATATATGTTAGTGCACCTTTGTATATATATTTAGATATAAATAGTGCATGTGATTCCATGATATAGTGTGTTGTATATGTATATGGGTGGTATGGTTTAGCTTTCAATATATATATATAGAGTGATAGGTTTAGATATAAGCTTGACTTGCTTAGACTAATGAAGTCTAGTGTAGACTAGTTAAGCCTAGTTAGACTTGTTAGACCTAGGTTTGACTTCTTGGTTGACCAGGGTTGACCAAGAGTTGACTTTGACCTAGTTAGACCTAGACTCATGTAGAATACCTAGCAGAGCTTCATTTTATCATTTTAGACTTGTTGTGACTTGTGTTGTTCTGTTTAGGAGCCAGACACCACTCCTTGGACAGTACGATTCATATCGGACACTCAGTTACAGGCGAGTACATTCTCTGATCATTTCATATCCTGCTTAGAATTATTTCCTGCAGTAGATTACTTTACTTGTACTGTCACGTTGGTCACACGGATTAGTACTATATGGATCTCTCCTTGGGATGTTACCCCCTTAGCGGGCGCATCGGATACTTTATGACATGTGTTTCATGTACATCAGGTATTCCTTGCATCTGCGTTATTCATGTACACTCATGTTCTCTCATGTTCTTACATGTACGTTCATGTACTCTCATGTTTTTTCATGTATGCTCATGTTTGCCCATGTGTCTCTTGTATAACCAAAACATCATGTCCGTAACGTAACTTGAACAGATCCTTGTGTATTGATTGTGGGTAGGGGGAGTATAAATGGTCATGTGATTTACCCATTATGTACACTCTGTTACTTTCATGTTCATCATGTACAACCTAAGCCAATTACATGCCATCTCGTACTCTGACTCACTAGTCACTGCTAGTTCTCTATGTATAGTAGATATTTCTATTACAGTTCTCTCTCTGTTTACATACTGCACTTCCTTCAGTACTTGTATCTTACTTTACTGCATGTCTATATTTTCTAACCTGCTATGATCTGTTGAGATGTACTGTACTCGCTCCTGTCCTGACTGGACCTGTTGAAAATATTACAGAGGACGAGGAGGAGGCTGGTCTGGATACTTACTACGGGGCAGCCTTAGATGACACCTGCGAGCTGGACCCTCAGGAGGACCCAGCTCTAGCTGAGGATTTCATCCCGACTGTCTAGACTAGATTAGTTAGGTTGTTTATCATTGTAGTCTGGAGGCATGTTCTAGTTAGACTTTATTCTGGAGTTCAGTATTGTATATATTCTTTCATCTGAGACCTTGTACTGTTGGATATTGCTGGGATTATCTTAGACTGCTTTTATCTATTTTATTCCTTGAGTTCTATTTCATATCGTGCTATCTCTTCCTTAGTTGTGATTGAGTTTACTATTGCTATGTCACTCCATTCGGGGAGTATAACTGTTTAGATAGATATTGTTAGATGTATGTTGACCTAGGACAGCGTTCTACCGCCGACACTGCGGCGTAGGCTGGGCGTTGTTACGTTCTCGTACCCTCACAGTGGGTGCGGGTCGTGACACGCACCCACTGTGAATGTTGAGGTAGGTAGCTTAAAAGTAGAAAGTAAAAAAAAATTGATTCTCTAGTTATATTATATGAAGAAAAAGTTGTATCGAGCCGACCCGATAGAATCATTCAGGGTAGTAGTAGCTCTAGTTTAATGTCTAAGATATCTCATGCTACATATTACAAAGGAAAAAAATAAAAACAATCTTCCCTACCAGCTCAAGAATTGTCCTTGTATTTAAATTCTTAAGAAGAAGATGATAATGATTCTGGATAGTATTTTCCAGTTTTAGGATGATGGAGAAGATACAAAAAAATTTATCCTATACTTTCTTCTTTAGCACGTGATCTTTTAATGGTCCCGGTGTCCACGTTAGCATCGAAATCTTGTATTAGTGCATGTTCAAGAATGTTAAGTAAGAAGAGAAGCAGGATGATGTCAAATACTCTAGAAGTCTGCATCTGTTCAAGCTTTGGTTCGTACGAAAAACAAACTCAACACATAAGAGAGAAATGTGCCGTCATTAATGAGCTAGACTTTTAGTCTCTTACTATAGACGACCAAACTAGAGGTGGAGGAGCTGAACATTAAAACTAGACGGAAGATGGAAAACATTAAGACATGTAAATTTTATTACAAAATTTATAATTTTAAAATGTTTACTTTTATTTTTCGTAAGTACAAGAAATCGTTATATAAGATTTTAATTTTAATACATTAATAAAATTTCAAATTTGAATTTATTTTTAATTTGTTTGGAATTTTATGGATTATTTTGTATCCTCAAATTTCAAAATTAAACCGGTTTAACCCTGAATCGCCCCTGAACCGACCCGGATAGCCTGGTTCGGCCCGGCCCCCAATTGCCCGGCATGCGCTCCTCTCTGGTTCAAGCCTGGTCCAGCTCAGGCCCGATCAAAACTAGTCAACACTGGGCCCGGGTCGGCCCTACCCAGCCCGATACACACCTATAGAGATTGTAGAAGTGGAATCTGATTTCTTGGATTCTTCTTGTATGTAATTTTAGGACTTTCTTGGTCACTCTTGTATGCTTTTTCTTGTACTAGAGGAACAACCTTGAAGTTGTAGTGATCTTGCAAAACATTGTAGTGCCTTGTGTAGTATCAATATGGCTCTTCGACTTCCAAATATATGGTTTTCCATGTAATCCTTCTATACTTAGCGTCTTGTTTATTTTGATATTTATTTTTTATTTGCAAGAGAAACATGGAAGCATTTGTTGAGAATAAAACGAATGCATAAACTATTTCCCAAGAATCACGCCTATGATGGGTACTTGGTACTTCTTTGTTGTTGTAAGTAGTGTTGTAAATACACTATTTGTTTGCATGCAAACAATATTAGAGAATCTAGAGATCCACAATTTGGAATTATATAATTTGGATGGTTGGTTGAAAGTTGCAACAACATAGTTTGTTTCCATGCAAACAATGTTACGAAATCTACATATCCACTGCTTGGAATGATGTAGTTAGGATGGTTGTTTGAAAGTTTTGTTGCTGCAAATACAAATTTGTTGAGAGGAAATGATCTACTTAAATGTGTGTGATACGTGTTATTGTAAGTGGTCACAATAAAAGCCTTAGTAGTTGAGGGAGTTGATGAAATATTTGTTGCACTAATTTTACCGTTTATATCGAACCGAGCGTTGAAAGTAGTATAAATGGTTCAACTAATGTGGTAATTCCAAATTCTGTTTTCTCCCAACAAACACTTATAGAGCTAACAAGAAAATTGATTTATCAACCCATGGAACTACAACTGGACGCTTGGACTTTAGTTAGAAGGAATATCAAGAAGGAGAAGTGAGCACTCAAGACTAGCTAAGCACGTAGATAAAGAACATATAACATAAATTTAGATTCCTTTACCAGTCATATGGATGATAATGGGTTGGAGTCGGCATGATGGTCCGCAGGCTCGCCCGAAAATTAGTCCAATCCGATCCAAGCCAACCTAACCCAAATCCGGCTGTAAAATATTTATGGTCGAACTAAATTTTTGACCCAATTTTAGTTTTAGGTCGAGTTCGGATACTAGCCCATCTATGGCCTGAAACTCGAAATATTATAAGTTTTTTACCTAATCATATACAAAATGATGGATTGATTTTGAGAAATATATTGAAAACTATAGTTGGTACTACCATAAAATTAAAACTTCATATAACTCTCTTCGACAATAGCGAGACAATCGACTCATTTTTATCGATAATACATAGAAATAATCAAATTCATTTTATAGGTTTGGTATTAACATAGTTGAGCCAGTCCGAAATGCAAAATGCTACGTTTGACCTAAGTTTCTTAAAGCTAAGACCAAGTCGGCTAAGCCAAAATAATTGCCCCAAAATATTTTTAGAGCCTAATTTAAATTTTATCCGACCCGACCCAATCCGATCCGGCCCATTATCATCTCTAACTAATACCTCCTCACACCATAATCACCTCCTCACACCATACCATACACGAACTTACAAAATTAAGACGTACCACCTACCTACAAAGCAAAGCAAGGAATCAATCACTAATTTCCAAAAATAATCTATTGGTTGTAGTGGACAAAGAGAGGAGAGTAGAGTTACCACTACGGAAATCCCAACCACAACACTTCCCGTCCTTATCCCCAACTCCCTCTCCTCGTCTTCTTCACTCATCATCATCACCTGCTTTTCTTTTAAAGAATTAAAAATCCTTTCATAATTTCATTGTTAGGGTTTCAGTCCCAGCCCGACTCATGGCGGTCATCATGGACGCCCTGGTAGAAATCCTCAGGAAGCCCACCATCGCCGGCATCCTCTCCGAGCTCGCCGCCTTCGCCGCCCCCCTCTGGATCGCCGCCCTCGTCGGCCTGCTTCTCGGATGGGCCTGGCGCCCCCGCTGGGCTGTCGAAGTGGTCCCTGCCGTCTCCGCCGACGCCAAACTCGGCTCCTTCACTCGTAGGGGCGTCGAAGTGGATGACAATGACGACTTCGAGTAAGTTTTTTTGTTCGAATTGGTTCTGGTTTTCTTGGAATGTGGATTGGATTAGGGGGAGTTTGTTTGTGATGAGGTTTGAATGGTTTTGCAGTTCTCTGTCGGTCGAGAGCGAGGGATTGGCGGTGACGGCGGAGGATTTTGAGCACCTGCGCCGTCTGGTCCAGGTTCGCGACGGCGGGCCGGAGTGGAAGCCGATGATGGAGAAGGCGGCGCCGGGATTCAGCTACTGGGCTTGGAAGAGAGAACCCGAGGTGAAAATTTTCGGCTAAATTTAGGTTAAAGCTGGTGAGTTTTGTTAAATTTAGGTTGGAGCATGTGAATTTTGGTTTGATTTCTGCTTCGGGATTGTAGAAGGGCCCTCCGGAGTACCGTAGCAGCACCGTGTTTGATGGTGCTGCGCCCGAGTTCGTGCGGGACTTCTTTTGGGATGACGAGTTCCGGACGGGGAACGGGTGGGACGACATGCTGCTAGAGCACACCATTCTTGAGGAGTGCGGCAAGACAGGGACCATGGTGGTCCGTTGGGTCCGGAAGGTGAAAGGCAGCTCATTGGTGGATGCTTGTTTAGCTGTAAAATGTTCTTTTTCGGCACGTTTATTTATGTTTTGTTTGTATGTCTCTGCAGTTTCCGTTCTTCTGCAGTGATAGGGAGTACATTATTGGCCGTCGGATATGGGAAGTGGACGGAACATACTACTGCGTGACAAAGGTATGTAAAAGAACATTTGCAAGCATTGGCTTTAGTTATGAGTTCATTTGCCGATAATGAGATGAACTGCATGATGTGCGACCAATTTGACATGTTCTGACTGAGTCAGCATTGGACCATTGGTTTTAGTTATTTAGCGAGCTTATCCCGCAATGACACCGTCTTGTATGGAGTGATATATTAAGATTACATCACAAATTATCTTGTTTTCTAATGGTATATTTTGTATTGCATTGGACATGAACTAGAAATTGTGCTTTGTTAGTACCTGACGCTATATTCTACTGTACTGCATTGAACGAGGAGAGGAACTTGTTCCACGTTACCATCGTTTTAAAAAATGTTAAGTTCACATTTTCTGTCTATGGATTCTACTCCTGTATCTTCCATAGGGCCATATATAAGCTTGAAGTGGTTGCTTGCTGGGTTTATATTTCAGTTAATAATGCAAGTGCTTAGGTAAGTGCCCTTTTTGTCCTTTCTTTGCTTTTTCTTAGTCGAGGAGTTTTGGTTACATGATTTTATATTGTCATTTATTACCATGGAAGTTACGTTTAATACTCATCAATGGGTCCTAGAGTATGCAATTGACTCATCGAATCTTTTTAGACTACGAGTTGGCCAAGGATTTCTTATATCCAATATATCATGATTTGGTTCATTATGCTAGGGTAATAAAGTTATGATCAGATTTGCAGTTGCAGACTGAAGTAGGTGCATCTCAATGGATTTTACACAATCATATATTTAGTATCATGACCCTCCAATGGCCTCATCCTACCTGACCTATAGGTAACAAGAAATGTACAATTTCTAAGTCCAATAGAGACAATCTAATGCTGCTCAAGTATGTAACATGGAAGTGGAGTAAACATTAAGAGACATTCATAGCTTATTTTGTTATACTGATTGTCAAAGGAATGCTGAAATGGATCACTTGATATGGTGATGCCACATCACATAAAATCAAATTTCATAATTCAACTTTTCTGATTGCTGCCTATCATTCTTGTCTGTCAATTAACATCAGTTTTTGTAGATTAAAGCCCAGACTTTGATATTAATCATATTATACAAGTGAAGGCATTTACTGCATTTCAATAAGACATTTATATCCATAGTTACCGGGTGCACGTTGTCATGTCCAGGTTCCGCAGAACCAAAAGTCCCCACTGGGAGTGATGTCGTACATACCTAAATTTTACTTATACAAGGCGAGAACAAACAAGGTCGATAAAATATCTCAGAAACAAAATCATTGCAGCAAAAAATAAGTAGTAAAATTGATAGACATAAGATATACGAAAAGTGATTCTCTTTATTGATAATTTGTAGCGGAATTAACGGCTCATAGGCCAAAAGGAAAACTCGACTACAAACACTAGATCTTATTACAATTAACAATGCTACAAGGCTTACAACTCGTGAAACTAATACAATCAATAATGTTTCATGTCTTTTATAACAAAAGAAAATATCATTTGCTAGCCGAACAACTTCAAGTTGTCAAACGAGCTCCAACGCCTTAAAACGTCCAAGTGACTCTCCGCAACTTTAGCGGAGGGGGTCAGCACATTGGGGAATACACCGGTGAGCAACCTTAACCCAACTCACCTAAACCAACATGATGATTATGTGAGGACAATAAAATTATTATGTGGTCTTTCTACTTGTTCTAGAGTCGGTTAACAATTCATAAACATGTATATATATGAATATAAATATGTTATTTGACACGATGAATCTTACCCAAGGCTACCATCCTTCCCTGCAAGACAAGAATTAACATTCATAATATATAATGTGTCATAAATGTCTTTGCATCAAATGTTGGCATTCAAATGCGAGTTCGTCCCTACAAACAACATAATAGGCCTGTAAACGGCTTGTCATTAGCATGCAATCTAACAATATGACGGTCACCGGTGACACATCGTTTTGGACTGTTCTTGTAAGATGACGATTCTTTCAGTGCAGGTATCGAGGCTCACTGAAAGTTCTCGAATTACCTGTGCTTATATGTCAGCACCAGCTATCCTTGTTCCTCCTATGTCGAATCGGTTTTGATGTTCCGGATACCGTTGAGGAACTAAACCTTGTGCACAAGTTGTCCATGACCATGCATGCCTATGCAACTTAGCTATTAAAAGATAACATGCATGATAACAAAAACTTGAAGTAACTATGCAACCTATTATCTTTTCTATTACTACATTCCTCGAGCCATCGCTCGTGTTTTCATTCCTTTCAATCCATAAATTACCGCACTTGTCTACTTTCCAATTTAAAAACTTCTACCTTGGCGACTTAACGCTCCTAAACCTTTCGCTATAACTCTATTACTTTCCATCAACACTACAATATTCCATGTCTATAACAACAATACAATATTCATTATCTCTATATAGCAAATTAACAACAATAATATTACTTTCTTTTGCCTTGGTTCTTTTACTTAGCATTAACAATCTTATGGAATGTAGCAACAAAGACGGAGCATTTCTTTTTATTAAGGGGTGAAGGTAAAGAAGAGAATGATCAAAACCATCCACCATTTGACGAATCGACTTCGTCCCATCATAAAGACACAGAATAATTCATGTGCATGAATCCAAGTCCAACTAGGCCCTTCGAGCCAACAGCCAGAAAAATGCACCGCGTAGAACGGAGCATTACACACTTAACCCATTGAACCACATTCAGTAGGAGCATTTCAGTTTGGGGTAGGTTTCCAATCCGGAAATCCGGATCTCGTTAAATCTGGCGAACTGAATCAATCGTTGAAATCTTACTATAAACTTTATTTTATTGTTTATTTATGTGTTTTGATTTGACATCATTGTGCCGTTTTATTTTGGAATGTTGTGTTCTAGTTGATGTATGACTATGAAAAGTCGTGATTTACATCTTATTGAATGAAGTAAAGTTTTGAATTTTGTTATGTTCTACGTAAGGTTTTCTCTCTCTTTGTCTCAATTACCAAGTCAAATTTGAACAACTAAATCGACCGTTGGTATTTTAAACCGTACCAAGAACCGAATTTGTGAACCAACTCATCCTACCCTCTTGTACCTAGACAAGTAATGTTCCCTGTTTTCCCGGAACCCATGCCATGACCCACGACGTACTGCATCCCGGGTAACTGTGCATATATCAGACAATCTTTGGCATGCCATCTTGACATGATAACCAAATAATGGATTTGTCAGGTCGACAGGTCGACAATCTTTCTGAAGAACATTAATAAATGATATGATTCTTTACTCATGAGATTACCATGTTGAACTTCTTACAGAAGTTTTATCTGCTTGGCCTTGAGAGTGCATAAATAGCATGTTTGCACTGTAGTCCATGATATATATGGCTGATAGTGAAAGTAAGTTAATGCTTCTATGTGTATTAAATTTCATAGTGTCACATGTTAGTGAGACCGTCAGAACAAACGGTTTTGTGGGTTAAGCCTATCAATGTTCTGTTTTTATCCAAGTAGTTATGTCTACTTAGTCTACACCTAAGCGCTAAATCAGGGTTCCTGGAGTTTGAGCATAAGGTATAATTTTGAAGGACAAATTTGTTTATTTTCAATTAAAAATGTGATTATGGCCTCTGTTTATATCTGATTTCAAGCCCTTATATGTATTTTTCCTTTCAGATTTTTCTTCAATTATTTCCTCATATCTCACTAATGGTTGTTAGTTGAGTCCATCAAATCTACTTGTACCCTTAACTAATTTGTTGTATACTCTATTGGACGTCCTAAGGAGGGGTTACTTGATCTGGATTTAAGAAACATATTGTGGTTGTGATTTCAAAACCACAATTATAATTAATTTCAGACAAAACACATTGGTTTTAGAGTGTCTATGATTTTATTCTATGTGATTATGAAACTACACTTGCACTATGTTTATATAAACAAAATTTGTTGCTTTCATCGAATTGTGACTAAAATTTATTGTTTATATATATATATATATATATATATATATATATATATATATATATATATATATATGAAAATTAATTTAAGATAGTTTGTTAATATAAGTAAATTAAATATTAATTGTGACTAAAATTATTGATCATGTTATCATGAAAACTAGGTTCAAAGTGTTGAAATATATGGTTAGTCTGGCGTCCTAATTCATGATTGATCATGTTTATTAAAAAATCCTGATTTGAAACAATTCTTTTTAATTCAATTGGAATGTAAAATTCAAAACTTTTTAACCATATTTAGCTTTGTAACATAAAATAACTAAAATAAATATAACTAAAAGTATGGTGAAGTCATTGAGGACAACTAACAAAGACCTTAACGATGTAATTTTGTATTCTTTTGTTTTTATACTTCTTAATTGACAAAAATCAATCCATAATTTTTTTAGGGTTATTTAGTTTTAGGGTCTCATATATATATGGATATTAGGGGCGATGATGAGCCTTGCCTGTGCGATGCGGGGCATCCACAACGTCGGAGGACTGACGAAAAATGGTCACGATCTGAGCTGACGTGGGACAAAATGGGGCGTACCGTGCATGAAAACTCAACGGCTAGGGGCGCCGCACGGGCGGTCGAGGACCGGCACCATTCTACCACATGTATAAACGACGGCCGACCACGCGGCCCGTCGTGCGGCGCCCAATGGGCGTCGGGAAGACGTCGTAAGGGCGTCGTGCGCATAGAACGGGTGGCTGGGCGGCATCGACTGTCGTAGGCGTCGTGAAGACGTCGGGGCCGCCTTTGGCGTCGTGGGCGAAGCGAGGTGTTGAGTTGCCGGCGTCGAAAGACGTCGGCCGTCCCGTGAGGCTCGGCAGCGCGCAAAGAGCGCGAGGCGTGCGTGCGGGGCGATGATGAAAAAGCCAGTGCGGACAAGATCTGCACGAAGAGTCCGAAGCGACATGACGATCGGCTAAAATCGTGTGCGGGGAGACACGATTTAACTGAGCCCGCACGTGCTGGATTATATATATATATATATATATATATATATATATATATTAGAGTTTGGGTCTCGAAATTGACCGATGTTAGGATTTGTCTCGAAATCACTGTTCATTAGCCTACATGAACAATGATTTCGAGACCCAAACTCTAGCATCAGTCAATTTCGAGACCCAAACCCTAATATCCATGTATATGTGAGACCCTAAAACCAAATATCCCTTTTTTATTGTTTCTTAATTAATATTGTCGTCTTGTTCAACATTTTTTTTTGTAAAAAAATTATAAAGAAGTACAACTAAGACCATATCAAAGTTCAAGAAAATAAAAAATTCTCAATGTTCTTCCATCATCCCCCCTTAATTGGCACATTCCTTACCGACAATGAGTCATTTTTCATCGTTGGCACATTCCTTACCTACAATGACATATTTATCCATGGTTTTGCCGCTTGTAGACTATAGATGTAGAGGATCATATCGTGGAATGCGATTGTGTGGAAGGAGTACAAAGATGGTCTATTCGGAGGTGAGGCGGTCAGAGAGGGTCTTCGGTTCGACGGCATGGTTAGAGTACCTCGGATAAATAAGTTCCTTGATCGAAGTGGCCATACTCAGACTTGAATCTTGAGCAAAGAAGAAGAGGCATATGACCTGAGTTAAGAAGATGGGAATTTGGTATTTCAAAATCACACATTTTCAAGGTGTGGTTATAATATGAAAAAAGGAATAGGAAACAATCTCATGTGATTTAAAACCTCCATCTATAGTGATTATTGAATCACAAATGACTAATAGGTGCTTGTGAAATATCATTCTGAAATCCTAATTGACTATCCGTTTATGTGATTCTAAAATCCTGATCGACTAACACCCCCAAGTGGATTTTCACTTAAAATTAATAGTTTCACTTACTTATGTTGCTTTCTAGACATGGTGACGTACCTATATGGGTGGTCCTGAAAATCCTTTTTACTCCTGTTTTAGATCTTGTAATTCGACAATCTAATCTAGGGTGACGAACTAACAATGGATATCCATGAGTTTATGAGGTTTTAACTAAAAAGTTGAATACTTTTCTTCAGTTGTATCTCAGTAGTCATGGTTCTGATGATATTCTGCTTTGTAGTATTAGCTTTGTGCTATTGTGAAAGTTAATATGCAATACTGTGCGAATCTTGATGACATTCTTATTTTGATGCAAATTTTCGATCCAAAAATGGTATCAAGTCTAGAGTTGTGTCAAATAAGCTCGAGATAATAGTATATCTGACTAATCTTCTCATCCTCAAGTTAAAGCATGTTAATTGTCAATAGTTATTTTGGTTGTACTTGCAAAATTTCTAGTCTTGATCAAATTGTCTCTTTAATTCATTCTGGTCCAGGTGATGTTGATCTTGCAGTTGCAAACAGTTGTACTATAAGCACACCAGCTTACTTTTCTGTATATGAGTTTGAGAGGATTTTGTAGACACTAGTTATACAATGTTTGTTCTGAATTGCAGTTTATGATTACAAGTCACACCAACCATCCTACACCAACCATCCTACACGTAAGTTATTAAATATTCCATAGCTTGATACAGAAGTGTTACATGTTGACCTAAACTGGATCGCAGTCAACCTAATCTTGATAATTAACAAGATATCTGTTATGACCCAACTTCACACATCAAGCTCCATCAAGCTCCAAAACAGACAATCACCACACATCAGCTCAAGACGAACATCATCGACAATTGCTATGACATGCTGCTGTTTACTTGTTCTATGAGTCTGTATTTTACTTTTTATTGAGTCTAGGCTATTGTAAGTTGAGTCGCACTGAGTATCTCAACCCTAGACTTTACACCCAAAGCTCCACAAACAAAAGTCCAAAAACCTGCCAAACCCAAAACAGTCCATTGAACATTCTGTCCACAAGGAGACATAGTTCGAGCCGAACTTTGCCCCCTTAATTTCAGGATCTGATTTTTAGGGTTTGCTGGTTGCTAGTTGTCCAACGGCTAAATTTTTGAATATTTGGGACAGAGTTCTGGCCGAACTCTGCCTCTCTGGACTAGTATATATAGGCCTTGATTTTTCTCATTTTCAATCATCCAATCTTCTCATCTTCTATAGCCTATACATTCAAGAGCTTATTCTTCTCATCTAACTAGCCACAAAATTTTTCAAGCCCCCAAGGTGCTCAGTGTGAGTCAATTAGAAGTTTGTGTGCAAGAGTTTCAAAAGAAGTCAATTGGACAATTTCAAGTCTCGTTATCTGCGAATCTGTAAGAATTTGGCGTGCTCTTCTGAGTAAAGGCACGTGGTTGTACGCTATTTCACAAATAGTGGATTTCAATCATGAGCTAGAGTTCTCAGGCCTGGACTACTCCTCCACGAGGGAAACCAAGTTAAAAACTGTTGTGTCTGCGTATGCTTCTCTGATCTCTATTTATATTCCGTACTTGTACTCTGATTATTATTTCTGTTGGGTGAACTTGAATAGAGTTATTTTTAATTGGGTATTATTGACACATACTCTATTCACCCTCCCTTTAGAATTGCCTACACGTACTTCAATTGGTATCAGAGGTCCGTTCTCTTATATCGGATTAACATCCTAAGAGCTGATCCATGGCAACCACACAACCTACCTTTTCCAACTATGGTGAGGGACAGTCCACAAATAGGCCACCCCTATTTGACGGAACTAACTACACCTATTGAAAAACTATGATGAATTTTTATCTTAAGTTTCTAGACTTTGATCTGTGGACCATCGTCACAGATGGTTACAAAAAGCCTGCCAGAATAGCTGTCGAGGGGACTCTTGTTGAAAAATCCCATGACAAATATTCTGACCAGAAAAAGAAACAGGCAAGTCTAGATGCTAGGGCTATTAATGCTCTCTTTTGTGCAATAGAAATGACTGAATTCAACAGGGTCTCTACATGCTCCACCTCACACGAAGTATGGAGGCTTTTGGAGGTGACTCATGAAGGAACCACACAGGTTAAAGAATCAAAGATCAGCCGTTTGACACAAGAATACGAGACATTCAAAATGAAGCCAAATGAGACAATTACTCAGATGTTCACCAGATTCCTTGACATCGTCAACCCTCTATCTTCCCTTGGCATAGTATATTCCAACCATGAGAAGATACGCAAAGTGCTAAGAGGATTGTCGAAGATCTGGAACCCCAAGGTCACAGCGATTATCGAAGGAAATGATCTTACGGCTATGTCACTAGAAACTCTGATGGACAAGCTGATGACGCATGGGCTCGACCTCAAAGATTTTGAAGAAACGGCTCCAAAAGAAAAAGAAATTGCCTTAAGAGCTCATCGCCGAAGAACCATCACAGAGGAAACAGATGACGACGATTCCGAAGGTGACGATCAAGCACTAATGGTTCAAAATTTCAAGAAGTTCCTACGCTTCAACCGAAGGAAGAAGGAACAAAAAGACGATGAGGAAGAACCCACCTGCTTTGGATGCAAGAAGACGGGACACGTCAGAAAAGATTATCTTGTAGCAAAGAAATGAAGCAGATAAAAAAACCATACAAGAGGCCAACCTCAAGGAAGTATGCTAACACTAGCATCTGACACGAAAGCGAGGCCAGCGATTCAGACGAAGAAGAGGACTCTCCGCAAGACACTGCAAATGTTTGTCTAATGGCAACTTCGGACAAGGTAAACGACTCTTTTGATTGAAGATTTCTCCTTTGATGAACTGGGTGACGCCTTCAGTGATCTTCTTGAAGACCACAAAAAGGCTATTAACAAGTATAAGCATGCTAAGGAAAAGATCAAGACCCATGAAGTCGAGATCCATAGACTTTCTTGCTTACTTGAGAATGTTAGAAACACTACACCCACGGAAAGCACTGAGGAGGTATCTAAGCTTAAATTAAGCTTACATGATGCCGAATCTCTTATTGAGAAGCAAACACATGATATCACTGCTTTAAATAAAGAGCTTGCTGGAAAAAAAAACAAGTACAAGATTGCTACTGCTAGAATACATGGCCTTACCATTAAATGTGATGAGTTGCATGTTGCCTCCAAGAAATTAGAGATTAGACTGGGCAAGCAGGTTATTCAACCCCAAACTCAGTCTCACAGTAACAACACTTACAAATACGAGACGGCTCAACACAAGAGAGCACGTCACCACAAGAACACTCATCTACATACTACTCAAAATCATGCCTTTATGTACACCTATGCACATGTAGCACGAAAAATACACGTAAATTCTATCATCATCCTGCTGCACACAATCACCATTATCATCATGCTGCTGCACACACTCACTACAGTCACCCTACTACTACACATAGGTACTATCATCCTGCACCCAATAACAATATGCATGCTACCTGCACTTACTGTGGTTTACACGGACACATATCACCGCAGTATAGATTTAGAAAACTAGTTGATATCAATCTATATGCATGGGTACCGAAGATTAACTTTTCAGGACCCAAAATAATATGGGTACCAAAGGTCACATCTACTCATGGTGTAGGTGGACCTTCCTTCTCAAACTAGAAGCAAATGGATTCTCGATAGTGGGTGCTTGCGACATATGACTGGAGATGCTAATCTATCGGCAACACTATCGATGAAAAGGGAAGGATATGTATCCTTCGGTAACAATCTGAAAGACTATATCATAGGTAACGGTACAATTAGTTATCCTCCTTCTCCCGTCATTAAAGATGTCTGTTTAGTGACCGAGTTAAAGCATAACTTGCTCAGCATTAGTCATCTTGCTGATCATGGATAGGATATTAACTTTAGAAAAACTAAATGCTTTATCTATGATAGATCAACTGGAGACATCGCTTTTGAAGGGATAAGAGAAGATAACATATATATTTTCTATCTATCTAGAGATACTAACAATGCAGGAAGATGCCTCTACGCCCACAAAGACGAAAGGCTATTATGGCACCAGCGTCTTGGTCATGCCAACATGGATACCATATCCGGATTATCAACCAAGAAGCTAGTAAGAGGCCTGCCAGACATCACATTCAAGAAGGACACGGTATGTGCCGAATGTGAAAAGAATAAGGCTACCAAATATTCCTTTAAATCCATAAACACTGTAAGTACTACACGACCATTGCAATTACTTTATATGGATCTATTTGGTCCTAGTAGAGTAGCCAATCTTGGCGGTAAACTCTATGCTTTTGTTATCGTTGATGACTTTTCAAGATTTACTTGGGTTTTCTTTCTTGCAAATAAAAATAATATCTTTTCAGTTTTCAAAGGTTTTACTAAAAATGTCCAAAACGAAAAAGGCTATATGATTACTCGTATCCGAAGTGATCACGGTGGCGAATTCGAAAATTTTGATTTTGAAAAGTTTTGTGATGTAAATGGCTTTAATTATGAGTTTTCTTGTCCTAGAACTCTTCAACAAAATGGTGTTGTGGAGCGGAAGAATAGGACTCGTGGCGATATGGCTAGAGTCATGCTGAATCAATTTTCTCTTACGAAATATTTTTGGGCAGAAGCTGTTAGCACAGCGTGCCATGTTTTGAATAGGGTTTTGATTCAACCTATCTCGAAGAAAACTCCCTATGAGCTTTGGTTTGGTAGAACTCCAAATGTTTCTTACTTTCGAATGTTTGGTTGTCGCTGCTTTATCCTGAATACCAAAGACAACTTGGACAAGTTTGATGCCAAAGCCGATGAAGGTATTCTTCTTGGCTATGCTGCCAAGAGTAAGGGATATAGAGTGTTCAACAAACGCTCCATGATTGTTGAAGAGTCTACTAATGTAACTTTTGATGAGGACAATAGTACAGCTATCATTCCCGATGATGATGAACCTACAACCTTCACTCCTGTGGATACACCACCTGAAACCAACTCTTTGGAGGGCTTACCAAAAAAGTTCCAATTCAAACCTTCGCATCCAGAAAACTTGGTAATAGGTGAGGTATCGAAAGGGGTAACTACTCGATCTTCTTTGAGAGACTCTATTGCTAGCACTGTCTTTATTTCTCAAATTGAACCTAAAAATATTTTAGAAGTTTTTAACGATGAATTTTTAGATATCTGCAAAGCAAGAAGAACTCAACCAATTTGAACAAAATCAGGTTTGAGAACTTGTTCCTAGACCTGCTGATCATTCAATCATTGGTACTAAATGGATTTTTCGCAACAAAGTTAATGAGGACGGTTCGGTCACTCGCAACAAGGCTCGTCTCGTAGCTCAAGGATACAACCAAGAGGAGGGTATCGACTACGATGAGACGTATGCTCCTGTTGCACGACTTGAATCTATTCAGATGCTTTGCGCTTTTGCAAATTTCCAAAACTTTAAACTTTTTCAAATGGATGTGAAAAGTGCTTTTCTAAATGCTTTTATTAAAGAAGAGGTTTTTGTCAAGCAACTCCCTGGTTTTGAAAATTACAAATTTTTCGACCATGTTTTCAAACTTAAGAAAGCTCTTTATGGCCTCAAACAAGCTCCTCGAGCTTGGTAAGAACGCATTAGTACTTTCTTACTTGATAAAGGTTTTTCAAAAGGGAAAATTGATACTACACTTTTCATAAAATTTCTTGATGACACTGTTTTGTTAGTACAAATTTATGTAGATGATATCATATTTGGGTCTACTAATGAGGGTCTATGCAAAGATTTTGCCAAGTGTATACAGAACGAGTTTGAGATGAGCATGATGGGGGAGCTCAACTACTTCCTTGGACCGCAAATCAAACAATACTCGCAAGGCGTCTTCATCAGCCAGTCGAAATATGCAAAGGACATGCTGAAAAAGGTCGAGCTTGACAACATCAACCCTATCAGCACTCCTATGGCTACTACAACAAAGCTGGAACCTGATAAAAGCGGCAAACCGGTCGATCAACGTAAGTATCGAGTTATGATTGGTAGTCTATTGTATTTAACTGTTAGTCGTCTCGATATTATGTTTAGCGTTTGCTTATGTGCTAGATATCAAGCAAATCCTAAAGAATCACACATGACCGCTATTAAGCGTATCTTTAGATATCTTAAAGGAACGATTACGGTAGGCTTGTGGTATCCCAAAACTACTTTCTTTGAATTAATCGGATATTCTGATGCTGATTTTGTGGGATGCAAAGTCGACCGTAAGAGTACTAGCGACACGTGTCATTTGTTAGGAAAGGCTTTAGTCTCATAGTTTAGCAAGAAGCAGAATTCTATCGCACTATCCACAACAGAAGCTGAGTACATCGCAGCTGGTCGTTGTTGTGCACAGATTCTGTGGATGAGGCAAACTCTTGAATACTATAACTTATTATTCATGTACATACCTATTTTCTGTTATAACACTAGTACAATAAATTTGACCAATAATCCAGTATGTCACTCACGCACAAAGCATATAGAGATTAGACATCATTTCTTGCGTGATCATCAACAACACGACACTATTAACTTAGAGTTTATTGACACCGAACATAAGCTAGCAGATTTTTTTACTAAACCACTAGCCGAAGAGCGCTTCAATTTCCTTTGTCGAGAGTTAGAAATCTTGGATGAAACTGTCATACAATAATATGTACCTGCGTAAATAACGGTTATGACAATCATCATTTATAATGACTCAGCTTTGGGTACAAGCCGAAAGGGCCCTTCTGACAACAAGGTGTAAAAGTCTAAGCGACACGATGCACTAGTCTTCGGACTACCGCTATCTGGGATCCGGCTCCTACAGCTATCCCAAGGCAGTTTTCCTGTAATGATCGCTGTTTTAACAGTCATTTATTATATGGCTACATTATTTTTATGACTTATATCACTCAATTTTTCAAATTCTAGACTTTTTTCTATTCAAACATTGCCTCTTCTGTGTTCTGGAACAGACAGGCAGAGTTCGGGCCGAACTCTGTGTGCTTGCTCACAGAACCTCCAGCTGCTCTCAGCCATGCAATTTTTTGATCCGACGGTCAGGATTTCACCCGACCTGCTGGCCCCAACCATCTTAAACCCGAGAAACCCTTCTCTCTATTCACTTTCATCTTCTTCTACCACCCTCCAAACTATTTTCTCTCAAACCCTAACAATAGAAAACCCATATTTTAGGACTTTTTCCTTCCAAACTCAAGATCTAAGGATTTTTGAAGGATATCTTCCATCTTCAAATATTTGTGTGAGGTATAAATCCTTATTTTTTTTAAATTCTCTCTTTTCATTATCAATGACACCAAAACTTTTTGGTAAAGGAAAGAGGAGAAGAAGTGAAGGAGCATCATCTTCTAACCCTCCTCCTCTTCCTCCTCCTATCCATCCATTATTCAATCCACCACCTCCACCAAACCCTAACACCTACAATGAGCAACTTTTTGTCTCATTAGATGCTTCCAATGAGTGGTTTTCCGACTTCCGCTCACGTAGCGTGTTTCCGGGACATCCGATCAACTTTACAATATTTTCGGATTATGATTCACTATTTCATGACTTAGATCTCGATGAACTTGTTTCAACTTCATCTATTGTCTATTTAAATGCTATACAAATGTTCTACTGCAATTTAACTCATGACAACACGCGGATTTACGTGTCGCCGGTATTGGTATATCGTTTGATGACTTCGAGCTTGCCGACTATCTAGAAATCCCGGAACCCAACTCTTGGGAGAAACTCGTCGATGCCCGACAATTTCAATTTTCTGATGGATCTTCTCTTGAAAGCTTCAAGGACGACTTGTGTACCCCTAACACACGTCCTCGCAAGCTTAGAGCAAAATTCCTCAGCCCCTACTTCTATGAACTCCATCGGATTATATTCTCTTCGATCTTGCCCAAAGCGGGATCAACCGATGAAGTTTCATATCTTGAGATATCTGCTCTCTATCATTTGCACTTCCATGTTCTATTCAACTTTCCTCGCACGATGATGGACTGGATAATTAGTGCGAGAACCAAGCCACGATCATTGGTCTATGCCATGTATCTGTCGATGATCTTTCGTGCTTTTCACATTCCCTTGAATGAGTGTCAGTTTCTTCCTGCTTCTGCCTATCTGTCCAAGGCACGGAGGACTATTGCTGCTGCTGCATCCTCTGACTCTGATGCTCCTGAGCTCGAGCCTCCTGCTACTCTTGACTCCATCCAGGCGATGTTGCACGATTGCTTCCTTTTGGAAGACGACCGCTAAACTCAGTTGGATTACCGCACCACCCTTCAGATGAGTGCTATCAGCAACTCGCTGCACGACCTCCAGTACACCCTGGCCACCCATCCTACTATGTTGTTCTCTATCGTACGGGACCCTTCTCGCGAAGGTTACCGTATTGATGACACATGGGTCAGGCGGTATCTGGACCCGGACGCGGCCTTTGTTGACCCTCGTCGCTCTGCCAGCGACCCTTCAGACTCTGCTGGTCCATCCCGTGCTCCATGATGGTCGTGGTTTAGTACTTGCTGATGCTGCTGATGTTAGGCTATAGTTTCCTTATGATTTATGTAGTAGTTTTTAAAACTTTGAGATATAGTATTTCTATTTTCATGTATTGTATTTCCTTCAGACTTATGCACTTTGGTTTTTATGAGATATATAACTGCTAGTAGTTCCTCTCTATGTTTGTGGTTCCACGTTGTGTGATTGCATGTATTCACTTTGTCTACTTTTTATGGGGGAGCCACTTTATCACTTTGCTAAATGACAAAGGGGGAGAATACTTGTGATATTTGCTTGTGCTTTGGAAACACTTGATAATACTTGTGATATTTGTATGGACATGTGTTTTGAGCTTCAATATATATTGTTGTGCTTGCTTGGATTAGAACTTGTCTTAGGACATATCCAATTAAGGGAGAGCCGACATGTTCATCTACGGGGGAGCTATTATCATTATTTCATGTGTCTAGGTATGAATGTTGCGACATGCAAATATCGTATTTTTGTCAATTATCAAAATAGGAGAGCTTGTTGACCCAAAATTGGATTGCAGTCAACCTAATCTTGATAATTAATAAGACGGTATCTGTTATGATCCAACTTGACACATCAAGCTCTATCAAGCTCCAAAACAAACAATCACCACACATCAGCTCAAGACGAACATCATCGACAATTGCTATGACATGCTGCTGTTTACTTGTTCTATGAGTCTGTATTTTACTTTTTATTGAGTCTAGGCTATTGTAAGTTGAGTCGCACTGAGTATCTCAACCATAGACTTTACACCCAAAGCTCCACAAACAAAAGTCCAAAAACCTGCTAAACCCAAAACAGCCCATTGAACATTCTGTTCCCAAGGAGACAGAGTTCGGGCCGAACTCTGTCCCCTTAATTTTAGGACCTGATTTTTAGGGTTTGCTGGTTGCTAGTTGTCCAACGGCTAAATTTTTGAATATTTGGGACAGAGTTCTGGCCGAACTTTGCCTCTCTGGACTAATATATATAGGCCTTGATTTCTCTTATTTTCAATCATCCAATCTTCTCATCTTCTCTTCTTCTATAGCCTATACATTCAAGAGCTTATTCTTCTCATCTAACTAGCCACAAAACTTCTCAAGCCTCCAAGGTGTTCAGTGCGAGTCAATTAGAAGTTTGTGTGCAAGAGTTTCAAAAGAAGTCACTTGGACAATTTCAAGTATCGCCATCTGCGAATCTGTAAGAAGTTGGCGTGTTCTTCTGAGTAAAGGCATGTGGTTGTACGCTATTTTACAAATAGTGGATTTCAATCCTGAGCTAGAGTTCTCAGGCCTGGACTAGTCTTCCACGAGAGAAACCAGATTAAAAACTGCTGTGTCTGTGTATGCTTCTCTCCGATCTCTATTTATATTCCGCACTTATACTCTGATTATTATTTCTGTTGGGTGAACTTGAATAGAGTTATTTTTAATTGGGTATTATCGACACATACTCTATTCACCCCCCCTCTAGAGTTGCCTACACGTACTTCAAGGAAAAAATGGATCCAATTAAAGTTAACCCCCACGGAAAATGGATCCAATTACAGACTTAAAGGGAAAAATGGTTTGACATGTCCTTGGTATGAGATCACCTATGTGACTTTTTTGGTGAAGAGGACTTGCTATTGTATGTCTTGTTCATGCTGAGCAAATCAATGGTCAGCTCTCTTTCATAGAACAGTTCAGTGCTCCTAATATAGACCAACCTGCTACTGCTTTTACTGTAGCCATGTTTACTAGGCATAGATTCTTTTTTTGTGTTGCAATGGGCTGAAACTCTAGGTGGAACTACTTTTTATTATAATTAACATAAAGTTTTGATGGGGGGAAATAGATGCATTCAAATGTTGGCTGTAGTAAAGATATTTACTTGTAAGTCATATAGATTCCATATCATTGATTCAAAGTTTGAGGAATTTTAAACTTGTACAACTTCGATAGTTTTTAAATTATTATTATTTCAAAGGGGAGACTTAGATGGCATTGCTAGCGTAAAAATGATCAAGAGTACATTTTATCTCAGTCCCTACCATATGCAAATTTATGCAAATTCTTGCATTAGAGAAATTTTACAATAATTTACATCTACCAATATGTTGAAACATTCTAGTGCAAACAATACGAGTACGTGGCAGATGCTTAGCAAAAGTATTTGCCTGAAAGTGGGTCTTGTAATATCCTGATATTGTTTCAATAATATGTGTTTTTTTTTTTTTTTTGAGATTAAATAAGAACTAGTGAAAGGAAAAGGAAGCCCACAAAAGGAAGAAAGTTGATACAAAAAAGATGAATGACATGCATTAAGGCATAATACAAGTAATCTAATTCTGGCAGTACAGCCATGAGATTAGTCAGACAGGTAACGCAAGCAGGAATTTAAAATCTTACACGACTTATCGAGTGCCTTGACAAGTTGCATCTATGTGCACCAGAGTTTTTCTGTTTCTAAAGTTTGGATGGAAATGACAAAACTTGAAATAGTGCTGAAAAGAGTTACCTTTTAATAAGTGATATTTGTATGTAAGTATGAAATTAACAGGAAATTTATTTTTCGCGCCTTTTATCAAGGGAATAGAATTGTGATAGCACTCTTCTGATTCGTCAATCTTATCTTTCATCTTCTTCCGCTGTTTGAATATTCTTTTGTTGCACCTGGCCATGGTTCTTGATTTAATTATATTCCATATATTGCTTGCTATATATATGTTCTGCTCTTTGGCTACTTATATTCCTCCTTACATTCCCTTGGGAGAAATACCATTGCTAATTTGGTACTTATATTCCTTCTTTTGTTTGGTTATCCTTTGGGATACAATCATATGGCATGCAGTTTCATGATTTTAATAGGTAATTTCTATAACCATGGCCACTTTTATGTAAAATATAATGTTAAGAAATCGGCCTTCAGTGAGCAAAACCAATTAATAAATATAATCTATATTTGTATATCACACTTGTAAGGGAATGATGAAAGTTCAAAAAGTAAGTCTATCCTCTTTATATATGGGTTAAACTGTACACATAACAAAAAGTCTTGTCCTACCTATTTTGCTTTACCTCCCCCCCCCCCCCCCCCCCCCCCTCTCCTTCAGTCCATTAGGGGCTCATATTTCCCTTTTTAATTTCTTCGACATTTACATAAGTCTTTCTTCTTTGTTTGATGAACTTCTCTTATTGAAATACCTCCTCCCTTTAATTTTTGATTGGTATAATTGTATGTAGATAAATTACTTTATTTATATTTGCATTAATGTCTTCGTTATCATGGTTTGGTGGTCACATTCTCCACTAACATGTACAAATTACACCACAACTGACCCCTATTTAACTTTCTTGATGATTGATAAACAAAGCAATGATTCCAAACCATAGCCGACGCATGCATAATTTACTGGTCAAGTATACTTTATATGCCATTTATTTATTACATGTGTACCTATCATCTTTTTATGGATCTCAAACGTCCAATCTCATATTTCAGGGTGTGCCTCGTCTGTCTGTGCCCAGACACAAGAAACCTAGACGTGTAGATTTGTATTATTCAAGCTGGTGTATTCGTGCAGGTATTTTGAAATCCGTGTGTATCCTTTTACACCTTCCAAATTTGAATATTCGGGATAGGAAAATTGGTTTATTCTTATGTGTGATATTGATCAGTTGCATCGAGGACAGATGGGCAGATGACTGCCTGTGAGGTGCTTCTCTTCCATCACGAAGACATGGGCATCCCATGGGAAATAGCAAAGCTGGGTGTCCGGCAAGGCATGTGGGGCTGTGTCAAGAAGATTGAGCCTGGCCTTCGAGCCTATCAGATTGCTAGGGGTCGAGGCGAGCCAGCTTCACGGTGTGCCATTATGGCAGGGATCAACACCAAGGTCCATGCCAATTACCTTGAATCAATGGAAGAAACCAGCAGTAGCTCGAAAGAGATCGTAGAGGATGAGAAGCCGAAGCCTTGGTGCGGCAACCTACCAAAGTTCCTCGTCATTGGTGGAGCAGTGGTTGTTGCATGTTCTCTGGACCAAGGCTTATTGACGAAGGCAGTTATATTTGGAGTTGCTAGAAGATTTGGTAAGCTAGGGAGGTGATTGTGATACAAGAAGCAGGGAGTCTCTGCATATAGGATTCATGCTCTACTCTTGTCTGACAAGATCTTTTGATATTGATTCATGCTCTGCTCTTTAGTCTGACAGGATCAAGAGTAGATAGTTTTGATATTGATCACGAAACTATACAATGTAAAAGAAAGTAATGTTATGCACATCTTATTCATCTATCCTAGAGAATATGTCCCTACATTCTATACTTATTCATTATATAGTACTTGGTTCACAGTATATAACTTGTGTATAGTCAAGAAATGTTTACAATGTTACCGACTTGTCGTCAATTCTCACATTCTGGAATGTTATGGAACAGAAAGGAAAAATTCAAAACATGTCTTATGTTGTTGGCCAATGTGAAGTGATGTGAAGTGCAACTTTTGACAATCAGGGTTGGAACTTCTTGTTAGTTCTTAGCCAATGTGAAGTGATGTGAAGTGCAACTTTTGACAATCAGGGTTAGAACTTCTTGTTAGGGGTGAGCAATTTGCAGTTTTTAACTGTAAATCGAAACCGGATCAAAATGGTTTTTAATAAACTTATACGAATTTTGTTTTTAAATTTTCAATAATTCGATTATCGGGTCAGATTTTGAATTTGGATTTCGGATCCGAACCAAAAACCGAATCATTAAAGGGTATTTATCATTATACCCTTCAGTCCATATAAATGAAGAAGAAACCCTAATCCTACCTAACACTCTCTCTCTCCACTCATCTTCTATCGTCTCTTCCTCTCTTCTTCCATTCTCCACTCCAGACGATCAACTCTCTTCTGAATCTTGACCTCCTTCTGCCTCTTGCTTTTCCTCTAACAGACTTAAGAGTCTCAGACTCTCTGCTCTCTCCCTCTCGAGTCTCGACTCTTGAGTTTTAGTCGGTCTCTCTCTCACGAGTTCGTCGACTGACACTCACAAACTGTTTCAGTCTCTCTCGTGGCTTCTCTCATTGACTGAGACTCGCTAACTGTTCGACTCAGGAATCCAGTCCAAGCTCCTCACCCTAAGTAAGTATTCTCACATTTTTTTGGGTAATTTTTTTAGTCTAGATCGTTCATCATGGCTTCATTTCTATTTTTAATGGGAGTGAGATAAATAAGGAGTTTTCTGAACCTGTAAAATTTTGATTTTGGTAGTTTAATGCATGCTGCTCGTGGAAGAGATAAATTGGGAGTTTTTAATGCATGTTGCTCGTGGAAGATGCTAGAGTTTATTACCTACTATTTTAGTTAATGCATGCTGCTAGTGTAAAATTTTGAACCTATTGGATTATAAAAATGAAGTTTTTTTTTTTATAAAAAATTTGGTAGCAAGTTAATGATTTCCTAGGATCAGTCTGGTTATATTGTCTACTTGTCCTATAACAAATGTGAAACATGTGAGAATAAATTTGATGGATTTGTAGGTTCTAGTTTTCGATGGTTTTATGTTTTTTTGTTCATCCAGTTAAAAGAAACAGTTATTTTGTTTTGTTAAATTTTGATAATCATCATAGCATTAACCATCGTGTCTTCTTACTTAATCAATGGATTTTCTGTGTCGTTTATCTTTTGTTACCGTTATAGATTCCACTTTTAATATTCTCATGAAATACTAATAGAGCTACACTTAATCTTTTGTTACTGTTATATATTCAACTTTTAACTCTGAATATTTAGTATTCTATAACTGTAGTTCAATCTTGAAAGTCCAATCTATGATTGCAGTGTTCTACAATTGTATCACTGATTTGTATTTTTGCATATTCAACATTGGATCTTCTTAGTTGCAGTTTTCTATAATTGATTCTATATTTCTATTCTCTCACAAGACTCTACATCTCTGACTCACATAGCCACAATAAGTTGTTTCTATTCTATATTTCTATTATTTCTATAATTGTATTTGATTCGATCATGGGATCCAACATGCAGGAAGTTTGCTTCCACCGCTTATTAATTGTTGCATGAAAGAAAATAAAAGAATTTAGCATTGCACTGTGTAGTGTTCCGTCCCACTCAGTTCAGCATGATGAATCAATGAACGCAACAACGCTCGGACTTGGTTATGCAACACTTTTCTCGGAGTCCCGCTCGGTCGAGGCAACTCCTCGTTCAGGTGGGTGGATTTTTCACTCCCCATTCCTGGTATACGTATTTTCTTGCACTATTTATGTACATAGTATCTGGTATCTGTAGCATGTGTACCAGTACCCTGTAATTATACCTGATCATGGCATGAAATAGCGTCTCGTCGCAGAATAGTGTGCCACCCCTTGTCCTTATTTGGTTGTAGGCGTGATTCACTGTTTCGATGACGGAATACTGGGCCGTGTTGTGATCCGGATTCTAATTATTTAATTATGATTAGGTTAATGTAGCATGACATGTAGATTAGATTAGAAAAGTTAATGATAGGGTTTAGTGGAGCCAATCATTCCCTTTCCATATAAATATTCTCTTCATTATCTCTCTCCCCATTCACTCTCATTTACTCCTTCCAACCAACCCATAGCAAGTATATCTTGCACTAATGGAGAGACCACATGACATTTTATTTTCTTTGATTTCTTTTCATATTATTAGTCTATATTATGTATCAAAACTTTCTCTACATGTTTAGTTCCTGGAGTTTTCGGATTTGATGGCTACTTTAGTGTAGATCTAAGTTGAAAGTTATGATTTTAAGGGTTTTCATGGAAATGATCTATTATAAGTTGTTATTTTCGAAAACTCATTGTTCCATGTTGTCGAGAATTCAATTTCGTACAGTTTTGGCTTTTATTTCGCTTGATTTCGAGATGGGAGAAGTAAGTTATGGCCATGGTAAGTTTTAAGACCCTCCATGGCCGAACTTGCTGTTCGGGACAACGACCCTCCATGCACGCAGTAGGCCAAGCGGCAGAAATGCTAAGTAGCCATGAAAACTTATCGCACGAACCCTGACAACATGTGCAGAGAAGCGCATGCTTGTTCGCTATGTGCCTATGGCCTTCATGCGCATATGGTTGCTATGCGTTTATGGCCTTCATGCGCCTAAGGTTGCCATGTGCGTAGAATTACTATGTGCCTGTGGCTTCTATGCGCCTGCTAATGGCTATGCGTCTGGCCATGTCATGTTCATGCGCTTGGTATGCTCATGCGCCTATTTTTTGTCCGAACCTAACCACCACATGCGCTTGTCTGCCTCATGCCCCTGGAACCCCATGCGCATGTTCCATTAGATTTATATTTTAAGTAATTTTGTTATTATCCCTTGATGGTTTGATTACTTGTCCTGACCCTAGTATACTATGAGTAGCTTAGACTATGTGTTCCATGCGCCTATGTATTCCTATGTGCCTATGTGACCTAAGTGCCAAGAGATTTCCATGTGATTACTTGACGTAACCGTGTTCCTGACATGATTACCTGTATAAGTGCTGGTATATTCTATGTGTGTACTGAGGTACAATTCTATGGGTACACAGCGGTGCTATTCTACGTGCTTTGCGATCCTATGTGTTAAATGTTAGTACATCCATGTTCCCAGTACAGTCTTGGTAATTAGTCAGTAATGTTGGCGTGGTACGACGTTTGCTTGATTAATGCATTACACTAAGGATGAATTCAAATTTGGGACTCTACGAGCCAATGTGGATTCATACTTAGGGTACTCGTACCAAGGTATGACATCTAGGAAGATCATGTGAACACGTCATGTGATTCCAAGCCAACATAGAGTTAATCTAAGCAACATGAATTAGTAGAAGCATTGGGTGGGAACGAAATCTCGAGATCTTGCATGACAGCCACCCCGAGCTCTGTCCTGATGTGTCTGGTTAGCTACCACGGATACTATATATTCATCTGCACTAGTTGTCACGACCCGCGCCTGCATGATCGGGTACGAGTGCATGGATACGTCCAGCCTACTCCGCAGAATCGACGATAGTTAGCTGTCTAAACCTTGAAAGTCGTCAAATGATCATGATATCGATTCTTAGCTCAATCACAGAACTAGTAAATGGAAAACAACCTAACATACACTCAGACGATCACAGTCCACTATATCTTTCGTACATAATATATGTTCATCTAATCCCAGAGACAAATCCAGTAAATCCTTGAAATAATATACAACATGAATAATACATCAATAAATCAAGCTAACTCTAAATTCTCCAAAGCAATCCTCCATGCTAGTCAGTTATCACCTGGTAGACAACGATCCAATCAGAAAAAGGGCAAAGTACATTCTCGTATAAATGTTACACGATACTAAATAAAGCATAAAAGTATATAGAAAACTGAACCAGACAATACAATGAAATACTGTAATGTAATGCCACCTGCAACATGAGAAACTATGAGAATCATAATGAAACACGATAAACACAACTAATCACAGAATCATACAATGAATCAAGGATGCACAATTAGTAGACTATGTGATCTAAAATACTGTTTCGATATGTGGTCTGATAAGGTTTAGATTCGGACTGGTCAGGCTTGGATTAACGTATAGTGTATGTCAAGTTATGCAGCGGAATATACTGGGTTGACCACATATCTACTTGATATTTCCTCTTTTTTTGTGAATAAGAAAATCATATCAAGCAAGATTCAGAACTTGATGTCTTTAAGTCTTCATGATTCTAAAACAAATAAGATTCGATAATGTCTTTGATTCAAAATCATAAGTCAAATTAATAATACAGAATCACGTGTCACAAGTTGTGTTGCAATATGATTCAGGACAATTTAAGGAATAAAATAAAGAAGTTGCATTTATTAAGTATTGAGAAACATAAATACAGAGTACTTGCCTTAGGTCCAATGCTGACTTGGTAAGCCTAGTCCAACCTATAAAAATCCATACTTGATTATTAGAAAATTCCTATTAAACTTAAACCCCTATAAATATTCTACTACTACCTTATTCATTAAATGGAGAAGCCTATATGAATTCACTTTTAGTTGGTCCATCAACTTATTTAGAATCCATAGCTTTAAAGCCCAAATAACTTATTAAGATCCATAGTCCCTATCACTAAAACTCATTTCTAAAATTGTGCAAAAGTTCAAAAAGCATGCCCAATATATGTGGGTCCATACTCTATAAACAAGGCCCAATTAACTTTAAGTCAACCCATAGCCCAAATACTGGGCTTAGTCCAAAATCTTGGGCCAGCCTATTGGGCTTGACCTACAGCCCAAACCTACTGCTGGTGTACAATCCATATCTTTTTCTTTCTTCTTCCTTTTATTTTTAATTCTTAGCCTGTTGGCCCATACTGCTGCTGTCCGCCCCAAGCTAATTACCATTTTCCTTTCCTTTTTCTGGCCCGGGTCAGCAGGCCCACAGACCCAGCCCCTCGCTCACTAACCCCCCTCTTCTCACACACAGACCTCTCTCTCCTCTCATGATCTTTTTGGAAGCTAAATGAAAAGGAAGCAGAAGAAGAAGAAAGAAGAAAGAAGAAATGGAGACTGAGGAAGAAGAAGAGGAAGGAAGCTGCTCACCGTACTTAGCTCGGCTTGCTATGCTGATGCCGCAATGGTGGTAGTGGTTGGTTTCATCGAACGAAAACGAGTACGGCGGTCCGATCCGGTGGCGAGGACAACTTCAACGGCCAAGTATGGTGGCGTCGAATGACCCTGATATTGACAGTAGCGACGCGCTCTCAGAGGTGAGCCGCGGAGAAGCTGAGTGGATCTGGCGGTTGGAGAAAGGGTTTCAAGTAGTGGCGACAGGATTTGAGGAAGTCGGTTGTTGGCGTGATGGCTAATCATCGACGCTGGTTGGCTGGGCCGACGGAGGGAGGATCTGGTGGTTGTCGACGGGATCCGACAAATGGTGAGTCAGTCGACGGCCAGGAGGAGGAGGAACGTAGCTCCGGCGATGGCGGTCGAGCCCAGCAGTATGTCTAGGCTGGACACAGCGGACAAAGGTGGTGGCTCAAGACGGGGCAGCGACGGTCAAGGAGTCCGCGGTGGCTCAGGGATTAGATCGTCGACTCCGGCCATAGCGACGGCAGAGATAGAGTTAGGGTTAAGGTTTGGACAATCTAATGTGTCACAGGACACGGACAGGACACATGAAGTGTGTCAAAAAATTATAATTGTAGAAATGGACGTGTCCGTGTCCTCGACGTCGAACCCGGGGATACAAGAAAATGTAATTAGATTTGTATGGGTTTGGGGATCGTGTCGTGTTGAACACCGAATATGGGAATTGTAATTGTAATAGCCAAGAATCTAATGAAATGGGATGGACACGCCGACACGACTTGAAATAAAAATTAGGAATGGTTAGCACTAATGACCATTAGGGGTATTTATATGAGTCATTAGGAATAATCTAGATGCATTTAGCACATGGCTCCAAAGAATATCCCTAGAATATTTCAGAGAATATTCTAAGGAATATTCCTAAGAATACTCTAGATCCTAGAGAATATTCCTAAGAATATTATTTATGATTAATTAATACTAATCATAATTAATTAAGGAGATCTAGAAAGTTCCCACCAATAGCTAGTAACCCATTTAAGGCATACTACTACAAACCAAACCGCCACTCCACTTCTAGGTATTTACTGATCTGCCACTCCTCCTTAAATAATCATAAACTTCCAAATAATTACCAATGGTTCCATCCCACCTTCACAAATTACAACTATGCCATGATCACCTAAATAATTCCTAGAAAAAAAAATCAGAAACTAGGAATTTGGAAAAATTGTAAATTCCAAGACCAGGGGGTTACACTAGTAGAGTGTAGTATCTGACTATGTGTGTTGAGCTAGTACCTCCTTATAGGAGGGCTAGAACTGCTATTGATCTATTTAGTGCTGTGGCCTTACAAGGGACCGGTGCATTCTACGTGCTATGTGCTATACGTTATAATCGGTTTGGCTAACCTTGTTTGAATACGACATGATCTGAGGATTCCTTTATATAAGCATTACTGGGATAACTCATACACATCATAGTAAGCCGTAAGATTGATTGGCCGCTTGAAAATGACTTGCTTGTGATTTGTTTCTGTTGGTCCATTAAGCCATAGTCAAACCGATTTTGATAATTGACTTAAAACTCCGAATGTGATATGAAAAGAAACCAAAAATTACAGTTTACATCTCCTCTGATTTTTCACATTTATTCTGTATTTTTTCTTTTATTGAGTCTAGATTAAAGTGTAAGTCGAGATCACTGGCATTTAGAAAGATCAATCCTAAAACCTATCCTTGATCCATTTCTCCTGACCCAAACTTGATTAATTTTCTGAACCAAACCAAACCCACATCCAAAAGCCAAAACCAAATCAGGTTGACCAGAAACCGGGTAACCGAACTCGGCCAGAGTTTTGCCCAAACTCGGATCGAACTCGATCACCTGGATTTCATTATGGTCAGCAGCTTTACCTAGTCTTTTGGATCACCAACGTTCAAAATTATGAAGGTTAGGCTACCGAATTTTGCCCGAACACTATTTTAGAAAAACCTATAAAAGGAGAAGAAATTTTTATTTCTATTCACTCATTCATCTTTCGTCTTCTCTATCTATTCCTAAGCTTTCTATTCAAATTACAAAGCTTCAATATTCAAATCTCCAAGACAACCCGATTCTTCTAGTACCGGTTATTTTCGATTAGGAGTATTCGAGTTGTACAAAGCTTGGCATATAAAAGCTTTTCTCAGAAAGGTTTTGTTGAAGTTTGATCATGGACTTCGGATAAAAATACGATGGCGTTGAAGTTGGCATTTCTTCGGAGTAAAGCACGCGGTGTAAACTCTATTCAAAATAGTGGATTATAGCGAGCAAGAGTTCTTGTAAACGGGACTAGTCCTCTCAGAGGAAAACCAGTATAAACTTGTTGTGTCTGCGTATTGCTTTCTTGCCTCTACTATTTACTGCTTTACTCGCACTTTAAATTTGATTAATTATCTGCTTCACCTGCTTAGAATTTTTATTGGTAATTATTTTTCTGCTGTACTCTATTCACCCCCTCTAGAGGTGCCATTGATCCTACAATTGGTATCAGAGCACAACTTATCTCTAGTCGGATTAAAACTCCTTGAGATATGGCATCCATATATCCAAGTAGTGGTGAAGGTCAATCAACAAATAGGCCACCCCTATTTGATGGCACAAATTACACGTATTGGAAGACATGTATGAGTTTTTTTTTCTCAAGTCTCTTGATTTCAATTTATGGTCGATTGTCATGAATGGAAATAAGAAACCACTACCTATTACGGTAGAGGGTGTTCTAGTAGAAAAACTATTCGACAGATATACCAACAATGAAAAGAAACAAGCTAGTCTTAATGCAAAAGCCATAAATACTTTATTTTGTGCTGTAGATAGAACTGAGTTCAATAGAGTTTCTACATGTGTCACGTCTCATGAGGTTTGAAAACTTCTTGAGGTTACTCATGAAGGTACTTCACAAGTGAAGGAGTCCAAAATCTCAAGACTAACACAAGAGTATGATGCCTTTAAAATGAAGCCTAATGTGACTATTACAAATATGTTTACTCGGTTCCTAGACATTGTTAATCCTTTATCTTCCCTTGGAAAAGAGTACAACAATCACGAGAAGATTTGGAAGGTGCTTCGCGGGCTAACAAAGAACTAGAATCCTAAAGCAATGGCCATTATTGAAGGAAATGATCTCACGATCATGTCTCTTGAAATCCTTATTGGAAAGCTTATGACGCATGAGCTAGACCTTAAAGATTTCGAAGAGTCAACTCCAAAAGAGATGGCGATAGCATTTAAAGCTAACAATAAGACAGCCTCTAATGATGAAAGTGTGACAGACTGCTCAGACAACAAACAAATGGCCCTTATGACAAGAAACTTCAGAAGATTCCCCCGATATGAGAAATCGAACAAAAAGAAGAAAGATTCCAAAGACGATGAAAAATCTATCTGCTTCAGCTGTAAAAGAATATGACACATCAAGAAGGTCTGCCATGTTATAAAGAAGGGAAGCAGGCATGATCAGACAAGCAAAAGAATGTCTTCTACTAGAAACTATGCCAACACTAGCATCTGGTGTGAAAGTGAAGCTAGTGATTCTGAAGAATAAGAGAAGTATCGCAACACAGGGAACCTATATTTCATGGCTACTGATGCTAAGGTAATATCAAACCCTCTCTATGAAGAATTTATATTTGATGAATTGTCTGATATTTTTACTGATCTATTAGAAGATCAAAGGAAAATGATAGATATATACAAAAGTGCTAAGAAAGAGCTGAAATTTGTACAATCTGAGTTTTCAAAGCAATCCAGAACGCCAGAAGATCTTAGAGATTCTTTTAGTGACACCAATGAGATTACTTGTTTGAAGTTAAGCTTACATGAAGATCTTGAAAAGCTTGAGAAAGCCAATCAAGAAAATGTAAAACTTAACGATCTCTATAAACTAGAGAAAATGAAGTATAACATTGCTGCTCAGATAGTAGATGCACTCACGACCAAGTACAAAGAAGCCTGTGATGTCTCTAAAATGTTAGTGATCAAACTGGGTAAACAGGTTGTTAAACCAATAGCTTAGGTAAACACAAGTCACAAGGCTAAACACAAGCACAACACAGCCAACACTGCTAGAACTATCAAAAGCCATGCATATATGTATACCTTTCTACATAAGAAGAAAACACACACATCTTCAAAAACTCACATACATGATCTTCGAACTACATCTAGCACTAACACTTCTGCTACATGTCATTATTGTGGTATAAAAGGACATGTATCACATCAGTGTAAAATTAGAAAGCTAGTAGATCTAAATGTGTATGTATGGGTTCCAAAAACTAACATATCAGGACCCTCAAGAAAGTGGGTACCAAAGGTTACATATTCAACTTGTGTTGTAGGTGAACCTTCCTCCTCCCACAAGAAGCAAGTGGAAACTCGATAGTGGTTGCTCCAGGTACATGACAGGTGATAACAAATTGTTTGTACCTCTATCGATGAAAAAAAAGGCTACGTCTCCTTTGTAAATAATCTTAAAGGACATATCATTGGAATTGGCGACATAGGTACTTCTCCCTCACCTATTATTAAAGATGTATGCTTAGTAACAGAATTAAAACATAACCTACTAAGTATTAGTCAACTGACTGATCATTGTTATGGAATTAATTTTGTTAAGAATAAACGTTATGTTTATGATAAATCTTCTGGAATAATTTCCTTTGAGGGTATAAGAGGACAACATATATGTACTATATTTGTCAAAGAAGACTAACAGTACAGGGAAGTGTTTGCTCATAACTCAAGACAAAAACTGGATATGGCATATGCGTCTTGGACATGCGAACATGGACATTATTGTAAGACTGTCCACCAAGAAACTGGTAAGAGGCTTACCTGAAGTAACTTTCAAGAAAGACATGGTTTGTGCCGAATGTGAAAAGAACAAGGCATCTAGATCATCTTTTCAATCAATAAACATTGTAAGTACCTCTAGACCCTTGTAATTAGTTCATATGGACTTATTTGGACCAAGTTGAGTCGCCAGCCTTGGCGGTAAGCTATATGCTTATGTGATAGTCGATGACTATTCACGGTATACTTGGATTTATTTTCTTGCAAATAAGAATGAGACCTTTTTCAAATTTGTATCTTTTTGTAAAAAGGTGCAAAATGAGAAAGGATTCATGATTACTCGGATACAAAGTGATCATGGAGGAGAATTTGATAACCATGAGTTTAAATCATTTTGTGATTCAAATGGGTTATCTCATGAATTCTCTTGTCCTAAAACTTCTCAACAGAATGGCGTTGTGGAGATGAAGAATAGAACTCTGTGCGATATGGCCAGAGTTATGTTTAACCAGTATAATCTTCCAAAGTATTTTTGGACAGAAACTGTCTATACAGCATGCCATATTTTAAATAGAGTTCTGATTAGACCCATCTCTAAAAAGACTCCTTATGAATTATGGTTTAATAGAACTCCTAACATCAGCTATTTCAAGGTCTTTGGTTGCAGATATTTTATTTTAAATACAAAAGACAACTTGGGAAAGTTCGATGAAAAAGCTAATGAGGGCATATTTTTGGGATATGCTGCAAAGAGTAAGGGCTACAAGTATTCAACAAGAGATCATTAGTTGTTGAAGAGTCAATAGATGTCAAATTCGATGCGCTGAACAGTCAACACAATGACGATAGTGACAATGAAGAAGAGAAAACTCTCTCCAACAGAACACCAGAAGATACACCATCTACGTCCTATCTAAAAAGTCTATCGAAATGAATGCGATTTATGCCAGACCATCCGGAAGAACTGGTAATAGGTGACGTATCAACAGGTGTAAGTACTCGCTCAAGCACAAGAGATTTAGTAATAGCCAATGTTGTATTTATTTCCAAATTGAACCTAAAAATATTTTAGAAGCTTTCAATAATGAATTTTGGATTTCTGCTATACAAGAGGAACTTAACCAATTTGAGCGGAATCAAGTTTGGGAACTCGTTCCCAGACCTATTAATCACCCGATCATTGGTACCAAGTGGGTGTTCCAAAAAAAACTAGGTAAGAATGGTTCAGTCACACGCAATAAAGCACGTCTAGTAGCTCAATGCTATAATCAAGAAGAAAGCATTGACTATGATGAGACGTATGCTTGCTAGATTAGAGTCCATTCGTATACTTTGTGCTTTTGTAAGTTTTCATGGTTTCAAACTCTTTCAAATGGATGTCAAAAGTACTTTTCTAAATGGTTTTATAAAAAAAGTTTTTAAAAAACAACCTCCCGGTTTCGAAAATTTCAAAAATCCTGATCACGTATTCAAGTTTCGAAAGGCTCTCTACGGTCTCAAACAAGCACCTCGTGCATTGTATGAGCGCCTTAGTTCCTTCTTACTTGAACACAGTTTTTCAAAAGGGAAGGTTGATTCAACTCTTTTTATAAAATCCTTGGATAAAAATATTTTGTTAGTGCAAATATACGTAGATGACATAATTTTTGGATCAAAAAATGAGATGCTATGTAACGAGTTTGCTAAGTGTATGCAGTGTGAATTCGAAATAAGCATGATGGGAGAACTTACATTCTTTTTTGGCTACAAATCAAGTAGAGTTCACAAGGGATATTCATCAATCAAGAAAAATATACAAAAGATTTGCTAAAAAAATTTGACATGGACAATGTCAAACCAATTGGCACACCTATGGCAACATCTACAAAGCATGATATAGATGAAAGTGGTACACCGACTGATGTACGTAAGTACAGAGGTATGATTGGTAGTTTACTGTATTTAACTGTTAGTCATCCTGACGTTATGTTTTCTATATGCTTATGTGCACAGTATCAGGCTTGTCCTAAAGAATCACATGTGAGCGCCGTTAAGCGTATCCTACGATACCTTAAAAGAACTTTGATGACTGGTCTTTGGTATCCCAAAACCGATTCGTTTGACCTGATAGGTTACTCGGACGCAGATTTTTTCAGATGCAAAGTCGATCGTAAAAGTACCAGTGGCACATGTCATTTTCTAGGAAAGTCTTTAGTCTCCTGGTTTTCTAAGAAATAAAATTCTGTTGTACTATCAACAACCGAGGCTAAGTATATTACCGCAGGACGTTGTTGTGCTCAGATTTTATGGATGAAGCAAATCTTAGATGACTATCAGTTATCATTTCATCACATCCCTATTTACTGTGATAATACTAGCTCCATTAATCTCACAAAGAATCCTATATGTTACTCTCGCACTAAACACAGAAATTATACATCATTTTCTTAGAGATCATGTTTTACAAGGTAACATTAACCTACAATTTATTGACACTGAACATCAACTAGCTGACATCTTCACAAAGCCCTTGGCTGAAGATTGTTTTAACTTTATAAGAAGGAAATTAGGAATTTTGGATGTTGAAGTAATATAATTAAATATTATTAGTTAATACTCATGAATTCAGGAAAATTATTTTGGTTATAAGTCGAAAGGGCCCTTCTGTCACACAGGTGTAAATAGCCTAAAGCGACACGGTGTACTAGTCTTCGGACTACCACTAGCTGGGATCCGGTAACCCGAAGTATTCAAGCGATTCATGTGTTATTAATTAATCAATATTAATTATTTAGTTCAACACAATTATTTCGAATTAATTTCGTATTTATATTAAAAACTGTCACGCCCCAGAACCAGAATACTGGAGAGCGGGGGCAGACATAGCCAGCTACGTATATTGAAGTGCAACCCACCTCGCTATACGGTCACGGCTGTCTAGATACATGAGGGTTTACTACAAGCCAACAGTCTCCTATGGTCATGAACAAGCCTAGTGTCTCAATCACAAGCAAGTAAGTAATTGTTACAAGATGTATGATCATTAAATATACAATAATAAGGCGTCCCAAATATTACATATTCAGCTGATCATGAAGCTAGTCGTTACAAAATGTTAGGACTAGCAAGAGTTTAGTCATACATGATCAACCCTAGGATCTGTTAATCATGTTACAGCCCGTAGGCAGACAGTAAGTAAAGTACAATCGAGCTAAACAGGTGCTCGTCGGCTAAACGCCTCAAAAGAATATTTTTACAATAGAGCGGGAGAGCCAAAAATAACCCACTCGTTGCCAGGGTTCCGTCTAGTGGCCACCATCTGGCTGGGAGGTCGGTAGATCCTCTAGAGTTGCTCCGAAATCTGGCCACACAAAACCAGCTGGGTCAGACCCCAGAAAGAGCAAGTGCCACAAAGGAGGCTTCACTTAAGAACTAAAACCAGCAATCAGCACAGGAATATAAATATAAAATAAAATAAGGACTGGAATAAAAGAAAACATATCAGGATGATATACGACGAGATAACCATGGAACTATTCAGATAGCCAGGTTACAACCCGTAAACCAAACAAGGACCGGGGTTGTAACCCTTCGTCTGAACGGAGCTTGGTTTCTCACCATTTATCGGTAAAAATAAACACATGCATTCAAGTCGTGCAACAATCTGGAACATGATCAGGGTAAGACTAGACTGGTTAGACTTCATCCAATCATTTCACGGCCAAGCAAGAACTACGGCTTGATACTTTAACTAACTAGGGTTATCACAATCCTAGTTACTAACAAGATGCGGTAAAATTATTCCACAGCCACAAGTCCTGCAGACCATCCAGGTTACCTAGGTCGAGAGATTAGGGTTGAATTCAGGTGGGTACATCGTCCAGAAAATGCATGTACCCTTAAGCAGTTTGAAGGGGGCAACACATGACAGTGTGCTGGAAATGTGCCATACTCGACGGCAGGCTACAGATCCCAAGCGCGCCCAGGTAACGGGATTGCCTGTAGCTGGAAAATCTCTTCATGACTAATGTATTAATCTAGTTGTTAACCTTAGTCCATTTTAGTAGGTACTCCTGACCGTGGTACTCAGGAGTCCCCTCCTAGACATGATGCAAGACAGGACTGGATTATTTGTACAAGCACAATCGCCCACGGTGTCCAGGTTATTCATACAGGTCATGTCATGTCAGGTAGCCGTCGCAACAGCTTATCAAGATATAACATGTCAGGTTTATCATGTCAAGTGTACTTGTCAGGAGTGCGCCACGACGGACCACTATCAGGTCATGTCAGGTCATTATGTCAGGAGTGCACCACTACGGGTCACTATCGTGTCATGTTCAGGTATCATTTCCAAACATATTAAACAAATCCATGATTATCAAGTTTATGACAAAAGGCGTAAGGATATAAAATGGACGCTAAATATCTAATAAAATATCAATATACAGGGCTATAGAAGATCAAGGGTAATCAGGCTACGCTAAAGCCAGGCTACGCTCAGGCTAGCGTACGCTCAGGTCTGCGTACCAAAGGATCCATACACTTCCAATGGGAAGCGTATGCAAGGGTCAGCGTACACAAGGGCACGCTCAAGCTACAGGTCAGCGTACGCTCAAGCTAGCGTATGCTCAAGACTGCGTACGCTCGAGCTAGCGTACGAAAGGAGCCAGCGTACGCCTTGCTCGCTTAAGCTAGTGTACCAAGGCACGCGTACGCTCAAGCTAGCGTACGCTCAAGACACGCTGCCAACAGGCAGCGTATCAAGGTGAGCGTACGCTCACTAAAGAGCAGCGTACGAAGGCTAGCGTACGCTCGCTAAAGAGCAGCGTACGAAGGCTAGCGTACGCTCGCTAAAGAGCAGCTTACGACTCAGCGGCATAAGCTAAAAAGCTAGCTCACTGTTCACTGTCTTCTCCAAATGGCAAGAACAACAAGAACTCTAAAGTTGAATCTAAGCTTCAATTGTCCAAATCTTGGTCAAAACAAGTCCGAATCCAACTTTCCAAAGGTCAAAATTGGGTAGAATGAAATTCTCTAAAACATGGAACCATCAAAACTTGAAAACAAGCAAGTTTAATAGATCAAAACACCAAAAATCCAAAAATAGCAAAACTATAGATCTACAAGAATTAAAGCCTCAAAATGGAAAATGACAAGTTCTAATGTGGTTTAGAATCATGAGGAGAAGCTAATGAAACCATCAAAAGGAGTTCTCTTGTGGAAGCAAGTTGCACTTGCCTATGGTTGGGGAGTTGTGGAGAGGAAGGAAGAAGAAGAAGAAATAAATGAGAGTTATGGAGGAGAGAGAAGGTTGGTGGGGAAATAAATATCATGGGTGGTGGTAGGTAGGGGGTTCACCTTGGTCCATGATGAACCAAGCATTGGGCCGGCCGAACCAAGCCAACCCAAACCGAGAGTAAACAAGCCAAGCCAAACCAAGGAGATATGCAAATACAAGATAAAATACGTATACGTATTCCAAATACGTAATACGGACAACAGGCATTACAAAAACTATCACACCATTTTCAACCTCTGTTCTGATTCCCAAGTGAACGAACTCGGTCCGAGTTCTGGCCGAACTCGGTCTGGGTGAATTCAAACAGAAGCTGGACAGCCGAGCCTCCTCTTTATTTAAACCCTCAACATCATCTTTAACCTCATTATAGCCACCATATTTCTACCGAAAACCCTAACCCTAACTTCTTGGTTCTCCCTCCTCCAAGCTTCTCAAGTCTTCAAACTTTGGATTCAGAGCTCTCTCGAAGTTCTCTTCCACTGTCTACCTTCAATTTTGGCATAAGTCCTCAATCTCCACTCCTTTCAATTTTTTATGGCTACTAAAATTCCTATTTCTTCGAAAAAGAAAAGGAAGGTTGATGAAGGTTCGTCCTCTACTCCTTATGAGGTGACCTCATTCTCTCTTTTTACTCCATCCAAACTCGACGAAGATTTCTTTGATGAATTTATATTTGTGTCTCAAGAGGCATCAAATGAGTGGTTTAATGATTTTCATAAAAGAAAACTTTGTCCGGGTGCTCCTATTAATTTCATATTATTTTCTGACCATGTGAACATTTTTGAATATCATCAATTGCTAGGTTTAGTTCAATCTTGTTTCCTATATATGCCAATGCAATTTGGATGTTTTATTGTAACTTGTCGGTCACTAACGGAAAAGTAAAATCAAAAGTTGGTGGAATCAATATTGAGTTTGATAGTGATGACTTAGCTATCATACTTAACATTCCCAATACTAGAGAAGCCCTAGTACATATCACTTTTGTCCAGTTTCTCGAAGGGACAACTTTTGACTCCTTTCGTGATTCGTTATATGAACCAAACCCTCCACCAAAAGGCACCCTTCGCCCTAGGCATCTGAACAACTATTTCTATGATCTTCATAGAATGGTATTCTCCACCATTATTCCAAAGAATATCGCCACTGATGAGATTTCCTATTTAGAGCTTTCAGCTATCTATCATCTCCATTTTCACATCCCCTTAAGTCTATCCAAGACTATTATTGCCCCTATGGAACGATGTCGCAAGAAATTGCGACGTCTTTTTTATGCGATGTATCTCCCTTACATCTTTCAGCACTTTGAGGTTGGACTCGAGGATTGTGCTGAGGATGGTGCTCCTGCTTATCTTCAAGAGTATCGTCGTTCTGCTCCTGCTCCTATTATTCCAGTTCCTCCTCTAGTTGACCCATTAGCTGCTGATACTCATCCTCCTACTCATCCTCCCGGTGGTGTTTGTAACTCCTCTTCCTAATTTTTTTTCTTGTTTTGGAATAATTTTCCTTTGAAACATATAAATGTTACTTTACTACTATTTTATTTCGACAACTAGCTTAAATTAAATAGGTTGATATTACTATTTAGTTAAATAGAAATATTTCTTCTCGAATTTTGCCACTCGAAATGTAAGAGATGTCGCTATTATTGGTCCTTCAAAGGTCGACCTCAAAAAGAGATTTTAAAATGATAATTATTTATTTCTTTTACCCCGATAAAGGGTTGGCCAAAATTTTGGAATTGTAAGTTTATATACTTTACGTTATCCTTTATTAGCATGATAATCAAATTACTCGATTTTTGGTTTTTAAATTTTAATTGGTTTGATATAGTTATATATATATATATATATATATATATATATATATATATATATATATATATATATATATATTAGCCTCTTAATTGGTAATTCATTTATAAAGAAAGAGTGATTCGCAATTATGCAATTTTTAAACTATTTTATTTTAAGTATTTTCAATCATTAATATATATATTGATTAGATTGATTTTTACTTAACATTATTTGGTTTGAATTTGAGTTATAAGATTTAAACCTTGATAAGATTTTGACTTAAAGTGATATTGTTATCCTTAATAGGCTTCGATTAGATTAATTGTTTTGAGTGCTTATTTTGAATTTTTAATGAAAGGGAGAAGGCAGATATAGGGTAAGATTTAATAAAGAAAGAGATTAACATTAGGGATCCATATGAATTCCCATGCCTATCCTAATCTAACTAATTTTACCATCCCTCTGTATATAGCTAAAGCAGAAAACTCTCTATATGTACAACTATAGATACACAAATCTCCCAATCCTCCTCTCCCGATCGACACACCATCCCGCGAACCAAGCCACCAACACCAACAGAAACAACCACCCGCCATCATCACACAGCTCACACGACAATCGCCATCCTTTCCGAGCCCTCCACCATCTCCAACCATCACAGCCAACAACAGCCATCAACCATCAAACTAGACATGCTGTGTATCGTGTCTGTGCCACCAAATTCTTATTCCAAATATTACAAACAACGGCGTGCGGCCTATACAGAACCCCCGACCGCCGCCTACATCATCGATACACCCACAACGCCACACCAGAAATAGAAAGGAAGAGGAAATCCCTAACCTTCATATCTGGCCACCTCCTGAAAACCATCGCCGCCATCAACCAGCAAACAACCACAAAGAAGAGGGAAGAAGAAGATGGAGACCTCATCTAAGCCTCGCGCCGACGAGCCATCCGCCGGCAGCTGTTTCCCACACATACCTACCTCTTCTTCGGCCCCCGGATCCACACCACCGTGCCGAGCCTCGCCAGCCCTAGGCCTGCCCTCCGCCGCTCGGGTCCGCGTCGCCGTCGCGGGCTAGCCGTCGAGCCGTACCCCGCCGGGGGTTTCCTCCGTGCAGCACCCGCTGGAGCCGCCCCTCCGTGACCGTAGCCGGCGACCACGAGCAGCCCCTCGATCTCCGGCCACCTCGGTGTTGTCAAGCACCGACCGGCCACGAGTGGACCCGCGCGAGTCGGCGTCACCCTCCGCCGCCAGCGCCTGTGCGCCGAGCGCGGTCGCATCCCCGCCAGCGAGCTGCTGGTGAGTTCCCCTCTCTTCGATTCGTCTCCCTGTCTCCATCACTTTCCATTTTTAACTCTCTCTTTCTCTCTCTCTCTCTGTGCTTTTTCTGTTTATATTTGTTTTGTTTTTTTTTGTTTTTTTGATGAAGAGTAAGTAGTGGGCTCTCTGAACAAGGATGAAGTTATGCTTCATTTAAATTTTCAACCCTGCTGTTTGTATTAGTACTAGTCATAACCCGTGCCCATAGGGCACGGTTCAACATTTGTTTAATATATTAAATAAAAGCTCGTCATTACTCTCCTCCCCCCTACTGCTCCCCACCCCCCCCCCCCCCCCCCCCCCCCCCTCTCCTCCCCGTCCTGGCGCCCTCCCCCCCACCCCCCACTCACCCCCCCTCCCTCCCTCCCCCCCTCCTGTCCTCCTCCTCCCAGTGGTCGGATCCCACCCCTCTCTCGTAGGCGACGCCCCCTCGCCCCCCCTCTCCCTTCCCCCTGCCTCCCGTCAGGTGGCGTCACCGGCACTCTGTCGGCGGCGCCCGCCCCCCCCCCCCCCCTCTCCCCCTCCTCCCCGGCCTCCGCGCTCGGGGGGGCCCGAGGCAGCTCCCCCCCTCGTTCCCCGCGTACGCGCGTCAGGCGTGGGGCCCCGTGCGCGGGTGGGGCCCGAGGCGCCATTGGAGCACCAACTCCACCAGCCTCGAGGGCACGGTTCAACACCCCCACCAGTAAGCATCAAGCCACGTTAAGATAGAAAGATAGGTTATGTCTGGAATTCCAACACATAAAAGCACCAACTCCAAAATTCTCCTTTTTACCTAATTCAAGAAAAAAAAAGACACTATGTGTCTCTCTCCTCTTCCCCTTAACCAATAGACTTCAAAATATCTCTTTATAAGAATGTAAAGATTCTTGGCTAATTTTAGATGTCGAGAAATATATCGGGCATACAATTGAAGGTCAGTTCTGTCTCTTTTGCCTCAAAAATATGTACCACTTTTTCCCTATTACCTCCAATCAATGGAAACAATAAGAGCAATAATAATTAACCATACAACTGTACTATAATTTCTTGAACATTGACACATAAGAAATCTTCTCAGCATGAAATTAAACCATAAACACCACCTACATTGAATGGCCAATAATTAGATTCAAAGAATTATACCTTGTTCAAACTTTCAAGAAGAAAAAAAGAACTCAAAAAAGAAACTTGACAATTTCGCTCAAAATAAAGACCAGCTATGACACGACACGGACACAAAACGGGAACAGGAATTTACTTTGATGTGTCCAACACAACAAAGAACCGACACGTCAGTTTCGAAGTGTCAATGCCTCCAAGAACATCACCATTGTGCAGAAAGATTCAAAGAATCATATTCTATCATATGCTCAACTGATTTATATAATCCAAGTTCCAATCTTTCCATAAAAGAACTCAACTTTTTAAACAGTGATGGGGGACTCACGGTATGCTTCCAAGAACACCACAATTTGCATTAAGTTTCTAAGCGACCTAGATCCAAGATTCGATCTTTCGTCAAAAAAAAAAAAAAACAAACAATAATAATTATGAGGCCCCCATCATTTAAGGTATTCTCCCTCAAAATCTTGGAAGCTGTGAGGGCAAGCACTGCTCAATAATGCTTTGGATTCCCCATAAAAGCCCACTCTCAATAATGCTCATCCACAACCTTTAATTTATGATTTGAAGATACTAATTAAGTTTGATAAAGATATTTATTTTGCTAGACTTTCAACTAATTGGATTTCAAAAAAATGAATTCTTAGCCTTATGAATATTTTATAAACAAAAGGGGTTTGCCAGATTAGTTTCATAAATGATTTTTGAATACCAAAGATTATCATAGTAATATCAAATATTATTTATAATATTTTGATGATATACTTCAAATTTCAATCAAAAGATCAGTTATTGATTTATTTAAAAATATGAGATTTAAATTAATAGCCATTAAATATTATTTTAAAAGTTGATTGTTTATTCGATCCGAATTTGGATTCATAAGAAGTATTCGATAAGGTGAAATAGTATTTTAAATAATTATAGCAATCGTTTATTGCAATTAGATTGTGTTTGACTTAGATTAAATTTGTGAGAAGATTTACCTATTATAAATTAGTTTATTTTATAATATTGAGAATTATTTTTTAAAGGATTACGTTTAGATTGACTTTGCCATTAAGTTTTATATTAGCTAGATGTATAGTTCAATAAAATATATATTTAGTAAGGATATTAGTCAATAATTTATAATTATATCCCTTTCAACATGAGCCAATCCTCCGCCCATATTTGCAAATGAATCTCGAGTAGCTATTGTTCTTATCCAGCCAGCTATTTCAATCAACCTATAAGGCAAATATTAAAATATAGTATTATCTAATTGTAACCGACCCTTAGTGTACATTTATCTCTTTACATACAGGGTCCCTTCCCATATGTATATCAATATTTCCTCATCCTTTATCCCATGAATACATACATATAGCAACAACAAAAACTTGTCCCGTCCCCGCCTTTCCCGAACCCCTGTTATTACGGCACCACCGCCAGCAAACATCAACTCCGTCCCCGACCCAAACACACCAAAATCCCCATGACCAGCATCCCGAACCCCTCATCACCGCCACCATTGCAAATACAACCACCCCGACCTGGCCATCACCATAGCCTCCATCTCCAACAATCATAATCATCGTCCGCAGAACCATCAACCACAACTGTGTCCAGACCCGTGTTGTCTGTGTCCACCATGTCCATCCCATTCATTAATAGTACACAAAAGATCTCGTGTCCGACACTTACACAAATCGAATCAAAATATAGAATAATCAAAACCTAATCCAAAACCTGACCTAGGCGTGCCCCCGGCGTCGACCAACGACGTCGCCACCTTCGTCCATCTTGTACGTCGCGGGCCAATTCTAGCACCACCGCACCACGACACCATTGTGTCCACAACGACGTGCCAGACCCACTCCAGTCCAGCCGCCCTCCACTCTGGCAGCGCCTCCACCGTGGCCTGTGCAGCGCTCTTTCGACCGCTCCAGTCGCCACGCCTGACGCTGAGGCTCCGAAACATTCCTCCAGCTGTCCTTGGATCACACGTGCGCGTGCGTGTCTTCCGGCGGGACCCTTCCTAACCTCGTGTGCTGAGCCGCTGTCTCCGCTGAAACCACCGGCGAACACCGCTCAGCGCCACGCTACGGCACCAAGCTCCGTCTGACGCCGCTGCTGAGGACGCCTCTGGCTGGGACGGGCCATGCGTGTGCGTTTCCCCAAGCACCTCGAGTTCCCGTCTCCGCGCGGACGGAGGTCGCCTGGGTGGTGAGAATGGCGCGAGCGGCCAAGGACGCCCAGGAGAGGGCTTCTCCGCCCGGAGGGGGGAAGACCATCTGCGGAGCGGGAGGAGCCACTGGGGTGGCTGCTACGAAGGATGGGGGGGCGCCGTGGTGGGAGGGTGGGAGCCGCGGCGAAGGGAGGCGCGGGGGCGGCAGAGACCGGAGCCGGGGGGCCGGAGAGAGGAGGGGGGGTCGTCCACCGGAAGGGGGCCTGATCTACAGAAAGAGGGGGGGAGGGAGGAGGAACCAGGTAGCTCGCCGGAGGGCGACCCGACAGACGGGGCGGGTGCCGGAGGGGACGGAGAGGCCGCTGGAGGAGGGAAGGGGGGAAGAGGAGGGGAGAGGGGGAGGGCCCAGGAGGGAGGAGAGACAGCTGGGCGGAGGGGGAGGAGAGGATCGTCGGGGACGATCGGGCCCCGCTCCTGGGTCCCCCCCGAGCAAGGCAAACACTCGGACTGCTCTCTATAGAGACCTCCGTGCCGTGGCGAGCTCCTGCTGGACTGCCATCACCTTGCGCCGAGGCCGCTCCGGTCGGCCTGCATCACCGCAGGAGTCCTCAAGAGCCGAACTCTCCTCCGGTGAACTCTTCATGCTGATCCCTCGCCTCTGTTAGTCCTGCTCCTTTTCCTTTCTTTCTCTCATCCTTTCTTTTTTTTTTCTTTCACTTCTACAAATGTTTCTCTCTCTCCAAACTGAAGAGAGCAACATCTTTTAATGTGTTAGATTTCTTGTTACTTTACAAATGGTGTTGTTGACTCTCGGAAATAGAGAGTAACAGCTGTCTCGGTTATGTCACTTTTAATGTGTTAGATTTCCTTGTTACCTCCCTGGGTCCCGTGCCCTCAGGCCCACGCACGGGGTGGGGCCCGAGCCCCCTCGGGCTCCGCGTGGCCCCCTCGGATCCCGCTCCTGGGTCCCCCCACTCTCCACAATGTTCATCCACAACCGTTGATTCACCAAGATTAAATCCCAGCCACTCTTTATCTTGACACAGTCAGCCCTAGAATTCAAAAACCTTTGTGTATTGTATAATAGATAGTAGTAAGTCTTGTTTTAATGGTAAAATAATTTAGTATTTTATCAGAGTATGGGTTATGTATTAAATTAAAATATTAGTATTATTATTAATTTCCTGTTTTACTGAATATAGAGTAACATCTTCCCTTAAAATTAATTTGATAACTAAAGTATAGTAGTTTCGAGCTTGAGTCAAAACTGGGTTTTATAGCTATTGAGATTTATTAAAACATCAATTTTATTGTTATCATTATTAATATTAATTATGGCTTGACCAAAAACTATATCTTGACAGAAATAGGTTTTACTCTAGAAACTATTTCTCTAGATTTTCTAATATTTAATTAAAGTATTTTGAATAATAAAAGCATAGTTTAAAAATATTATAATTAATTTCCTAAATAATTATATTTATTCATATAGATCCTTTTATCAAGTCTTGTTCGTATTAATCGTACAACCCTAATTCCTAACCACTCTATATCAACTCTAGGCTAATCAGACCATTCTAGACTCAACGGGCGATTTTGTGCACGGCCCGCCGGAATCCAACTCTGGACATACGGTTGGGTTCGTATCGAAAAATCGGATCCGTAGACATGTAGTTTGATGACTTTAGAGACCGTTGACTCTGGCACGTTTTTCGGTGCAAAGCGGGTCCAACGGCGGATATCGTTTTTGCCCGAAATTACCGTTTTGCCCCTGTGTCCAGAATTAGACTTAAGAACGGACAATCCTAGCTAATTTGACTATTCTATGAACATTGGTACTGTTTATTTCAGCATTTGGAGACTCCTGCATGTGTTGACTGATTGTGGCTCATTGAGTGGTATAGTATTATTGGTTTCTCCAGCTAAGGACCTCAGGCAAGTGCACTTTCTGATTGCTTTCGATTCATAGTAGTCTTTTCATTTTATGTCTATACATATATCTTGCTGCTTGTTGACACGCTCATCACACGGAGTTGTCAGGAGGGAAAATATCTTAATATACATGTGGACTACCCAAAAATAACCCAATATGTCTATTCTTGAATGATAGCCGCTGCACACGACACGTGCAGTGTGCCGAATTTTATCCCCTAGCCGTTCACATGTCGAAAGGATATTTCATACCACCTAAATAGATGTTTTTTATTAGTTTTTTATTATTTTCTTCTCTATCGTGCTATGTCATCAGTTATTTACCAGTTTTGATATCTCATATGTTATTTTCATATCTTGTTAATTCTATTGTGTTTTCGCATCGTCGTCGGTTTGTGTACTTGTTCCATTCCTGACTGGAAACCAATATTTTTCAGGTTAGCCGCGATCATTCTTAGCACTGGGAAGACTTGGGTATGCTGAAAACAACCTAGAAATAGATAGTAGTGGTTTCGCTTTTCATTAATTGTGAGAACCTTGTATTTTTTTAATTATAAATGTTGTAAATGTTGTAACAATTTAGAAATGTGAATGAGCAGCAAATGTTATATTTTGAGCATTTATTTCTTGCGGGCTTGACAGCGTTCTACCGCCGACTCTGCAGCGTAGGCTGGCTTGGACACGTCTCGTATCTGAAAAGCGGGTGCGGGTCGTGACAGTGTTACTCTTGAGTTACTTCAGACTCTTATGATGGATCAGTTTTGATCTATGGATTTTCGTACCACTCTCCAGCTCCAGGCCCTATCCAACTCTATATGGGATATGTTATACAGTCTTGGTCACAACCCTAGTGGACCCATCCCTATGGTTCGTGATCCTACCTGACTTGGCTATCGGATTGATGATCCAGAGGCTCAGTGTTACTTTGACCCTGCTATTGCCTGATATGATCCTAACCGTTCTGCTGAGACCGGTCCTTCCAGAGCTGCTGCTGATGATGATGATAAGGATGACGATTGAGGATATGTTTCCTCGTGATAGTTCACCACTAGTTATGTTTTTCATTTTTGTGTGACTTTATATTAGTGATAAATGCTTCTTTCAAGCATTATCAGCTTTATTAGTGTCGTATGTACACTCTCTCTATTTTAGTTTATGCAAATATTTCTTATTTCAGCACTATTCATGTTTTTATGTCTAATATTTTTTTGATATTACTCTTGACTGTGCCGAGTATTACTACTATCATTTTGTTCATATTACAAAACGGGGGGGGGGGGGGGGAGGGGGGTAATATGATACTAGATAATGATACTTAAATGCTCTACTGCATGTTGCTTACAAATTTTTTTATCACTAAATGTTTGTTTGGAGAAATTTTTTCTTTTCTAGACAGATTCAGCTGATATGTTTTGTTACGGGGGAGTAACAAGACGACTGTACATTATCTGGGAGAAATTATATTGTACCAATATCGATGGCCAAAGCTGCAACCGTACCTCCAGTAACACATCAAGTCTACTTCTAAATCGAGCTGAACATTTTTTAGTATCAATTGTAGTTTTGTCAAATTATCAAAATGAGAGAGATTGTTGGCCCATTAACGATAATTGACTTAAAACTCCGAATGTGATATGAAATGAAACCAAAAATTACAGTTTACATCTCCTCTGATTTTTCCCTTTTTTGTATTTTTTTTTATTAAGTCTAGATTAAAGTGTAAGTCGAGATCACTGGCATTTAGAAAGATCAATCCTAAAACCTATCCTTGATCCATTTATCCTGACCCGAACTTGATTCATTTCCTGAACCAAACCAAACCTACATCCAAAAGCCAAAACCAAATCAGGTTGACCAGAAACCCTAGTAACCGAACTCGGCCAGAGTTCTGCCCGAACTCGGCCCAAACTCGGTCACCTGGATTTTATCCTGGTCAGCAGCTTTACCTAGTCTTTTGGATCACCAACGTTCAAAATTATGAACGTTAGGCTACCGAGTTCTGCCCGAACTCTGTCTTAGAAAAACCTATAAAAAGAGAAGAAATTCTCATTTCTATTCACTCATTCATCCTTTATCTTCGCTATCTATTCCTAAGCTTTCTATTCAAATTACATGGCTTCAATCTTCAAATCTCTTAGACAACCCGATTCTTCTAGTGCCGGTAGTTTTCGATTAGGACTATTCGAGTTGTACAAAGCTTGGCATATAAAATCTTTTCTCAGAAAGGTGTTGTTAAAGTTTGATCGTGGGCTTCGGATAAAAACACGACTGTGTTGAAGTTGGCGTGTTCTTCGGAGTAAAGCACGCGGTGTAATCTCTATTCAAAATAATGGATTATAACGAGCAAGAGTTCTCGCGAACTGGACTAGTCTTCTCAGAGGGAAACCAGTATAAACCTGCTGTGTCTGCGTATTGCTTTCTTGGCTCTACTACTTACTGCTTTACTCGTACTTTAAATTTGATTGATTATCTGCTTCACCTGCTTAGAATTTTTTATTGGTAATTATTTTTCCGCTGCACTCTATTCATCCCCTCTAGAGGTGCCATCGATCCTACAGTTTCTTCTGTTAAGCAGCCGAGGAACATGGACTACCATGGAACGTGGTCTAATCTATGTCCTTGTTTGGTTGTTGGATTGGGCTATAATGCTACGATATGCTGTGGACTGAAGTTGCCAAGCAGAAGTCATTAGCCTGACCACGATTGTAGGGTGTAGTCTATTTCGGCACATTTCGACACTCTTTGTCCTTTTTTGGTTGTAAGGGTGTTGCATTTCCCCGTTGGTAAATTATCGACTATGATTCTTGGCCAGGACTTATTTATTGCTATGGTTTTGTCTCATTCATATATGCTCCCTTGTGGTACTTGCTATTCGGGGCTGATCCCACTGGTTTTGTTTGGCCAGATCTCCTAGCATAGCCTGAGGATCCAACTTTCCTTTCCGATAATGGTGCATACTAGGAGCATGGCTGTCGGAGGACTCGAGTGGATTTTTTCTTCACTACTCGGATATCTCCAATTTTGTACCTGACGTTCCACTGGCACCTGTTTAGCCTGATGCTCTAGACAATTTGTTTTCTTTAAATAATTGTAATTAATTAGACTGTAACTGACTATGGTTATGTACTGTTGACTCTCTGTGCTATCTGGTATTTTGTATGACAAGTTTTCATGATCATTTTGATGAACCATCGGGCATGCCTTACTGCTTTATCTTATATGCTCATTTATTGCTGATTTTTGTTTGATAATTGAGACATAGCTATTTTGTGAGACCCTTGGTGACTTGATTGTATCATGCACCTCCAAGTCTAATGATAGTCATGATCGTCGTATAACATCTTCATACCTTATATTGGATAGCTGGCCATGTCCGTCTCCATATTTCGGTACTTTTGTGTGACACTTTGATATTTGGATATCGGTTGTTTGGTGAATAGATGGCTTGCGATCAAAAGGAATGGAGTGGTATTAAAGATTAGTCGGATCTGTCATGCCCTGATCTGGGAAATTACTCTTCCTCGCATCGATTTTACCCGAACCAATCGTCTTCGCTTGGGGCATGATGCCGCACGAGTCTGGAGTTGCACTCGTGCAAGGCAAGATCACAGATTCTCAAAATGGTTGTCCCAATTCTAAAACATAAGCAGCAAAAAAAGGGTGGAGACACATCAGAGTATACAAAACAAATCCTTATTAATAATGAAGCAGATTACAAAGGCTCTTAATATTCCAACTATAAATGCCAATTGGCTTACAACACTTATGATCTCTCTAGCTCATAAAGGATTTTTTTCGTTCCATACATTATGTCTTTTATAGCATATCCAATGAACCTCGGCCGAGACATCTTTATGTTTGCATGCCGAGCTCCAGTACGGTCGTACGCATCGAAATGCTAAGGAATTCCATGCCTCAGCGCATCCAAGCGAAGCTCCGCCATGAGCAGACCATTCCCTGAACCTGTAAGCAATCTAGTGGGGGATCAGTACTAATCCTCTCGCGTACTGATGAGATCCACTCGCCCAAACTAACACTAAGTAATTTAGTGAACATGCATCTTATTCGGTGGTCTTTCTATTATTACCTTAGGATCAGTTTCAAGGCAAGATTCAAGGCAGTAAAGCATGCTATAGATAATAACTAATTCATAAATGTGTCCATTACCATGTCCCTGCAACAAACTGTTAATCATATAATGTACATAACAAGGTATAATCGTGCATATTTCCTTCTCCAATTGCCAAGCCTACAACATATTACCAACAAACTACTCTAGCATAATCATAGGGGTGGCAGGATGTACGCCTGCACCCAATTCTAATCTTAGCCCACCGGCCCTATCTATATGAAAGGTCATGGCATATCGAGCCATAATGGACTGTATCTCAACGTAAGTCCGCGACCGCTCCCCATAGGGTTGATAGCCCTGTATCCGAAGGATCCGAACTTACTTGTACTGTACCTTATCATATTAGTGGTCGGTCGCAATCCGTCCTAATGAACTGTACTACAAATACCAATCATAATTCCTTCCTAGACCGAACAGTCTCGGTGCCCCAGTCATAACACGTTCGAGGGAAGCAAAACCCGTGCACAGGTTATCCAAGTCCATTGACCATGCAATACGCACAAAAGTTAAGAAGCCACCACAATCACAAGCTCATTCTCAAGTCCACCAACTCGAGTTATCGTATATCTATCTCAAGTTCCATCGACACTATGCCCAAAACATCTGTATTGATGCACAATACCCCAACGGCATAGGTCCAAATACCTTTATACTACATAACGCGTTCCATTTCTAAGTCATTTATAAAATGACAGTTCCGTGGCATCTGTGCCACAAGTGTATACTTCGATACACGAAGTATATCTTTCAATGTTAAACTCTGTGACGTTACGCTGAGTCATTCGTAGTCTCCATGAACTGATGCACGCTCAACGCCATATTCAGTGTTCTAGGCCTAGTGTTCAATGTTCTTTGAGTCGTGCACTTAATACATATCTTAATATTTCCTTTTAATGTTCTACCATCAATGTCCTACCATGACCCGTGCACTTGATGCATGTTGCCTCAATTGTTCAATTTTCTATTCTTAATGTTCAACCCACATTACATTAACACTTATCCGCACAACGCACATGGAATTTAATAGAAATACAAGCACGATGTGATTCATTTATTAGGCATGAAGGAGTAGGGGAGAAGGGTATAATCCCGCCTATCTTAAGCCAATCTGTCCAACGCTTCGTCGAGCCGATGCGGCCCGATACCTTACTTCATTGTACGATCATCTCGTCCGAGCTAACCAAGTGAGCACTTCGTGCTCGTTCGTACTCATCCACTAATTCGGTCTATTGCCTACGCCTCGGCTTGTTGCAAGGGACTCCACACAATATCTACACATAAAACCAACTCAATCAACACTTCTTCAAATTGTAATCATACCTCCTCGAATCAAACTCGTAACCAATCAACTTAATGTAATGCACCTTACGGTGCGGGGCATTACATAATATACCACTCAGAACAAGGTTCGTCCTCGAACCGAAACCAACACTTTTTGTGTCAAAAAAATTTAATTTTTTGTGTCAAAAATAATTGGGGGTTTTGTTGCATAGTTTTTTTAATTTCATCTTCAAGGAGGTTAGTGAGAACCATATGAGAGTTTTTTTAAATTTTTCTTCAAGGGTTTTGTTGGAACGAGAACCCTATGAGAATCCTTTATGACTTTGCCCTAGGTTTTTTTGGAGTGTTTGCAGTTTCTTGATTGGGTTTTTTTGGAGAGAGAACCCTACAACAATGTGTGATTCTTCTTTATTTTTTTGTAATTTTTGGTTCATTATCACATAATGTATTAGTTTTCCATGTTCTATAACTGTTTGTTTTATTAACTACAAGGAAAGTATCTGAGGTGATTTTTCTTCTTCTTATGTTTACAATTTGGTAATGACCACAAGCCACTGATGGTGGTGTTTTAGTTAATATTGTGACAAAGTGATGATTCCAATTCACTGAAGTTTCTTTTAATATTGTCTTTGCTTGATTTTCGTATATGGTGTGTGCAATATTCATCTCCGCGAACATCCCGACAATATCTTAGTTTATAAAATTCACTTAAGTTATGCACTATACGCACTAGGAGCGAGAATTGAATCTGAGCACTGATAGCACTAATACTATGTAAATCCTGTCACTAGATCAAAACTTTCAAAATTTATCAAAAAATATTTATTTAAACGAAGGTTAGAATTATATATTTATATTATTCCGATAATATCGATATATATTCATATTAATTTCTTTGTTACAGATGGAGCATGTGGGTATGGCTCCTTCGGAGCGATGCTCAATGGCGGAGATGTATCTGCTGCTTCCAGGTGAAATGCACCAATGCCAAATACTGTTATGATAACAACGTGACGATCGTGATCACCGATTCATGATTGAGCAGCTGCACCGACTTCGTGCTGAGACATCGTGCCTTCGTGCAGATGGGTTAGACGACCAACGTCATGGCTTCTCTGTTTGCTCTTGGGCTGGTTGGCATCGAGTTCATGAGGTACATAAAACCTTACCTAGAAGACTTTGGTGCATCCTTGCTTCTGTATTGGGCACGTAAATTAGTCTTCTTCTTTCATAGATTTTGCAAGCAAATTGAATTAAGATTTGACATGCATGGATGCATGCAACTTAATTTGCAGGGTCTCTTACAGCTATCCATACAAGAACATCACCTTCAAGGTGGATGAGAACAGCAACAACCCTTACTATGTGGCCTTTGTAATATGGTACCAGCAAGGAGATTAGGATTTCACTACAGTTCAACTATGCGAGGTATACACAAATTTCTTCTAAATTTTCTCGTCTCAATATGTTTGTTTTTTGGAGAGAGAACCCTACGATAATGTATAATTCTTTATTTATTTGTACTTTTTTTTGCCATGATCACACATGCAATGTATTAGTTTTCCATGTTCTATCACTGTTTATTTTATTAACTACAAGAACAATATCCAAGGAGATTTTTCTTCTTCTAGAACTCATACACTCATGACACATCAAGATGCATCACATGAGCATCAAGATGCATCACATGATATGTAACACATACACTCTGTTACTTGACTTCACATAGGGATTGAAGTCTTTATAACTCTCAAATCCTATTGTCTCAGATCTTGTCTAGCTGAGGATATCTAACCCTCAATTTTTTTTATTGTTACATATTCTGGGCCCAAAGAAAAGAATTAGTTGGTTCAGTTGGCTTGGTAGAGAGAATTAGTTGCACACCTACATTTTTTAGTGTGTACATGAAGGCATATAAAGTGATGAGTATGGGTGTATCAAAAACATATTGTTAAATGTGATTGAAACTTTAAAAAGTAAAACAAATGGTTGATAGTATTGTTATAGCTTAGATCGATCTTCATGACATATGTAGCTCCCAAACAGTACTGGTTCTCTTTCTCCCATGATTCCATGGATCTTCAGTCTTATATGAAGAATTCTTGTTGTCTATTGGATTTTGTGGCACCTTACTTACTGTAGTTCAATAACTTATAATCTTATAGGGATCAGACTTATACTTTCTGCGAACAGTAAATATTCAATTATTGGTCATCTCCTTTCTTTATCAGTCTCCTTCCTCTACAAACTATAGAAGTGACATTATAAAAGTGATAGACAGGTTTGTTCATGAATCGCTGTACTGTTGAAACCTATTTTTCTACTCCTACTAGATTCTACAACTAAAGGACATCTGCAACATGGCTTATGTGATACCTAACATAATGACAATTATTTTCAGAGACTTACATGTATGAACTAACAATTGCCTAACTTGAGTATACCTGTTTCGTAGTTACAATGTACACTTGAGAGCTTGCAAATTTCAAAGCATCCATTATACCTGGATATAATTTGCAGGGATATCTTATGATCAGTTTCAGTCTCTGGATCTCTTCTCATTGCGAAGAACATCTACTAAAGAATATTGTAGCCATGCTCATCTTCTATATCATCAATGTGCAGAGAGCTACTTAGTTAACATATTTTATTTCAAGTTTTTAACAGGATGCAGAAGTAATATGATATACTGTGCTTACTAGGCAACATTCTATTTTTTTAATATTCAACTGTACATGTCAAATCCCTGATTTGAAAAGCTATACTTGTTTCATAAGCATGGTATGTTCTTAAAAGAAAAAAGCGATATAATTTGCAAGGTATGCTTGCTATTACACATTCTAAATTTAGCTAGAATAGTTATAATGTTTGAGTTCTTATCTTATCTCTCTGTTTTATGCCTGATTCAATTCTTATTTTCCTACACATTTTCTTTGTATATCGAAGCATAACACCTAAACATCCTAAGTTGATATTTTATTACTTCAAATTTTGGATTAATGAACAATCTTAGATCTTTCTTCTTGAGTAGACATACAGATAACTACTCTATTGTTATTCTTGGTCCTGGACTTGTCATTTTTAACATTACGAAATCTATGCTAGACTTATGCTTTCTTAAGTTTCTTTTATACTGAATACTTACAAAAAGAACCAACAACTGAAGGCATCTGAAACTGTTAGCTAAACTGTTAATTAGTACACATCTATATGGAATTGCTTATTGGTATACTTATATTATAGTACTATCCTTATTTGCTCCTTACTTGCACATATACACTGGTATATAGATATTATAGTACTCTCCTTATTTTCTCTAGGATATTGTTTCCTTGTTGTTGGTCATTAACATAAATTGGTAATTTGTGCTCTTGTTCTCTCAGAATCTACGCACATAGAAAATGAAGGTGCTGTGAATATGGGAGGGATGTGCTCCGACCGGATTGCCACTTATTTTTGTTTTATTATACTCAGTTTTGGATATTTAAGATGTTTGGCAACTACATACTTTGGTTGGATATGTTTGTTGTTGGACAAGTATTGGATATTTGTGGTTGGACGTGTGTTAATTGGATGTATTGAAAGTTTGTGGTGTATGAACAATATACAGTTTGTTAATATAAAATTTGGGTTTTACTTGTCATTTGATGTATTCTGGATTATTGATATTATGTGTGTGTTCGATTTGTTATAAATAAAATTTTGGCTATACAAAATTTAGCTTCGCTTGACGGTTATAAAACGTCAACAATTAACTCAATCCTGTAGTAGAAGGGCTTTTCTTGACGGCTAATAGCCGTCATCTAGGTCGGAGTCAAGAAACGTTTTCACCTATATTGACGGTTTCTAAAAAGTGCTACCTTGACGGCTAAAAACGGTCAAGAAAACTACTTCATATGACGGCTAAAAACTGTCAAGAAAAGCCTTGTCTGCGACCGTCAAGAAAAGGGAGGGGGTATTTTCTTGACTCCAGCCTACTTGATGGATCCGCAACCGTCAAGATACCCATTTCTTGACGGAGAAAAGCCGTCAAGAAAAGCCTTTTTTCTTGTAGTGCCTCTAGCCACTGGATCCACCACTGATCGCCACTGGATCTGCCGACGGTGATGTCGATCCAGCAGCGGCGGTGTGGGTCTAAGACCAGCAAATTTGAAGCAGTTACGGTCGTCAAGATCAACCTCGTGCGGTGCTGGCGGTGGCCAAAGATGTGTCAACGAGGCTCAACGTGATGATGAGGGTTCAAGATCCAACGATGGGGTCGCTGCTGGTGGTGAACAGCGATGGCTCGAACGATGGGACTAAGAGAAGACACGCCGGAGGAGGTGCAGACACGGCTAAGGAAGGCGGTGGTGCAGATGCAGTGTCGGCCGAGGCTGGCCGGACACAGCGGTGACCATGTTTAGGGTTACGTCAGGTACATGTCTGTATTTGTGGACACAGGTACACGGCTTTGGAATTGTAATTTGGGTGTCGAAAAATGTATGGTGTGTCTGTATCGGATGGACACGATGAATATAAATGTAATAGCTAGTAAATACTAAGAAAATGAAATGGACACAGACACGACACAGTCATTAGGACTAGGTAAAAAAATGGGAATAATTAGTGCTAATTACAATTAGGGGTATTTATAGGAGTAAATAGGAAGATCCTAGAATCTTAGACACATGGGTTAGGAGGGAATATTCTAAAAAATATTCCATAGAATATGCAAGATTCCCAAGGAATATTTTTTGGGATTAATTAGCACTAATCCCTCATTAATTAAGGGATTTGTAGAATATTCTCACTTAATCCAAATGGATAAGCATTCCACCATGGACTCCTAAGTAATTACTTATAAAGCCACACCCTTTCCTAATATTACAATTATGACATTCCCTAATTAGAAAAATTGTCATCCTTTAGCAAAATATAAATAACTCTCAAAACAAATATTTCTAAAAATAATAGAAATATATAGAAAAATAATAGACTTCTAAATAATTACCAATGATAATAATTCTCAAAATTAATAATGAGAAAAATTAAGATTTTGGAGAAATAAAAATAATCGAGATTTTAAAAACAGGGGGTTACAAAATGTGCATGGGTTGGGTATTGGTTAGGTAGCATAGGTAACTCACACTTAATTGTGTGATGTTTACTAGATAGCACCAAACCAATCAATGACAACAACTTCATATTTATGCAATGTGTATATTTTTTATTTTTTTTATTGAAATTTGTTATTTATAGTTCATATATTTACAAATTTGTTATTTCATATGTCTTAAGAAGGTGATACTCAACCACCTACAAGTTCTAAAGCCACAAATGTGCCTATATCTAATCCTAATTCGAGGCTTCGGGCTTCAAGAAAACCTACGAAAAAAGAGCTCTGTATTGGATAGATTTTAAGGAATTTATTGATGCAGATGGTCGTCCAAAAGCAAGTTACAAGAATTGTAAAAGAATACCATTGTCATAGTAAATTAAATGAGACTAGTAATGTAAAGAACCATTGGAATGCATGTCCATTGAATCTTTTTTATCCTAATCAAACAGTACTCAACTTGCAGTCAAATGCAAAGGGCAAGGACAAAATACTAACTGGTTGAAATTTAATAAAGGCGAGGTGAGAAAGACCTTGACACGTATTATTATCGTTGATGAGCTTCTGTTTCGGTTTGTAGAGTGTGAAGGATTTAGACACTTAATGAATGTTGCGTGTCGTAGCTTTCATATTCTAGCAAGATGGACTGTGGATGGGATTCTTATGATATTTACTCTATTGAAAGAGTAAGTTCAAACATACTTGAAAGAGTCCAAGCAAATGGTTTGTCTTACGACGAATACTTGGACAACATGGTAAAAAATTAATTATATGGGTCTTACGGTATATTACATAAACGATGATTGAGAGTCGAAGAAAAAATAATAAACTTTTGTCCAATATTAAGCCATAAAGGTGAGGCCATAGAAAAAACGGTAGAAAAAGTGCTTACTTGATTGGGGGTATTGATAGGATATTTACCATCACGGTATACAATGCTAGTTCCAATAATGTTGTTAGTTCATATTTAAGCATGAAGATTTAAAATTGGGAAAATAGCATTCTACAATGCAAATTTTTACACATGTGGTGCATTGCACATATCATCAATTTTGTTCTAGTTGAGGAATTGAAATTGATGTCTCCATCGGTTGATCACGTTCCGAATGCGATAACATATGTGAGACATTCTCTTTATCAATTTTAAAATTTCAAGGAGTGTATTGGAGCCAAAAAAATATAAAGCAGAAAGTTGTTGTGTCTTGATTTCAGCATCCGCTGGGATTCTACATTTTTGATGTTGGACACCGTGCAAATGTTTGAAAGTGCCTTTGAGAAATTTGTCGGACAAGATTCGTGGTTCAAAATAGAGCTACCAGAGAATGATGGGTATCCTGAGGATAATTGGGCTAATGCAAGAAGATTGTATACTTTCTTAGAATACTTTTATGAACTTAACTTGCGTATCTCGGGATATTTGTATGTCACTTGCAATAATTTCTTTGATGAAATAACATAAGTGATGACTTTAACTTGTCTCTAATAGCCGATAGAATGAGAGAAAAGTATCAAAAGTGTTGTAGGGACATTGAGAATAAATATGATAATATTTTTTGCACCAATTTTTGATCTCTGACATAAGTTACATGGAATATGCTCTAGATCATCTCTATGGTCCAGAGAAGTGCGATTCCATGAAAAAAAGTAAAAAAGTGTTACGTACTTTATGTTTAATAAGTACAAAAATATGAGCGCTTCTCAAAGTGGTGGTACAACTACTACTAGTGAAAGAGTTGAACCTTCTAGTAAAAATCAACCGTGCACTACTTGCAATTGAAAAAGTTTCTGAAAGCCCAATTCAAGAATATAAGTTGGAATTGGATGTCGGTCATACTAAATCAGAGTTTGATTGTTATCTAGATGAGAGTGTTGTAGATGATGATGATGATGATGATGATGATGATTTAATCTTTTGGCGTGATGGCAGCATAATTCTCCTCATTTTTCCAACCTTTCAAAGATGGTTCGGAATGTGTTGACCATTCAACATATCTACCGTAGCTTCTGAGTCCGCTTTTAGTATGGGTGGTCATGTGCTTGATGCACATAGGAGTTCTTTGACGCAAAAATTGTTCAACTCTAATTTGTTGTCAAGATTGGTTTTGAGGCCTTCCAGTCGACCAATTGTATCTATTATCGTAGAGAATTTTGAATACGTCTATAAAGTTGAAATGAGTAATTTAAAATTCATTGTTTCATTTATATTAAGATTTGGATTTTTTGTGTTTTAACTTCTTTATTGATTCATTCTCGTTTAGATTTGTGTAAGTTAGTGGCATAATCAACATCTACAAGCAAGGTTTGATTACTTTTTGTCGTTAAATTTGGAGACTATATTTGAATATTATATTGTGGAGACTATATATGGATTAATGTTACTGGTATGTCATTTAGACTTTATATTTTGAGGATTATTGTATTCGTGAGACTATATTTGGGAGACTACATTTGGGAGACTATATTTGTGAGACTTTATATTTAGGAGACATACTATAATACTGCTTGCTCTAGATTGGTCTTTGGTGTTGCTGCAAGTTACTGCTACATATTGTAATACAAAATACTGTTGTTTTATTCTTACTGTTATATCTTCTGGTAATGCTACATATTGTATGTCTGCTGTTACTGCTATATGCTGTTACATAGTCTTGGATTTTGCTGTTATTGCAGCCAGTGGCGAGGCATTTGCTGCAGCCAGTAGCGAGGCATAAATTGTAGCCATTGGCGAGACATAAACTGATATGTAATTTGGTATACCTATGCTGCTAGTTTGTTTCTTGAAAATTCTGTTATCATATTATATGAGAAAGTGACAATGATAACGATGGATTGAGAAGAGGTGGATTGATACTACATGACATCATACTATGATACAAAAATTAGCCATATCTGAGCTACATTTTAGTTTTTTCTTCTTCTTATTTTCATTGTGTTGTCCAGGAGAAGCTAGGGGATGAAGCCACATCTAAGTTTAACCCAATAATTTAATGTAAGTATCACTTGAAAATTGATTGACACATCTAAGTTTATAAGTATCTGGCCATATCTGAGCCACACTTCAGTTTATAAGTATCACTTTCTTAGGATATTTATAGACAAAAGGAGTCTTCAACACAAAAATTAGATATTTATGTCTTCCTCCACTAGCACTCATGCTAAGTCCATGATGACCAACAGTTATTGACCTGCAGGATTAGGAAGGATTAGTTCTTGAGCAGTTGTATATTTTAGCAATGCGTACCTAAAGAGGGAGAGAATAGTGGCTGGTGAGTGGACTACCAAATCAAAACATGTTCTTCCTTCCATATTATTGGAGTGTCCTCGTCCCATTTGCACTGGTACATTCCTTCCTCGATGATAATTAGCCATAGATCATGAGAATGCAACAATGTCAATAAAGAAGGTAGCTAGTGAGAACTATGGTTTGAAACTTTTATCGAATATGTATAAGGATATATGACTTATTTGCAAGATGTAACACCTGTTGATATGGTCTTCAATCCATTAGGAGTACCCTCATGAATGAATGTGGGACAGATATTTGAATGCTCACAAGGGTTAGCTATTTTGATCTTTTGACGTTTTCGTTATCCAAGTTGATTCTTGTTAGAAAGAAAGGCACGCGAAGTGAGGATACGATTCTATCGTGAAGAGGGCATCCTCTGTCCCTAACTGAGATAGTCAATCTTCCATAAAGCCCCTAAGAGAAAGATAAGAAGAGCATGAATAAAAGACAGAAGGAAGAATCCAGAGTCATTACGCTTGGTAGTAAGGCAAGGAATGATAGCAAGAGTGCTTTACGAGAAAGAATCCTTTACCCTTTTTCTCTTTGACCTTGACCTAGCCCTTGCTTTGCTCGTTTGACACCTTGACTGGCTAACTAAGAGACTAGTCTAGTCCGCTTTCTAGCTGAAAAAGTAAGTAGGTAGGGTGTTGAAAAACTTATCACCTGGACTAAGGTTATCCTATTTCCTTTGCAGATTAAGCAGGCACTTTTTTCTTTTCAAGTGGGGTGAAGCTGTGCTTACGGCTACGTTCATATTAAACAGAGTGCCACATGCAACGTCGGAAGACCCACAGTCAACAACGTTGAGTTCATCATCTCTGTTAACGTTCTGTTCTTCCTTTCTGCAACACCATATAATTGAGGGGAGTATGAAGCAGTCATCTCGTTGACAATTCTATGTTCTCTGCAGAACGATATGAATTCATGAGACCTATACTCTCTATCTCGATCACTTCTGAGTCTCTTAAGTTGTTATTCGGTTTGATGCTCCACATTTGGAGATAAGCCCTAGACTAGACATCTTGTTTATTCTTTTACAATAAACATGTCCTAGTCTATTATGCCACAACTCAAGAGGATAACCAGAAGAAGAGGCTGCATTTACTATCTCCATTGGCATTACAAGTTGAAGTTTGAACATCCCCTCGGCACAAAAGGCCTTTCCGAGTTGACATGAAAAGAAATTGACATAGAAAAGTAATTGCAAATTCTGATACTCCTCTCAGCTATATACTTCCTCTTATATATGAGGAATTACAATTGTTATTACCAAACTAACCTCAATAGGAATAACCAATTCCCTGTTGATTGGACCAATTAAATAACTGATTGGCTGAGCTGGCAATTTCCTATAGCCAGAGCAACTTCAAAGGAAACAGTTGGCGGAAAGGTCTATGGAGTGAACATTCTCAATTGTCAGGTATCCATATTGTACTAATCTTGATGGATACCTAACAATTCCCTTTCCCTTAAACTAACCTTGTCTCAAGGTCAAAATAATGGTAACTTTGGGTGAATTGTTCACAAGGAACCCAAGTAGCAGAGTTGGGGTCTCCTTCCTTTATTATACTAGCAAATCTATTGCTGCCCTACCATTCCTGGGAACTACCTCATGTCCAGAATATATTCAGGCTCAAGTATCACTTCTTTAATATTACTAGGAGCTCATGATTTAATGTAAACTTTTGAACTTATATGTTTCTTTAATTGAGAAACATGAAAAACTAGATGAAGCTGAGATTCCCTGGGTAAATCCAGTTTATAAGCTATATTGGCCACCCTGGAGAAAACTTTGTATGGTCCATAATATCTTGGAGAGAGATTTTGTGGTCGCCTGTGAGCAAGTGAGATCTACTTATATGGCTGGACCTTAAGATAGACTAAATCTCCTACTGAAAATTCTCTTTCACTCCTATGCTTGTCAGCATATTTTTTTTCATTTTATCCTGTGCTAATATTAGATTATCCTTTAGTAATTGGAGGGCATTATCTCTTTGTGCCACTGATTCTGCTACTTCCCTGTCTTTAGGTACTTCTGGTACATAAGTGAGTAGGTTAGAAGGAGGCCTACCATACACTGCCTCAAAGGGAGTGATCTTAGGTGATGTATGCCAGTTAGTATTAAACCAATACTCTGCCCAAGTCAGGAATTTGCTCTACTGTTTGGGTTTGCGACTACAAAAACACCTCAAATACCCTTCAATACTCTTGTTGGTAACTTCTGTCTGTCCATCAGATTGGGGGTGGCAAGCTGTACTGTACTTAAGTTCTATCCCATATAATTTGAAGAGCTCCCTCCAGAACACACTTGTGAATAGTGTCCCTATCAGATACAATGGTGTAAACCCCATGGATTTTAGGGTTCTTTAAAAAAAATAAAATAAATTATTTTCGATGGATATTTTATTTTCATTAGTTTGATCATTAAATGTACTTCTCTGTGATTTTAATTTTTGGAGTGTCAGGGATGTCAATCTTGTTGGCCCATTAGCTAAATGATCACACCTGATTTTGATAATCAACAATAACTTAAGTCGATACACAAAATATACAAACTACTACAGATGTTACAGGTCACTGAAATCAATATCAATTAATGTACTACGTCTGCATCCTGCATCTACAAAGAACATTGCATCGTCATCCAAAAGTAATTGTGTCGGAATCCAGATCTAGTCATTTTATATTTCTTCTGTAATTTTTACTTTATTGAGTCTAGGAAATATAAAATGTGAGATCGTTCGAAATATTACTGGCTTAGGTTTTCTCAGTCCACAAATCCAAAAGCCTACCTAATCCCACAAAATTCTACATATCTATATAGCCAAAAACCCTATGCAAGTTGGATCAACAAAAATCCCATTCTGACTAGAAAGAATTCGGCCATAACTCTGACCGAGTTTGGTCCGAGTTCGGACCGAGTTCAGTCAAGAATTTTTGAATTTCTGTTGCCTCCAAATCTGCATGCAACATTTGAATGCGATATTTTAGCATCCGACCTCAGCCCGAGTTCGGTCACGAAAAATACTATAAATAGAGAAGGATTTTCACATTTCTAATCAGTCATTCACTCTTCTATCTATATCTTCCTAAGTGTTTTTATCGTTCTAAAGCTTTCAAATCTCGCCTATACCACTCTTAGCCAAAGCCAGTAACCTTATGCTCGATTTAGATCGAGTCTTTGGTTCAAAGAGTTGTAAAGAGGTTGTAATCAGAAAACTTTTTAGTTTTCGTAAGTTTTGTTGGAGTCGGTCGTGCGCTCGTCACCAAGGCACGATGTTGTAAAGAGACGACAAGCTCTTATTTAGCTTGTGAATAGTATATTAACAGCAGACAAGAGTACTCGCGACTGGATTAGTCCTCTCAGAGGAAAACCAGTATATATTGTGGTGTTCACTGAGTTTGATCTTCTATCTCTTGATTACTGCATTTAATTTACTGTCTCTTTTATCTGCCGAAGTTTATAATATGTTAATTTTTAAAGTGGTGATTATTTTCGCTGCACACACACACACACACTCTATTCACTCCCCTCTAGAGGTGCTCAGCGGTCCTACAATTGGTATCAAAGCGGGTTATATTCTAATATAATACTCTAGAGAGTATATATGGCAGCCATGAAATCAATATTCAACGGTGAAGGGCAATCCACAAATAGACCCCTACTATTTGATGGAACAAACTACACATATTAAAAAACACAAATGAGTTTCTTTCTAAAGTCTCTTGACTTTGATCTTTGGTCTATAGTAGTTGACAGTTATAAGAAACCATAAAGAATAGTGATTGAGGGTGTACTTATAGACAAGCCACACGACAAATACACAGACGAAGAAAAAGACAAAGCTAGTCTAGATGCACGTGCCATCAATGCACTATTCTGTATAATTGACAAGACGAAGTTTAATCGTGTTTCTACCTATACCACATCTTATGACATTTGGAAACTTCTTGAGGTAACTTATGAAGGTACCTCCCAAGTGAAAGAGTCCAAAATTAGCAGACTAACACACGAATATGAATCATTTAAAATAAAACCTTGCAAGTCAATTGCACAGGTGTTTACTCGTTTTCTAGATATTACTAATCCTTTGCAATCACTTGGTCAGGATTACAGTAACCATGAGAAGATCAGAAAGGTGCTACGAGCTCTAATCAAGAATTCAAAACCAAAGGCAACTGCGATCATTGAAGGAAACGATCTCACCACAATGACTCTGGAGACACTTATGGGTAAGCTGATGACCCATGAGTTGGACTTATAAGAATTTGAAGAAGCAACCCCAAAGAAAAATCTATCGCCTTCAAAGCACAAGCAAAAAGAGTTACATATAATGATTCTAACGAAGAATCATCTAGTGGTGATGAGCAACCCTGCTAGTAAAGAACTTCAGAAAATTCTTGAAGTTTAAGAGATCAAACCGAAAGAAGAAGGACGTCTACGAAAGCAATAAAGAAGAAACTATATGCTTCGGATGCAAGAAGTCATGGCATATCAAGAAGGACTGTCTACTGTCAAAGAAAAGCAGTCCATATGATAGATCAAGATCAAGCAGGAAGGCTAAAATAGGTCAAAAGTATGCAAACACAAGTATCTGGCACGAAAGTGAGGCCAGTGAGTCAGAGGAGGAAGACAGACTCTACAGTACTGCCAATGTATGTCTTATAGCATTTGATAAGGTATACTCTAACCCTCTATACGATGACTTTCCTTTCGATGAATTAGAGACAACCTTTAGAGAACTACTTGACGAACACAGAAATGTGTTAGGCAAGTATAAGCAATCTCACAAAGAGGTTAAGGCATGCACAACCGAAGTAGCAAGATTATCTAATCTTCTTAAAGACATTAAAGAGACATCTGCTATTGGTAACATAGATGAGATATCCATGCTCAAAGTAGACTATCATGAGGTATCCTTACCATCGAAAAGAAAGAAAGAGACTATGTCAAAATGCAAGATCTTTATGACATAGAGAAGAAGAGACACTTAGTCGCAAAACAAAGACTTATTGATATGACTGCCAAATATGAAGAGTCTTGTGTGATTTCTAAAAAGTTAGAAATTAATTAGGCAAACAGGCCATCCCTATTACACAGCCTAAGGTTAGTCCTAATGCTAAGCATACAACCAAGAGGACTAAACCACAGAAAGTACGCAAGCAACACGCCAATCACAATTAAGCTTTCACATATAGGTTTCAAAAGAAGACATAAAAGTATGTCAACACAGAAACAAAGATCACATTTTCAAAACTTACTTGTACGTGCTATGGTACTCACGGGCACATATCACAGTATTGTCCAGCAAAAAAACTTGTTGACAATCAAACACTTGTTTGGATTCCGAAGACTAATCTGAAAGGACCCTCGAAGAAATGGGTACCAAAGAATTCATCTATTCATTTTGTAGGTGGACCCTCAACCCTCTTATGCTAGAAGCAAGTAGATCCTCGATAGCGGATGTTTGCAGCACATGACTGGTTATGCATCTTTGTTCGCTACGTTATCGATAAAGAAAGAAGGAAACGTTTTCTTCGACAATAACTTGAGAGGTAATATTATTTGTAACGACACTGTTGGTATGACTCCCTACCAGTAATAAAAGATGTTTGTCTAGTTACGGAGTTGAAACATAACCTACTAAGTATAAGTCACTTGGCGGATAATGGTTATGGCATCAACTTTGTAAAAGATAAATGTTCTATATATGATTTGTCATCTGGTAATCCCGTATATGAAGGGATTAGTGAAGACAACATTTATGTTTTCCTTTTAGAGATTACTAACAATGTAGGAAAGTGCATGATAGCAAATCAAGATAAAAGTTGGCTACGACACATGAGGCTAGGACATGCCAACATGAACACTATCTCACGACTATGCACCAAAATGCTGGTAAAAGGACTCCCGAAAATCACATTCAAGAGAGATATGGTATGTGCTGACTGTGAAAGAATAAAGCAACTAGGTCAACTTTTAAATCCATCAAAATTATAAGTACTTCAAGACCTCTGCAGTTAATTCATATAGATTTGTTTAAGTCTAGTACAGTCGCTAGTCTTGGCGGTAAGCTCTACGCTTTTGTAATTGTTGATGATTTCTCTTATTATACATAGGTTTTCTTTTTATCAAATAAAAGTGATACTATTTTTGAATTTCAAATATTTTGTAAAAAGGTACAAAACAAAAAAGACTTCATGATTACTCTTATCCGAAGTGATCATGGTGGCGAATTCGTAAATGCTGATTTTAAAAAATTTTGTGATGATAGTGGATACTAGTATGAATGTTTTTGTCCTAGAACTTTCCAACAAAATGGTATTGTAGAGCGGAAGAATCGTACTCTAAGTGAGATGGCTAGAGTCATACCGAATCAGCATAATCTTCCTAAATATTTGTGGACAGAAGCTGTTAGTACAGCCTATCATGTTTTAAATAGGGTGTTGATTCAACCTATCTCGAAGAAAATACCATATGAGCTGTGGTTTGGAAAGATTCCAAGTATTTCATATTTTAAAGTTTTTGGATGTCGCTGTTTTATTCTGATCACCAAGGACAACTTGGGTAAGTTCGACTCTAAAGCAGATGAAGGAATATTTTTCGGATATGCTGCTAAGAGTAAGGGATATAAAGTTTTCAATACAAGATCTATAATTGTTGAAGAATCTATTAACGTTACCTTTGATGAGCTCACTAGTCACAGATCTAGCGACAATGATGATAAAGATGCACAGAATAAGACCAAGTCATCTAAAGATACTGCTACCAAAGAGAGCCCTTTAGAAAGTTTAACAAAAATAAAATTCTTGCCAGACCATCCAGAGACACTCGTCATAGGTGATGTATCAAAAGGTGTAAGTACATGTTCTTCTATTAAAAATACTAATATAACAACTAATGTAGCTTTTGGATTGATGTCATGCAAGAGGAACTAAATCAATTTGAGAGAAACCAAGTTTGGAAACTTGTTCCTGAACCTATTGGTCAATCAATAATTGGTACCAAATGGGTGTTCCAAAATAAACTAAGTGAGGATGGACAAGTTCTACATAATAAAGCACATCTAGTGGCACAAGGTTATAATCAAGAAGAAGGTATTGATTATGACGAGACATATGCTCATGTTGCTAGACTAGAAGCTATCCGCATGTTTTGTGCATTTTCTTGTTTCACAATTTCAAACTTTTTCAAGTGGACGTGAAAAGTGCATTTTAAAATGCTTTTTTTAAAAGAGGAAGTTTTTGTGAAACAACCTCGTGGTTTTGAAGATGTTCAAAAACCCGACCACATCTTCAAACTTAGGAAATCACTCTATGGACTCAAACAAGCACCTCGTGCTTGGTATGAACGCCTAAGTGCCTTCCTATTTGAAAATGGATTTTCAAAAGAAAGAGTTGATACTACTTTATTTATCAAGTCTTCAGATGATAATATTCTTCTTGTACAAATTTATGTAGATGACATAATATTCGATTCTACTAATGAAAAACTTTGTCAAGAATTTGCTAAGTGTATGCAGAGTGAGTTTGAAATGGGTATGATGGAAGAGCTAAACTACTTCCTAAGACTCAAGATCAAACAGCACTCACCGAGAACATTCATCAACCAAGCTATACGAAGGATTTACTGAAGAAGTATGACTTCGACAACGAAAAGCCTATCGAAACTCCAATGGCTACATCAACTCGGCTTGACATTGATGAAAGTGGCAAACCAGTCGACCATCGTTAGTATCGAGGTATGATTGGTAGTTTATTATATTTAACTGCTAGTCTCCCTGATATAATGTTTAGCATTTGCATATGTGCTAGATATCTAGCTAATCCTAAGGAATTACACTTATACACCGTTAAGCGTATCTTCCGATACCTTGAGGGAACTTCTACAGTTGGCTTGTGGTATCCCAAAACCATATCTTTTGACCTGATAGGTTATTCAGATGTAAATTTTGCAGGATGCAAAGTAGACCATAAAAGTACCAGCGGTATATATCATTTCCTAGGAAAAGCTTTAGTCTCCTGATTTAGCAAGAAGCAAAATTCTGTAGCGCTATCAACGACTGAGACTGAGTATATCGTCGCATGATGTTGTTCTGCTCAAATTTTATGGATGAAGCAAACCCAAGAAGACTACAATCTGCACTACACTGTGATAACACTAGTACAATAAATTTGACTAAGAACCCTGTTTGTCATCACGCACGAAGCACATAGAGATACGTCTTCACTTTTTACGTGATCACCAACAACACGGAAATATTTGCTTAGAATTCATTGACACGGATAATCAATTAGCAGATATTTTCATAAAACTGTTGGCTGATGACCGTTTCAATTATCTGCGACGCGAATTAGGCATACTTGAATTTTAGATTCATAATGCGTTATGTTTAATAAAAATTCTTACAACTTGCGACTTTAAGATGTATTAATTGAAGTTATTTTGGGTACAAGTCGAAAGGGCCCTTCTGTCAAAAAGACATAAAAGTCTAAGTGACACGGTACCAAGTGTCTTCAGACTATCGCTAGCTGGGATCCGGACCCTACAACTAACCCAAAGTAATAGATATTACTAAATGGATGAATTAAAAGTTATTAAGTCTATTTATTATTTATTATGCATAGAATAAAATGGAAAAAAAAGTGGCCGAACTCAGTCAGCGCTCGGACCGAGTTCCGACCGAGTTCGGATGGCGTCGGTTTAAGTTTCCAGAACAGCACAACTAGCCCTGGCCCTCTATTTAAACCCATCTTCTTCCTCTTCATTCTCCATCCGAGAACGAAAACCAAAACCCTAGCTTCCTCTAACACCTCTTCCAAGCTCCTATCTCCAATCTCCTTAGTTCTAAGAAGCTCAAGAAGGTGACCTCTTATAATTTCTTCATTCTTTTTAAGGTATACCTCCATCATTCTCCTTTCATATTCTATGGATCCTAAACTTTTTAATAAAAGGAAAGGTGAGTCCACGGCTTCGTCTTCTACCTCTGACGAACCCACCAATGTTTTCAGTCCCGCTCGCCCTACTGACGACAAAGAATATGACCCTAATTTATTTCCATCTTTGGAAATATCGGACCCGTGGTTTGACGCTTTTCGCTATCGAGAAATTTGTCCTGGGTGATCCGTCAACTTTACTATCTTTTCGGAGTACGCCTCGACTTTTGAAAATTTAGGTCTCCGAGATTTCTTTGAAACCTCTAGTGATATCTTTGATAATATAGTTCGTATGTTTTACTATAATATGCAAATAAAAGACGACGGTAGTATCTATTCTTGTCTCGGTGGAAAAGAAATTGAAATCAAATCAACTAATCTTAGTGAATACTTCCATATGCCAGACATCGGTGAAGCATTAGTTGAGATAAACCGAGTTCAATTTCCTGCCGATATTACCCTTGATTCCCTTAAGGCTGCAATGTGTCATCCTAACCCAATCCCTCGGGGCGGTAAGATGTACGCAAAGCAAATTAATCAACACTTCTATGAGTGGCATCATTTTATCTACTCTGCTTTGTTTCCTAAAAAGGGATCTACTGATGAGATTAACTTTTTCGAGATGTCTGTCATGTACCACATTCACTTCGGTGTTCCTTTCTCTGTTTCTAAGACGTTCATGGCTTGGATGATTAGTTGTAGGAGAGTGGGGTGCAACCTCCTGTATCCCATGCATCTAGCAGTCGTCTTTAGGAGATTTGAAATCAACCTTGATTCATGTCCTATCTCTGGGTCATCTTTTGAGCTGACTAGGACTAGAAAATATCATTTACCTCCACCACCACCCAGTGCTGTTCCTGCTGATGTTCATGCTGATCTAGACGATCTAGCTCCTGCCCCTGCTGCTCCAGGATTTGATCCTCAGTTCTATCAGCGCTTTGATGACTTTGTCACTCTCTCTGGACAACGTTATCAGAGTTATGTCGATGTTGAGTTCCGCCATACCTCTCAAGCACATATCTTGAGGAATGACATTACTGATCTGCACTGGAGTTTGGTGCATCATCCTTCAGCTCCTTTTCCGATCATCCGTCATCCTGGCTTCGACGGACCGAGGTTTGATGATCCGACCACTTTTGGATACTTTGATCCGACTACTGCTTACTTCGATCCTCGGTCGCCTGTTCCTCCATCCGATGATGATGCTCAGATGTGATTTAGGCTTTTGGTTTAGAGTTTTATGATTTTTGCTTGTTGATGATGATCTATGTAATTATGCACTTTGTAGTAGTCCAAACTTCTTCAGTTGGACTTTTGTAGCAGTCATAAACTCTTTTAGTTATGACTTTACGCATTTGGATTTTAGTTGTATTTCCTTTCAGTTATGTTCTAGTTCATGCTATGTGAGCTTTTAGTTAATTTACACTGCTGCTAGTTCTACTGAGATATGACTTGTTTTGGTATGAATATTACTCTGTCTGTTTCTTTGTCTATGTTAAATTTTTGGCTTCACATATTGCGGAGGAGCTACTCATTTTGCGTACATGACAAAGAGGGAGAAGAGAAATTCTAAAATATAAAACGAAAAATTCTATCTCATACTTCTGCGACAAGTCAGGTATATTATTTCAAAGTTACATTTTTTATATTTTGGTATAGACTCAGGTTTGTCAATTATCAAAATGGGAGAGATTGTTGGCCCATTGGCTAAATGGTCACACCAGATTTTGATAATCAACGATAACTTAAGTCGATACATAAAATATACAAACTGCTACAGATGTTACAGGTTACTGAAATCAATATCAAAGAACGTACTACGTCTACATCCTGCATCTACAAAGAACATTGTATCGTCATCCAAAAGCAATTACACCGGAATACAGATCGAGTCGTTTTATATTTCTTCTGTAATTTTTACTTTATTGAGTCTAGGAAATGTAAAATGTAAGATCGTTTGGGATATTACTGGCTTAGGTTTTCTTAGTCCATAAATCCAAAAAGCCTACATAATCCTACAAAATTCCACATATCCATATAGCCAAAAAATCCTATACAATTTGGATCAACAAAAATCCCATTCTGACTAGAAAGAATTCAGCCAGAACTCTGACCGAGTTTAGTCCGAGTTCGGACCAAGTTCGGTCAAGGATTATTGAGTTTCATTTGCCACCAAATCTGCATGCAACATTCGAATGGGATATTCTAGCATCCAAACTCAGTCCGAATTCTGCCCGAGTTCGGTCAGGAAAAATATGATAAATAGAGAAGGATTTTCACATTTCTAATCACTCATCCACTCTTCTCTCTATCTCTTTCTAAGTGTTTTTCATCGTTCTAAATCTTTCAAATCTCGCCTATACCACTCTTAGCCAAAGCCAGTAACATTCTGTTCGATTTAGAGTCTTTGGTTCAAAGAGTTGTAAAGAGGTTGCAATCAGAAAAATTTTCAGTTTTCGTATTCAAGTTTTGTTGGAGTCGGTCGTGCGCTCGTCACCAAGGCACAGTGTTGTAAAGAGACGTCAAGCTCTCATTTAGCTTATGAATAGTGGATTAACAGCGGACAAGAGTACTCGCGACTGGATTAGTCCTCTCAGAGGAAAACCAATATATATCGCGGTGTTCATTGAGTTTTATCTTCTAGCTCTTGATTACTGCATTTAATTTATTGTCTCTTTTATCTGCCCTAGTTTATAATCTGTTAATTTTTAAAGTGGTGATTATTTTTGCTGCACATGCACACACTCTATTCACTTCCCCCTCTAGAGGTGCTCAACGGTCCTACAAATCTCTCGAAACTTTTTCATGAGTTTTGTAGTAGACAAGATTATCTTTTTTTGATGTATCATTACCCTCAAATTTGTTTCCTTGTAGTCTATTTACATCGTACAACTTTCTGGTCATTTTAGGCCATTTGACCATCTACAGTAAAACTTGACCTAACTTCCAATTTATTTTGGGATCGATTCGATCCAACCTAATTGACCTAATAGGTTTTGACCTATTTGGAGTCTATTACAAGCATGCCACCTGTGTTCCATCCAATTGAGCTTTCGTATGCTATTATTTCATCAATGATCATAAATAACTTAAAATTGTAATCATGATCGCACCAAGCCCAAACCTAATCCAATCGACAAATATCCAACCCAATTTATTGTGGCCACTCACATGCACCCTTCATGGCATGTGGGGAAAGTATCGTTCTCTTGTAGCCCCGCTCTCTTTGTTTAATTATTTTGCTAGCAGCCCACAATTTATTTTATCTAATTACTTATTAGTATTATTTGCTAGGTTACTAAGAGTGTATAGTTGAGTGTGTGGATATATAGTGCATATATATCCGTATATATATTTTCACGAATAGCTAATTGATGTTTATCTTCCCATTATGATTGTATAATTTAAATGGTTAACAAGAAAATGTTTATTGTTTGAATATTTTATAATATTATCTAGAGTACATATTATTTTAGAGTGTATATATATATATATATATATATATATATATATTATATATTATATCTATTATATATCATATATATCTATATATATATATATATATAATATTTTTGTGTATATACACACACACACACACACA
>JANAVB010023999.1:16085694-16203129 GCA_029216955.1 Iris pallida | reverse complement strand
TCTAGAAAAATATTTAACATTTGTCAAATTCTGTTGCAAAATGGATTTGAACTTTTTGGTGGATGGAATATGAATAGGTAGGCTTTATAGAAAAGTGGACTAAGATTAACCTAAGCCAGTATTACCTAGTCGATCTTACAATTTATATCCTAAACTCAATAAAGATAAAAATACATAATAAATTGTAAAATGACTCGGACTGAATTCCAATGAAAGTAAGCTTCAGACTGATGATTTTCGTGCTTGATGATGCAGTAGTATGCTTGTTGATATTGATTTCACAATTCCTGAAATGATTAGTAGTAGTTCATATATTTTGTGTATTGACTTAAGTTCATGTTGATTATTAAAATCGGGTGTAACCATGGAATGGGCCAACAATCTCACCTATTTGATAGTTGACAAACTTGAGTCTATACCAAAATATATCTAAATAGAACAAATAAAATTACCTCAAAACAATGATAGAAATGGTAGATGGTAGTTTTCTTTGAATTGTTGATTTTGGTATTGTTACTCTTTCTCTCCCTTTGTCAATAAAAAATGGTTTTGGCTCCCTCGTAATGTGTGAAGGCAATAATGTTCATCAAACAGACAAAATGATACTAAAGAGATAACCAAATAACAACAGTTCCACAAAGTGCATAAAAATAACTAGTACTGAAAAGACTGAAAATGTCATGCATAAAAAGAAAGATACAATCATCATCATCATCACAAAAAGTGCTAATAAAATGTCTAACTGAAAAGTTTAGACATAAAGGAAAACTACATCATAGATCATCATCTATCAGCCCTATCCACAATCTACCAGCTCAAGTCCGCATTACATAGGAGTGTCGTCACCGCCAGGAGCATCAAAGGAAAAATAGATGCAGCAGTAGGATCGAAGTGAGGGAAAGTAGTCTCATCTCCGAACCTGGGTCCTGGGAAGCAGGAGTGAGAAAGTATAGTCACTGGATGTGATGGGTCATGGGAAAGACTCCAGTGGAGATCAACAATACCATTCTGCAATACTTGAGCCTGGGTGATGTGGCGAAACTCTGATTCGAGATAGCTCTTATGACGTTGCGCAGAGAGGGCAACAAAGTCATCAAAATGCTGATAAAAACCATGGTCAAAACCCGGAGCAAGGACTGGAGCAGCAGCATCAGGAGGAGGAGCCTCAGGGTCAGCATCTGGAACAGGCTCAGCACCAGAAGCAGAGGAGGAGTAGGGTATAGCCTAGACCTACTAAGCTCTATGGCTGTGGAGGAATAAGAACAAGTTTGAAGATCGATTTCAAACCTTCGAAAGATAGAGGCCAAATGTATGGGATAGACGAGGTTGCGTCCTGATTTTCTGCAGTTCAGCATCCAAGCCATCATGGTCTTAGGAACAGAAAAAGGAATGCCAAAGTGGATATGATACATGGCGGATAACTCCAAGAAAGTAATCTCATCAAAGGATCCTTTCTTCGAAAGAAGAACAGAGAAAATAAACCTATGTAGTTCATAGAAGTTTTGTCTGAGATGTTTAGAATAGAGTCTTCTAGGAACAGGTCTGGGATGGCAAAGAAGTTCTTTGAAGGAATCGAGAGTGACACCTTCAGGAAATTGGATGTGATGGATATCCACTAATGCTTTACCTACATCAGGAACATGGAAGTATTCACTGATGTCGGTGGCGCTGAATTCCAGTTCTTGCCCAGCAACGCAAGAATAGAAATTTTCGTTAGGTTTTACTTACAAGTTGCAGTAAAACGTACGAACAACGTTATCATAGATGTTCTCGGCTACTTCGAAAAAGTCACGAAAGTTGAGACGGTCGAATTTGGGAGCGTATTCAAAAATATAGTAAAGTTCACACGTGCTCCAGCACATATTCTACGACCAGAAAAGGAATCAAACCAAAGGTCCAAAAATTTCTTGTCAGAAAAAAGACTGGAATCAAAATCATCGGATCCTAGGGTCTAGCTAGACTGAAATATTAGTGGGGACGTAGTCAGAAGAGGAAGATCCTGCATGTGAGGAATCCACCTTTCTTTTCTGACTCTTGGGTGCCATAGATGAGAGGAAGGAGATAATGGAGTACCTTGACAAAACAATGAAGAAGAAGAAGGAGAGGAACAGCCCACAAACTCTTGAGAAGCTCGAAATGAAGGAGGAGGAAGAGCTCTTTGGAGTAAAGGAGGCAAGTTCTCAGTTTGGTTGTATGAAAAAGTGGAAGGAATAAGGAGTATTAATAGGGCTAGGGCCGGCTGTTTGGTTCTGGAAACTGAACAGAGCCGACCGAACTCGGTCCGAACTCGGTCCGAACTCGGGCAGAGTTCGGTCCGAGTTCGGCTGCTTGTATTTCCAATACCAAATGCAGTATTGGTTTAAAAAATTGAATTTATGACTATTGACTTTTTTATTTAATAACGTCTATTACTTTGGGTTAGCTGTAGGGGCCGGATCTCAGCTAGCGGTAGTCCGAAGACTAGTGCACCGTGTCGCTTCAGGCTATTTACACCTGTATGACAGAAGGACCCTTTCAGCTTGTACCCAAAATAATTTTCGTTAAATAAATTACGAAGTTTCGATTCATAAAAAAAATTAATTACCATACTACACTATGAATCTGAAAATTCAAGTATGTCGAGCTCTCGCCTCATTATGTTAAATCGGTCTTCAGCCAGTGATTTTGTGAAAATGTCTACTAGTTGATGATCTGTGTCAATAAACTCTAGGCAGATATCCCCGTGTTGTTGGTGATCACGTAAAAAGTGATGACGAATCTCAATATATTTTGTACGTGAGTGATATACAGGGTTCTTAGTCAGGTTAATAGTGCTAGTATTATCACAATAAATGGAAATCTTAGTGTAATACAGATTGTAGTCTTCTAGGGCTTGCTTCATCCACAAAACTTGAGCACAACAACGTCCTGCGGCGATATACTCAGCCTCAGTAGTTGATAATGCTATAGAATTTTGCTTCTTGCTAAACCAAGGGACTAAGGCCTTTTCAATGAAATGACACGTACCGTTGGTACTTTTATGGTCTACTTTGCATCCTGCAAAATCTGCATCCGAGTAACCTATCAGGTCAAAGGGTTTGGTTTTAAGATACCACAAGCCGACTGTAGAAGTTCCCTTAAGGTATCGGAAGATACGCTTAACGGCAATTAGGTGTGATTCCTTAGGATTTGCCTGGTATCGTGTACAGATGCAAACACTAAACATAATATCAGGACGACTAGCAGTTAAATATAACAAGCTACCAATCATACTTCGATACTTACGCTGGTCGATAGGTTTGCCACTTTCATCAGTATCAAGCTTTGTGGATGTAGCCATTGGAGTTCCGATAGGCTTTACATTATCGAAGTCATACTTTTTTCGTATGTCCTTCGTATACTTGGCTTGATTGATGAATGTTCCCTTTGAGTGTTGTTTGATCTGGAGTCCTAGGAAGAAGTTCATCTCTCCCATCATATTCATCTCAAATTCACTCTGTATACACTTCACAAACTTTGACAAAGTTTTTCATTAGTAGAACCGAATATAATGTCATCAACGTATATTTGCACAAGAAGAATGTCATCATTTAAAGATTTGATAAACAAAGTTGTCTCAACTCTTCCTTTTGAAAAACCATTATCAAGTAAGAAGGCACTTAGGCGTTCATACCAAGCACGAGGTGCCTGTTTGAGTCCATAGAGTGCTTTCTTAAGCTTGAATACGTGATCAGATTTTTGAAAATCTTCAAAGCCAGGGGGTTGTTTCACAAAAACTTCTTCATTTAAAAATCCATTCAAAAATGCACTTTTCACGTCCATTTGAAATAATTGAAAATTATTAAAACATGCAAATGCACAAAAACATACGGATAGCTTCTAGTCTAGCAACAAGAGCATATGTCTCGTCATAATCAATACCTTCTTCTTGATTATAACCTAGTGCCACTAGACGTGCTTTGTTGCGTAGAACTTGTCCATCTTCACTAAGTTTATTTCAGAACACCCATTTGGTACCAATTATCGATTGACCAATAGGTTTAGGAATGAGTTCCCAAACTTGGTTTCTCTCAAATTGATTTAGTTCCTCTTGCATGGCATTAATCCAAAACTCATCAGAAAAGGCATCTTCTATATTCTTAGGTTCTATGTGAAAAATGAAAGCTACATTTGTTGCTATTTTAGAATCTCAAAGAGAGGAGCGTGTACTTACACCTTTTGATACATCACCTATGATGAGTGTCTCTGGATGGTCAGGTAAGAACTTCAATGACTCAAATTTATGAGCCAGATCTTCCACGGGACTTCTATCGGTTTTGTCTTATACATTTTTATCATCACTGTCGCTAGATCTGTGACGATTGATCTCATCAAAAGTAACATTAATGGATTCTTCAACAATCATAGATCTTTTATTGAAAATTCTATATCCCTTACTCTTAGCAGCATATCCGAGAAATATTCCTTCATCTGCTTTAGAGTCGAACTTACCCAAGTTGTCCTTGGTGTTCAGGATAAACAGCGACATCCAAAAACTTTGGAATAAGAAATGTTTGGAATCCTTCCAAACCAAAGTTTATATGGTGTTTTCTTTGAGATAGGTCGAATAACACCCTATTTAAACATGACAGGCTGTGCTAACAGCTTCTGCCCAAAAATATTTAGGAAGATTATGATGATTCTGCATGATCTAGCCATTTCGCTTAGAGTACGGTTCTTCCGCTCCACAAAACCATTCTGTTGAGGAGTTCTAGGACAAGAAAATTTGTGGTAGTACCCACTATCATCACAAAACATTTTGAAATTAGTATTTACGAATTCGCCACCATGATCACTTCGGATACGAGTAATCATGAAGCCTTTTTCGTTTTGTACCTTTTACAAAATAACTAAAATTCAAAAATAGCATCACTTTTGTTTGATAAAAAATAAACTCAAGTAAAACAAGAGAAACCATCAACAAAAACAAAAGCGTCTAGCTTACCGCCAAGACTAGCGACTCTACTAGGACCAAATAAATCTATATGTATCAGCTATAAAGGTCTAGAAGTACTTACAATGTTGATGGATTTAAATGTAGACCTATGTGCTTTGTTCTTTTCACAGTCAGCACATACCATATCTCTCTTGAATGGAATCTCGGGGAGTTCTTTTACCAACTTCTTAGTGCTCAATCGTGAGATAGTGTCCATATTTGTATGCCCTAGTCTCATATGCCATAGCCAGCTTTCATCTAAATTAGCTACTAGGCATCTTCCTGCATTATTAGTACTCTCCAAAAGAAAACATAAATATTGTCTTCTCTAATCCTTTCATATACGAGATTACCAGATGATATATCATATATGGTACATTTGTCTTTTACAAAGTTGATACCATAACCATTATCATCCAAATGACTTATGCTTAGTAGGTTATGTTTCAATTCTGTAACTAGACAAACGTCTTTTATTACGGGATAAGAAGATATACCAACAGTGCCATTGCCAATTATATCACCTCTCAGATTATTTTCGAAGGAGACGTATGATTCTTTCTTCATCGATAGCGTGGCAAACAAAGATGCATCACCAGTCATGTGTCGCGAACATCCGCTATCGAGGATCCACTTGCTTTTAGCATGAGAGGGTTGAGGGTCCACCTACAAAACAAGTAGATGAATCCTTTGGTACCCATTTACTGAAGGGTCCAAATTGATTAGTCTTAGGTCTCCAAAATAAAGTGCGATTGTCAACAAGTTTTCTTGCTAAACAATACTGTGATATGTGTCCATGAGTACCACAATATGTACAAGTGAGTTTAGAAATAGTGGTAGTTCGACATGCTTATTTGGTTTTTTTGAAAACCTATAAGTGAAAACATGGTGATAATCGTGTTTCTTTCGTACTTTCTGAGTTTTAGTCCTCTTAGGTGTATGCTTAACATTAGGACTAAACTTAGGCTGTGTCACAGGTATCGCCTGTTTGCCTAACTTGATTTCTAAATTTCTAGAAATCGCAACAGACTCTTCATATTTAGCAGTCATGTCTGAGAGTCTTTGTTCTGTGACTAAGTGCTTCTTCTTCTCTATATCATATAACTCTTATATTTTGACATAGTCTCTTTCTTTCTTGTCAACTTTGAGGATAGCCTCATGATAGTCTACTTTGAGTTTGGCTATCTCTTCCGTGTTACCGGTAGTAGACATCTCTTTAATGTCTTCAATAAGACTGGACTGTCTAGCTATCTCGGTTGTGTATACCTTAATCTTTTTTCGAGATTGCTTATACTTGTCAAGCACAGTTCTGTGTTCTTCAAGTAATTCGCTAAAGGTATTTTCTAATTTATCGAAAGTAAAGTCATCATACAAAGGGTTTGAGGATACCTTATCAAAAGCCATAAGACAGACATTGGCATTTTTGCAGGGTCTGTCTTCTCCTCTGTGTCACTGGCATCACTTTCATGCCATATACTTGTGTTAGCATACTTTCGACTAGTTGTTGCTTTTCTACTTGATCTTGATCTATCGTATGGACTGCTTTTCTTTAAAGTTGGACAGTCCTTTTTTATGTGCCCTGATTTCTTGCATCCAAAGCATATTGTTTCATCTTCATTGCTTTCTTGGATATCTTTCTTCCTTCTGTTTGATTTCTCAAACTTTAGGAATTTTTTGAAGTTCTTCACTAGTAGGGCTTGTTCATCACCACTTGATGATTCTTCCTCAGAATCATTGCATGTAGATTTTTTGGCTTGAGCTTTGAAGGCAATAGACTTTTCTTTTGGGGTTGCTTCTTCAAACTCTTGCAGATTGTTGTTGTCTTCGGGTTCCAGTTCTTGGTTAGAGCCCGTAGCACTTTTTTGATCTTCTCATGATTACTGTAATCCTTACCAAGAGATTGTAAGGGATTAGTAATATCAAGGAAACGTGTGAACATCTGTGTAATTGACTTACCGGATTTCATCTTAAAAGATTCATACTCCTGTATTAGTCTACTGATTTTGGATTCCTTCACTTGGGAAGTACCTTCATAAGTTACCTAAAGAAGTTTCCAAATCTCGTGAGACGTTTTATAGGTTGAAATTATGTTGAATTCCATTTTGTCAATTGCACAGAACAGCGCGTTGATGGCACGAGCATCTAGACTAGCCTTTGCTTTTTCAGCCTCTATATATTTGTTATGGGGCTTGTCTACAAGCTGACCATCAACTACTGTAGGTGTCGGTTTTTTATAACCGTCAACAACTATAGACCAAAGATCAAAGTCAAGAGACTTTAAGAAGAAAGTCATTCGTGTTTTCCAGTAGATATAATTTGTACCATCAAATAGTGGGGGTTTATTTGTGGATTGTCCTTCACCGTTGAATATTGATTTCACGGCTACCATATATACTCTTTGAGGTTTGTTATATTAGAATATAACCTGCTCTGATACCAATTATAGGACCGTTGAGCAACTCTAGAGGGGGGTGAATAGAGTGAGCGCGAGTGCAGTAGAAAATAATCACCAATTTAAAAAATTAAACAGATAACTATGGCAGTAAATAAGAGGCAATAAATAAATATAGCAAGAGATAGAGAGATCAAACTCAGTGACATAGCGATGTATATTGGTATCCCTCTTAGAGGACTAATCCAGTCTCGAGTACTCTTGCTCGATGTTAATCCACTAAGGCACAAGCTAATTGAGAGCTTGCAGTCTCTTACAATACCGTGCTTGGTGACAAGTGCATGACCAACTTCACAACACCGTACTTGGTGACGAGCGTACGACCGGCTCCGCAACAGAGATAATTTCTGTACTTTGAACAACCTCTTTACAACTCTTGAGAACCAAAAGACTCTAGATCGAAATAGATATTATTGGCTTTTGGCTAAGAGGGGTGTAGGTGTAATATGAAAACTTTTGATCGGGTAAAAACACTTATTGAATAGAGAAGAGAAGATGAACTTATTGAATAAAGAAGAGAAGATGAAGAATGAATGAGTGATTTGAAATGAAAAACTCTCTTCTATTTATAGGTGTTTTCTGGAACCGAACTCGGGCAGAGTTCTGGCAGAGTTCTGATGCAAAGATTTCGCATATGAAAGTTGCATGCAGATTTGGAGGCAACAAAATATTTGAATTTAAACAGACCGAACTCGGGCAGAGTTCGGACCGAACTCGGGCCGAACTCGGTTTGAGTTCTGTCTAGTAAAATATTGAACATTTGTCAAATTTTGTTGCAAAAATGGATTTGAACTTTTTGGTGGATAGAATATGAATAGGTAGGCTTTATAGAAAAGTGGACTAAGATTAACCTAAGCCAGTATTACCTAGTCGATCTTACAATTTATATCCTAGACTCAATAAAGATAAAATACATAATAAATTGTAAAATGACTCGGACTGGATTCTAATAAAAGTAAGCTTCAGATTGATAATTTTCGTGCTTGATGATGCAGTAGTACGCTTGTTGATATTGATTTCACGATTCCTGAAATGATTAGCAGCAGTTCGTATATTTTGTGTATTGACTTAAGTTCATGTCGATTATTAAAATCGGGTGTGACTATGGAATGGGCCAACAATATCCTCCTAAATACAAACCACAGACTCTCATACCATTCGATGGGAAAGAGTCTCTCCGTCGATACCTGAGGTACATTGCCACTATGACGAGGCATCTACCAAAAGGACGATGCCTTGCTCACAAATCTATTCGTTGGAGCATTGCAGGGGGGTAGCGTATGAGTGGTTCTGCAGTCTCCCCGACAACTGCATCTCGTCTTTTGACAATCTGAAGCGTCTCTTCCTCTCTCGGTTCTATGAGGGTGGAATGGACATGACGATGTCCTCTCTCATGGACATTATCTAGAAAGAAAAGGAGCTTGTGCGCGCTTACATCGAGCGCTTCCCCAAGCAGCCTTGAGGCTTTCACCTGGTGTGTCTGAGCCTGTGCTTATGGATTCGTGCCACAAGAATATGCTTCCGGCAATCAAGCTCTGGCACAACGCTCCATGCATAGAGTGGACGCTGTTCATTATACAGGTTGATAGTGATGAAGGGAACTCCCGAGATGCACGCTTGTTAGGGTTGAACTTTCCTACACTTGAAGACAAAATGAAGCATCCGCCAGGAAACAACCCTGTCAACACCAACAATGACGAAAAAGGGATTCAAGCCATGACCGTCAACATTTCCAAGGGTTTAGCATCTGTGAACCAGAAGCCGACAAAAGTGCCAAAATCGAAGGAAAACTATTCCTTCAACGATGAAGATGTGCGGGAGCTCTTAAATGTACTGATGAAGGGTGAGAAGCTACAACTCCCACCTACCAAGCGTCCCGACGAAGTGAAAAAAGTGGATAATCCCAAGTACTATCATTACCACCAGTACATCCACCACTCAACACGTGACTTTTTACATATTAAAAAAAGTAGATTTAAAGGCTCATTGATGCTAAGATCCTCTTGCTTGACTACGCGGAAAAGACGGTCACCGCCACCATGGTGACCCTCAAATTTTGTAGCTTCTTAAAGATGAAAACCCAGGACGGTGTCGTCCCCATCCCCAAGACGACGATGGAAGTGGTCAACCTTCCACCGGCCTGTGATAATGCTCAGGGGCCTCATCCCGCTTACGATGCTACGAGGCAAAGTTATGTGGGTCCATCCGGATCTCGCCCCAGACATGGTGTTGCCCACAATGCGCTCTGTTAAGGGAAAGGAATCCAAGTCGTGTCGTACGGTTTCTGCCTTGACCGACGATGCCCAATTTACCACTCGGTCGGCTTACCAGCGAGAGGGCAACCAAGCTCTGGAAGAAGAGGTACTACCAGCTTCTGCTGCCACCGCACCTGATACTTCGAAAGCAGGTCCATCTCAACCTCCTGCAGTAGATAAGAAGAAGCAGAAGGAGGTTCGCTTTGATAAACCTCGGAGGAAAGGCTCAGCGGTGGGGCCGATCAAGCCCTATAACTTTGACACGTTGGCACAACTTGCCAATACGCCAGCCAGGCTGTCGCTCTTCGAGCTCCTCTATCTCTCTAAAAAGACTTGGGACGCCCTCAGTGAGGCATTACTAAATGTTGATTCTTTCCTCAGCCAGGTCCAGCCGCCCAAGGAAGATCCCATCACCTGCGTACATTGCCATAGTATGGTCGAGACAATCTCAAACATCACTTTCACTTAGCAAGACATGTTGCTGAAGAATAATCGGTACAATAGACCCCTATACTATATAGGGTATATCGGTACCATCAAGGTCGATTACATCCACATCGACCATGGCACTTCAGCATAATTCCTCGAAGTTTGCTCCAGACCTTGGGGATACCGATGCACCGACTGAACGCATCCAACACTACAATCAATAATTTCAACCTTGGAAAAAGTGATCCCTTGGGCAAGATTCGTCTGAAATACCTGATAGGCGATCTCCAAACGTATGTGATCTGCTATGTCATTGATGCAGACATATCCTACAACATATTGTTGGGTCGACCATGGATATACGAGTACATGATCGTGCCCTTGACCCTCCACCAATACATAAAGTATGTGGCTAACGATGGGACCATCAAAACTGAGTTTGCTGACATTGACCCATTTCGAGGACTTGAGGCATACTGCACTGATGCTGACTTGTATAAATCAGTCCCCTGAAATGACGATGCCAACGATGTGAACGATGAAGCACATACCACAACGGTTGCTGAAGAACCGCTAAGAGTTCGACTGAAAGGGAAGCCTCCTCAAATAGCTCCTCTCATTGCCAAGCTTCGGAAAAAGGCTCCTACCACTACACCAAAACAGGGATTTCCCAACATATTTTTTTTAATTACTAATGGTTTTTTACCGTTACAAACTACCAACAGTGAAAAACCGTTAGGAACTAAAAAAAATTGTTAAAAAAATAGCAAAAAATAAAATTTGTTATTAGTAACGTATAGTATTTATTTGGTAACGCTTAACAGCATTAAAAATTTCTATAAATTTTAAATCAATTTTAAAATATGTCATCAAGTGCCTTTCACGTGATAAAAAATGTGTTATTAGGGGTTACGCTTTTGCCAATTTTTATTTCTCATCCAGAGTCCACCCCGAGCCCTAGAGAGTTCTCCTTTCTCCTCTCCTCTGCCTCTATGGTGACTGGCGAAGGCAACCTAAGCTTCGAGGCTAGGTAAACTCTTTTCCCTTCATTTTCTAAAATTTTAGGGATCTCTCTCTCTCTCTCTCTCATTCGTTCTCTAAAATTTTAGTGATGCCTCCAGCCATTTAAGGCAATTTTGGGGCTGCCACCGGTCATCCCTAAAATTTTAGGATGTGGTTTCAATTTAAGATGGTGAAGGACTTTGGTAGGGGTACATCGTCGACTATGGTTCTTTCCAATGCCCTGCTCCAGGGGCTGGAACGCTATCACTAGCTGCAGGAGGTAGGTAGGTTACCGCTCTCTGTCACTTTCTTCACACTAGTTATTTTGTTGTTATTGTATGGTTTGTTGTTGCCATTTTGTTGTGCTACTGATCCATGTTTTGTTTTGTATTGATCTATGGATATGCATATGCTAAGTTTCGTAGTTGTAGTATTATTTCTTTGATGAGTGTTTGTGTGTGCGGAAGGATCTGTGCATTTACGTTGTGATTGTACATCATGGATCTGATGCTATGTTTGCACATCTTGGCGAATTCGATTATTCATTTGAGATTTGTATAGGAAATTGGGTCGGCATAAGAACCATTATTACCTATTACTAAACTCATGTAGGTTTAAGAGTATTAAAATCATTTTTCTTTTGAAGAATCTAAATTATTATAAATAGAAACCCAGTCTGAATTGATTGCTACTGGGCACAAACTCCTGACAATATCATAAATGGGTAACTAGGATGTACCTTAATGGTGGTAATTTGGATAGCCAATAACCAAATGTGAAGGCAAGAGTATGGCTGACGTATCCAGCCCCGAATTTTGATTGCTTCCAGCTGCAGCAGGTTTATGACTCGCCGACAGAATTATCAGTTCGAGTCTTGTTGGAGTTTATTTGCTTGTTTTTATCTTTCATCGTGTTATCAGAAATCTCATTTGTAATTGTGACTTGTTTCATTAATAATCTTTAACGAATCATTGGGATAGAGATCATTAATAAGTAAGCCGACTTGCAGGTTGTCAATCATCTATGATATTAGGAACATAATTTCTTCAGAGAACTAGTTTGCCATCTATCTGTATATGACAAAGGTGTGCCTATCATTTCTCCAGCAAATTGCACACCTTCATATATGTAAAGAAATGCAGCTAATGCATTTGCTCCAACTAGAGCTTTCAAAAACAGCAACGGATTTCTTTAATCTTTATTACTTTTATGGTTCTTCCACATACACAAATTTGACCTTTATGAACATAATTATATTAAGTGACTGCATACTCACAAACACCATATATACAGCCATATCCAGTGACCTTTATGATTCCTCCAAGGGCAGGAGCATAATAGTCTTTTGGAACCCTAACACCAAGATATAGGGAGAAAAAAACTTTGGTTACACAAAGAAGTACGATTATCTTTCAGAAAAATAATTCTTTTACATGATAAATATATAATTCCACCGAAAGAACAAAATATCACTTGCGAACAACAGGAATTTTGGAGTGTCGATTAGGATTTGTTCGACGTAACAAAAGGTTGAACAAATTTTTTGCTTTATTGAACATATAAAGTATCTGTGTACAAAGAAGGAAGTCCTAAACAGGATATTCTAAGTACAGGGAGAAGAGGTTTTTGGAAAAGTGTGACAGTGGAGATCGAGTACTGCAGCGGCTCCTTTACTCCGCTGACGATCTGACGACGAATCAACCTTGCTTTGGCTCTCTGGCGCCTTTGATGGGACTCTGGGGTCACCGATCAAGAGGCTGTCTGGATGAGAAGATCCCTTGAAGATGGTTGGTTGGTTGGTTCTTTGGTTGATAGATGGATGAGGGTGGTCGACTCTTGGTTGATAGAGATCGCTGCTCCTTTGAAGATTGTCGATTGTCGATGTTCCCTCTTTCGATTATGATGCTTTGGTGGAAGAAGAACTCTTTCTATGTATAGAGAACCGAGCACATTTGCGATGTGTATTAGGGTTCCTGAGATATGAAAGAATCTGCCGTTATTACACGGTACGGGCTTTTGTGGTGCTGACACGTGGCGGACAACGAGATTTCCCTCAAATGAGATCTCTGGTGGTTATAAACATAACCGAAGGAGGTGACACGTGGTGCATGCCGATTTGCTTGCTCGGATACAGCCGAGTAAATTTTAGGATTTCATCTTAGATTTGGAGTCTAATTTATCCTTATCTAAGATTTAAATCAATCTGATATGATATCAATTATGATTTAATCCCAATCTTCTCTACAAGAGGTGGTTTAAATAAACCAATTAGGGTGGACCTATGCTTCATGCACCTCGGGTGAGGACTAAGTGTTGCTGCGCTTCAGTGGCGATGAGTAGACCGTGCTTCTGGAGACGACGGAACCTCTGTGCTTTCAGGCGACGAGTGGACTTGACTTCGAATGACGACGAGACTTCTGTCCATATAGAGCAACTTAGGAAGCTGTATTTCGGGCTACCAGAGTCACTGTGCTGTAGGCGACAAGTAGGCTTGTGCTTCAGGTTGGCGAGGTTACTGTGCTTTTGGAGCGACAGGTTAACTTGCATTGGTTGAGATAGGAGTTCCCAAGTCTCTTGTAGAGAAGTGACTTAAGCTTCTGATCCAGAGCAGATGACTGTGCCGTAGGAATGGAGATGGTGTGAGCATATCACCATCCTGCGCCTCATAAGGACGCAGGTAAGTAACTGTGCCTCTGAATAGTAGAGATGTTGGCTTCAAAAGGATGGGTATGACACCCTTGCGTGTCTGAGATTGGCGCAGGCAGATAGCTGTGCCTCTGGAGTGCAGACACTGGCTTCGAGAATAAAAGAAGGCGAGGAGGGCCCTACCACCATCTTGTTCCTGAGGTTGGCGCTGGTAAGTGGCTGCGCCTCTGGCTTGAAGACGCTGGCTTCTTCAAAGTACTGAGTTACTGATATACTTCTGAGAGGCTGCGCCCACTAGAATATTAGAACATGCTTCGGTGGAGGTCAATCCTCCAGCGTGTGTATCGAGAAGAAGGAAGGCTGCGCTTCCATGAAGATTGTATCCCTTGTAGATCCTTCTAGGCTTCTGTCGAATCTGGACTAGATCTTTTGTAGAAGAACAGAATTAGTCCCTTATGTATGGTCTTGATGTGTCTACACTAGACTTTGGTAGACGTGCCAATGAAGGGACTTCTCTCCATATTTTCTGTTTTGTTTTTTTAGCACTGAGCCTCAGTCTTCTTCATCTTCTGCGCTTTGGCGAAGGGATGTCTTCAGCTGATATTTTTTATGCTTCTACTAGACCCCCTTCAAAGTGTCCTGAACTTGAGTCAAGCTCGGGATACTTTGAACAGAAGCATGAACACGCGTCAGGACTGTACGAGCTGGGTGATGGCTGGTGTCATGCCTAGCTCTTAGCATTAATGGTCCTTAGTCATCATTTCAGAGCATGGGCTCCTGATGGCTTCTTGATATTGGAGCCTCTTGCATCTTTATAGGGATCGCGAATCTCTTTAGCAGAGGAGGTTCAGAGCCACGTTCCTTCGGTCACTCGCAGTACTGCCATCTGTCATGGAGTAGAGTTTTAGCTTAACTTGTAAGCTTCCTTCTGATTGATGTCTGGCTCGTGCTTGGACCACACGAATAGCCTATATAAAGGACTGCACTCATTCAAAAGAAGACTCAACTGCTTCAACAATGGCGTTGCTTTCCCGATGTTCAGCTCCTGACGACCCTAGAGTTTGCTTGAGATGGCCGTCGGTGGCAAATCTTTTTATCCAAAGAAGCTGTAGTAGAACTACTACTAGATCTCGAGACGTCCTGCATTCTGGATGTCATGGGCGTCAATGGCGTCTCGGACCTCTGCTTCCTAGGTTAGTATTGCTTGCCATTCTGACCGAGGAATAGCAAGGCCTGCTACTGTGGTTGCTCTCACCGGCCAGCTGGGGAGATAGGGGAGTCCTGTGCTGGTCTTCATCCCCGGCTCGGGCCAGTAGAAGCTTCGGGTGGTGGCTTTCTTTTGACCAGGAAGTGATTGGCACTGTCACCGCCTTGCCTGTGCTATTGAGAGCTTGAACCGCATTTTCAACTTTTTTGCTTATGTGTATGTAACTACGATGAGTCTGTAATAGGTCTTTGTAGCCACATGTTTTATATGTAGAAGCCTTCTTGTTACCTTTGCTGTTGCCTCCAGATAAAGAGGGAATCTTCATAGTGGATTTTCCTGACCAGAGGTAATATGGACGTGGTAGGCTTGATCTTGGCCGGGGTATAGAACAACATTCCAGAGGTAATATGGACGTGAACTATTTTCTAAACTGCCGGAATAATCATAGAACTGATGCGAGAAGAACGACTACTCAGAGATAATGTGCACATGGTAGTCGCGTCTTCCAGGCGTAGAGGAGCAATCTAGAGGTAATATGGACGTGAAGTGCTTCATCTACTTTAAAGAATATATAGGAGGGAGAGCGAGAGATCCCCTTACCAGAACTCATGGGCACCCTTTTCAGGGGATGTGGTTGCCTATGCTGGTTCTGTCTTCAGACATAATACTTCTTTAGGAACTTGTCGTTGATGGGCATCATTAGCAAGTCCCCATTAGGCTTAGCTAGCCGATAAGCACCGTTGGAGTACACCGTTTCTATGACGAACGGTCCTTCCCACTTGCGCTCGAACTTTCCAGCCGTCTTGTGGGTCATCACCATCGGTCTTCGTACTGCCAAGATGAGGTCGCCCACCTGGTAGGATCTTTCGCGGACCTTTTTGTTGAAGGCCCCAGAGATGCGAGCTTGGTAAAGCTCAATCCTTTGCTGCGCGAGCAAGCGCTTTTCATCCAACTATTCTAGCTCTTGTAACCGCCTGCGCTGATTGTCTTCGACGGTTAACTGATAGTGTGAGTGCCTCATGACTTCTTTTTCTGAATCTTCTGAGGTGATTATAGGTGTAACATGCTGGTAGTAGTTTTCAGCTTTTTCCTTTGGGGTGTGAATCCATATGGGAAGACGCCGACCTTTGCCATAATTGAGCCATTTGTTGCTATTCAGATCGTAGCCCATCTTATGGATAAGATTTTTGGCCTGCACCGTGTAACGGTACAACTGTATTTTGTCGCTGTCGAGATTTGGGTCTTTAGGAGTTATTAGCTGCGGATGCTCCAATCGACCGAATATGGTGGGTTCCTCTTCTTTTTTCCTGGATAGAACTACGAATTAGGCGCCTCGGGCAGGGACAACCCGGATCACATGGTTGGCAGTTGTCACTTGCGTCTATAGTTTACACAGAGAATTGTCTAGAAAATACTTGGTGTTCCAACACGCGCCGGAGTAGTTCGATGACAACTTGGTGTTAAAGGACACAAGGATCAAATCGAGGAAACAGGAAAGATCAACGATCAAGGCAGATATCAGGTCAAAGAATCAGAGATATAGCATAACATAAAGGATATCAATAAAGGAGAATTATGACTGTGACAACTATACATCAATAACCCCCACATATCTGATAAATTAGACCTGCATGGGCCACCAGTAAAACCTTTGTCACGCCCCAAAACTAGAATACTGGCAAGTGGGAACGGACCAGGCCAGCTACGTAATACCAAAGTACTCTAGTATTCTGAAATAACGTATAAGCTGTCAAGACATGGGGGTTACTACTACAAGCCATCAGTCAATCCTAGGTCAAACGATCCTAGGTATCTCAATCACATGCAAATATACAAAGTACAAGAAGTATGATCATCAGACATACAATAGTAAAGCGTCCCAAACCATATATACATAGATGATCATGAAGCCAGTCATACAAAATAGAGAACTAGCAAAAGTAATAGTCATACATGATAAGCTCTAGCTATAGTCTAGAATGTGCACATCATGTTTAGGCCCGTAGGCTACATGTCAAGATCCAAAATACGAGCTAAACACGTGTTAGGAGGCTAAACGCCACAAAAGAATAATGTACATAACTAGTGGGAGAATGATATAAGAAACCCACTAAGGTACTCTGGTGCTCGAGGTAGTCACCGTTGAGTAGATGGTACGGAAGATCCTTCGGTCTCCTTTATCAATCTGGTTAAACAAAACCAGTCGGGTCAGACCCCCAGTAGCAAGTACCACAAAGGAAGCCAAATTGTCACGTCCCAAAACCAGAATACTGGAGAGCGGAGGAATGACTCAGCCAGCTACGTATTACGGGTAGATGAATACCGTATAATACGATCAATATTGTCTAAAAGATAAGGGGGTGCATACTACATGAAAGTCTCACTATGGTCACTTCACATCTATTGTCTCAATCATTCAAACAAGAAACAGTAAATAGAGAACATATAAGATAAAGCAGTAAGGCATCCCAAACGCTCAGTCAAAATGTTATTGATATCTAGCTTTACAAAACATCGCCAGATGATGTAGCAAGTATACATAATTATTTATCAGCTGCAGCCTGACTTAGTTATAATTATGTAAAAGTAAATACAAGACAATCCGACTAACATGTCGGTGCCAAACGGTAAAATATAAAGTAAGTAACAAAACGAGCGAGGAAGTAAGGAACCCACTCGAGTCCTCCTGCGATCATTCCTCTAGTATTGACCATCTTGGAGGTGGAAGTAAGCTGAATCCTTGGGGACCGGCTCTAAATCTGGCCATGCAAAACCAGAGAGGTTAGACCTCTAATAGCAAGTACCACAAGGAAGCACGACATGAGAATTAAAACCAGTGATAAGAGTTAAGGATATAATACACAAGTCTCTGCTTGCTACTGGGATTCACACAACATCACGACACTTCAAGCCAACTTCCCAACCAACAAGGACAGAAGTTGACCTGTCGTGCCCTGACATTCTGATCATCTCAGTTAGTAAATAGAGTAGGTACAGTACACAAAAAAATTAATTTAAACGGCCATACAACTACTACGGCTTGCTATTGTGAGTTCCAAGTTACCTGGGAATTATGCAATAAGGATTCCTCAGTTCTTACTATGTGCAAACAAGACTAGTTTACACAATCAATCAACTGCGCCAATCATGAATTAGATGAGTCCCAGCGGGACGCCCGTCATCAATATACAATATACAATATACAATAAATAATATAAGCAAATACCGCTCCCTGCCCGTGTGGCAGATTTGCAGTATCTATGGGGACCAGCCGGCCTGTCGGGCACTAATAGTCCCAAAGAGGGCAGCCATGTAAGAACTCGGGAATCCATTCTCTCCATGCAATCATTATTTTATTTAACTTAATAGTCTCTATGTTGAGTGAAATCCTATACCGTGGATCATGGTCATTCAGAATGAGTACCTTTGTACAGAGTACGATATGCAAAACTCTACAACGATACCCGTGCTGTTAGGTTGTAGGTCTTACATAGCGTAAAGCAACAATCAAAACTAGCTACGGAATAATCATGCCTTGACCATAAAGTACACATGCTGCTTTTGTAGGAAAACAAATAAATAAAAAAGTAAATAAATTGAAGCCTGCATGTGTCTGTATGTCAATACTCGGGATCGGCCAATCGATTATAATAGTTCATAGTTAATATGAACGTGTCTCATTCATTCAATTCAATAAGACGACTGGCCATTCTCTTAGTTCCAACTAGGAATGCATGATCAATTATTAGTCAAGATAACAATCAATGTCAATTCGTAATAAGGCATAAAAGTCAACTATTATTTAGTATGGTCGAGTCTACAACTCACAGGGTTAAATTCCAGTCATTCGGGGTATCTATAAATCAATTCACGACACATGGTACATTCCACGTAACAATCTATATTAAAAAAAATATTAACATATCATGATTATATCAAGTTCATGCAAAAAGGCGTAAGGATATAAGAGGAGAATTATCATGCCCACATAAAGTGAATAAAGTATAGGGCAATAGGAACACCAAGGTTGGATCAAAGTATACCATGATTAGTCTACGCCAAAGTTTTATGCTAAGGCAAAATACGCACGTAAAACAGGGTATGCGTAAAAGGTAACGTCACGCGTAAAACTCGCGCACGTAAGGATCAAAGTATACGCAGGGATGAATACGCGTAAAGAAAGTACGCTCAAAATAAAGGAACAAGTTGCGCGTAAAAACTTGTTTTACGCCGAGCCAAGGAGTACGCGTAAAAAGATTAGAGTTTTATGCAGGAAACACTGTGCACGTAAAACATTGCATGCGTAAAGGATCGAGCCACGCGTAAAAGTTGCTTGTGTAAAGAGTCAAGTTTTATGCCTGAAACGTTGTGCGCGTAAAAAGAATACGCCAAGTCAAATAGACTTGCGTAAAATAGTTTTACGCTGACACGAGTGATCGGGGGCGTAAAGCTCGGCACTACGCGGACACGTATAACGTGGGCATAAAACTCAATATTACGCTAACACGTAACAACGTGGGCGTAAAACTCAATATTACGCGGACACGTATAACGTGGGCGTAAAACTTAATATTACGCGGACACGTATAACGTGGGCATAAAACTCAATATTACGCTAACACATAACAACGTGTGCGTAGAGTTCCTCCTGAACTCCAATTCCCATGGAATCTTCATTCCTAGCCAGAAATGGGGTTCCCATGGGTCAGAATAGCGCATAACACAACCTCAACAATCTGGAATGAACAAAACTTGGAAATAAGGAAGTTTGACAGATCAAAACCACTGAAATCCGAAAAATAGCAATTTCTAGATCTATTAAAAATAAGACTTCAAAATGAAAAATGCCAAGTTCTAAACTCTCTTAAGATCACGAGAGGGAGATAAATGAACCATAAAAATATGGGTTCTCATGTGGAACAAGATGTACTTGCCTATGGGTTTTGGTAGGTGGAGAGAGTTATGAGGAAGACGAAGAGTAATGAGAAGAAGGAATGAAGAGAGAGAAAAGGGATGGGGCTTAAATGGGGGTGTTGGGTTCGGTTCATGATGAACCATCATAAACCCAAAAATAAACCAACCTAGGCCGAACCTAAAGCAAGCTAAAGCAGAGAATAAAAGCAGAAAGTAAAATACAGAAAATTAATTAGCGTGAAACTAAAAGAATTTAAATACAGAACAATACATGATAAATATTAAATAAATACATTCGAGCAGTACACGTATTAGAATACGTATTCTGGAAACGGAGAGTGACACAAACTTATGAACCAAAACCAGCAATAACTATCATAGCAACGGATAGAGACAGAAATAAGTAAATGCTGATCGAGACTCGTGCACTACCAATGCACTTATCCCGATAATAAAAAAGAAAATAAGTAAAGCATCATATGACGTAAAGTAATTAACATGTGACATATTGTAAAGAGTAGCCATGCTAAGTAAACGGAAGCTCGAGAATATATGAAATCAATTGGTCATGTAAGCATGTGAGATAGCTGGGTCATAAGAGCATGGTGACTTAGCATGGGGATCATGTATAGCTTGTGAGATAACTGAAAATGTGAGCATGTGAAATGACTGGACATGTGAGCATGGGAGACAACTGGGACATGTAACATGTAGGGTAACTGGGACATGTTGGCATGTTAGATAATTAGTACGTGTGAGCATGTAAGAACTATATAGAACGACCAATGATAAGATGACTTAGGAACTATTCAGGAATCCAAGTTACAACCCGTAAACCAAACAAGGACCGAGGTTGTAACCCTTCTTCTGAACAGAACTTAGCCTTTAATCATTTATCGACAAAAGTAAAGCATAAACAACAAAGATCACGTATGGCGTGTGAGTACTGAATAGGACGACAAATGACTAAATGACTTGGGAACTAATCCGGAACCCAGGATACAACCTGTAAACCAAACAAGGACCGGGGTTGTAACCCTTCTCCGGAACAGAACTTAGCCTTTAATTATTTATCGACAAAAGTAAAGCATAAACAACAATGTAATGAATTAAACATACGGACACTGCCTAGACGAAACTAGACTAGACTGGACTCCATACAACAATCACGGCCAAGCAATGAGTACGGCTTTATACATTAGCTAACTAGGGTTGTCACAATCCTAATTACTAACATATGCACTTTTGAGAAATCCAATCCAGTTATCTGCCCTGCAGACTACTCGACTTATCCATGCCAAAAGAAAAAGAAAGTAATGGTGGATACATCACCCGGGCGACAAATGTATCCAAGATCTAATAGTGGGTACATCGTCCAGGAGACAAATGTACCCTATAGACATATACAAGGTGCAACACTCGGCTGGTGCGCTGGAAGTGTGCTCATCATGACAGATAGTTCCAAATCCATTCACGTTGGGGCCGGGACAAAGGGCTTGCAGGTAACTGGGAAATTCTTCCCTCCCAATGATCTAGATAATGAAGCTAGTTGTTTAGTCCTTAATATTTTCTTGTTGGATCATGTGTGTGGCATTCTGCAGAATCTATCCTAGACATGATATAAAAGACTTGACAATACAAGAAAGTGTATTATAACAAGCCACAACAAGAAAATATAATAAGTTGGAAGCTAGGAGTGTGCTACGGCAAGTCACTATCGAGAAAATAGGGAGTGCGCCATGACAGGCCACTATCATGTAAGTAAAAAAAGACATGTACAAGAGTGCACCACGACAGGTCACTATCAAGTAAGTAAATAAGATATGTAACATGAGTGCGCCACGACGGGCCATTATCTAGTAAGCAAAGAAGACATGTAATATGGATGCGCCACGCCGGACCATAACAAAGAAATTCTAGACTTGGCATAGACTACAAAGTACAATAAATTTGGGAAGGCGTGGCAATACATATCATAGCATACAAGAAAGAATCGAAAGAAAAAACATATCATGGTATGTGAAAAGGAAGAAATAAAAGTAAGTACAAGACATAGAATAATAATTAAACATGTGCTAGTGTCAAGTGTATATAGGGTGTACAATCATTCTCTAACTGTACGAGATCATCTAATCATGTTTAGAATTTATTACCGTCGAAAAAAATATCAAAAACGGCCAAGTACAGAAAACGTGCCAAAAGATCAAAACTATGATTGAAATTATCAGTTGCATATAAACTCCAATAACGGTAAAACAAGAAGATTATTGAAGCCAAGACAAAGATCTACAACTTTCACGTTTGAGATTTTTTTCAAGGTTCTAACTACAAAATAGCTTAAACAATAAAAAACGGTCAAAACAACCATGCTAAGATCGGGTCAAAGCTCAGGGTACAAGTCAGGAATCACCAAACATATAGATAAATGAACAAGGAAGAGACATGGAGGTGGGCGCATCACACTGGGCGCACACCATATGGAGCACGACCATCAGGTCAGGTGGCGTACGCGGAGTGGCGCGAGATTCAAGGGACGCCAAGGCCAGGATGGCGCCTAGGCACACAAGGGTGCTAGGGCCATGAGAGGAGCATAGGCACGCAATGGCGCCAAGGCCAGGATGGACGCTAGGCCGAAGGCGCCAGGCCAGAGAGGCGCATGGCCAGATAGGTGCTTGGCCAACTAGACACGTCCTGAATAGGCGCCAAGACCATAATGGCACCAGGGCCAAAATGGCGCCCCAAAATAGGCGCCTAAGCACCAATGAGCGCAAGGGGAAAGGGCACCAGGGCACGCAAGGCGCCTGGGCCAGACTAGGCTCATTAAATTGGCGCCTAAGAACCGTGAGCACGAGGAGGAAGGGGCGCCAGGGCACGCAATGCGCCTAAGCCAGACTAGGCGCCGGCACTATTCTTCTTCTCCAAACAGCAGCCAAGCTCCAGGGGAACCCAAAAACTTCAAAAGAGCATAACTTGCTCAAAACAAGTCTGAATCGGGACTTCTAAGGGTCTAAACCGCACAGAACGAAATTTCTTACAGCCTGGGACGACTTATTTTAGGAAATACCAAGTTTTAATAGATCAAAACCAAGAAAACAAGAAAATATCAAAACTTTGATCTACAAAAATGTAGCCATCAAAATCAAAAATTCCAAGTTCTAAAGAGGCTTAAAATCATGCAAAAAAGAGAACAGAACAAAGAAAAATAACTTTGTTCAAAGTTTTGGCAAGATGTACTCGCCTTAGGTTGGAGGAGAAAATGGAGAGGAAGAAGATGAAGAGAAATGAAATAATGGAGAAGAGAGAGAGAGAGGAGTTGGATTTTATATCAACCCTCTCATCTCAAACATCTCAAACCAAACTAAACCAAATCAAGCTAAGCCAACTTGAACCAAACCAATTAAACCAAGTCAAGATTTAAACAAAACAAAAGAGACAAGACAAAATACGGATCACCTGACAATTGTCAGAAATTCGTACAATGAGAATGTCAACCGTCGATATACACCGATACATCGACGACATGCCGATCAATGAGAAATATATACAAATTTGGAAAAAAAAATTCAAAGCATTCTGAAAATCAAGAAAATACTAAATATAACACAAAATACGTATCCGTATATAAATACCGATACCGTGAGATGAGTCTCGCACCAGCTAAGACGATCTGGAATAAGTTTCCAATTTAATAAACTTATCCCAGATATACTATGCTATATATATAAGTATACTACACAGGCAATAGGTAACATCTAAATCTCATCCACAAGAACAAGGAAAGTAATACTGAAATATGAACTGGACATAACATGGAGTCTGAATAAAATACAACTGAATAGTCTAGTGGAAACAAACCCACGGAGTACAACACTGAATGAAAATACTGAAAGCAGAAAGATAACTAGTCATGAGCATTGACTAACTAAATAATAATGCTTATAAGCAAAACAACACCATACCCTGAGTCAAAGGATCTCCTCAGGAAATACCTCGTCGTCTTCAGCAACAAGTCCTATCTCAACTCCTGGTTCATACACAGTCAGCTTTAAGTGCTCATCTGAATCTGGAAAGAAACCAGATGCTCAGGGGACATAGCAAGATACAGAAGAAACATGCCATAAAGTAAATACTGAATAAATGTAAAGGATGATCTAACCAACTAAGTGAATGCACGTTGAAGACAACCCTGGTTCGTATGGGTACGTAAATAAGGATTTGTGTAGAAGCACGGGCCGACATTGGATCATGAGCCGACATTGGATCACGAGCCGATGCCCATAATCGGTTAGCACTGGCCTTAAATGGCCCCGAAACTAAACAAAAGGATGATGTAATTGTTTGTCCCATACACCTACTAATTGTCTTCTCCTGCCCTTGAAAATGTACAAGTCGTATCCACCACTTGAACATTCCATCTCTTAATGTAAGGTCACAATAACTAGACACAACTTAACCATACAATGTACAGTATACGAGCCCTTTGCATTGGTAACTAGCTGAATGTGCAAGCCCGTGCCATGGTATGAACTCACTCAGCGTTGTATCGTAAGTCGTGTCATGGTCATGAGAATCATTACTATGATTCCCAAACTTAGGATATGTCAACTAGGACTAAGTCAAGTACACGAATCTCGATGACGATGCCGTCATTAAGTGCACACGAGGCATTTCTCAGACACACACTACGTCCACTCTAGCAAGTGTACATAACATAAACATGAATGAATAAAACCAGTAATACAAGGCAAGGTATACTTGTCTGGATCTCCGAGAAGCGCGAACGATGATCCGAGCTCCTCAATCAAGATCGTATCGTCCTGTGTACCAACAAAACAACAGCGCATTAGCCACTACGCTACAACATGCTAGACACATACCATAGCTCAAATACACATAGTTATAATTAGGGTTATAGAATTTCTAAGTTGTCCTACTACCACAAAGGCACTATGATTTCACATTTTAGGGTCCTCCTATACAAGTAGGACTTGTGCAACCTCTAAGTGTATGGAATAAGTGCCAACCTACCCACATGGTCTTACAAGTGTAGTTAGTGTTGCTATCAAGTCCACCATCACTAGATACATGTCATGCAAAACTATGATAACCGTGCTATGTCCATGTATTGCTACACCCCTGTCCTAGTAATATGGTAAACCCTAATATAGGGTAACACATCTATTAGCTTGTAACATGAACCCTAGGCATGGTAAGACACTATTTATAGCTATGGTATCCACCAACAATCATGCAACTAATCAAAGCCTACTTACTTACATATTCGACATGTTGATTATTTAGTACAATATGTGTGCATAGGCACATCCATGTGCTCACAACCTAGACACTCTTCTAGGCCTAGTGTCATGCATGTCTATATGCAATTCCTAACTCCTATCACATGGCTAAACTTATATCAAAAATTTAGATAGAACATGTCATGACAAAAATTACCATGACATGTAAACATGGCCTATAGTTACCTTGACAAGTATCACACTAGTGCATGAAGGTGTTCAACAAGATATTTAGGGGTGCACACACACACACACACACACACACACACACACACACACACACACACACACATATATATATATATATATATATATATATATATATATATATATATATATATATAGAGGGAGAGACAAATGTAGGTTTAAACTAACCACAAGTGTTGTGTGCTACAATAAGAGACTTATACATGAACCAATCTTGGGTTCCCTCACCTATACAAGCATGGATATCCCACTTACAACTCTAGGCTTTAATGTTTAAGCTAATATGTTTGACAAGAGTCTAGCTATGGTAACCCAAGAGTGAGTGTTAAGTACATATACATAAAATGACTTGCACATACTTCTAATTTGGTTTCCTCTACATACAAGCTTGGATATCACATTACAAATTCCGGATATAATGATTAGACTATAGTTAGAAAGGTATAACAGTGGTAAATCAAGAGTCTGGGTGTCTAACATGCAAGGGGTGTGTGTGTACACAAGTTAGGAACAAATATGGTTTAGTGGTTGAGTTAAGGGTTATACCTAGGCAAAATGGTGCATACAACCACTCAGAGACGTGCTCCTAGAGTCGAGGAGGGTCTCTAAAACCTCGCAGAGAGTGGACAACATTGGCAAGGGGGAACACTCACGACAGCAACCACTTATGGAAGACGAACAAACAACAGCAGTTGTGGCTTCAACTATTCAGGCCGGCGGTTGGTGGTGGCTGGACGACCCTAGCTGGCCTAGGCTGGCCACCACAGGCTAAGAGGAAGAGTAGGGAGAGGAGGAGGAAGGGTGAGAAGGCCTTGTAAAGGTGGCAACAACGACATCAAGCTGCAACAACAGCTACAACCAGCGGTAGTAGCACAGCAGCCTTGGCAGCTGTCGAGCTTGGCAGGGCAGCCCTGGGTGGCGACCGACAGTGGGCCCCCCTTCTGGTGGTCCCCCTAGGTGGCAGGGCGGCGGTTGTGGTCGACCAAGGTGGTGGCAACAACCACAAAGAGCAGTAGCAGCTGTGGGAACTGCTGCAACAGCAGCTTAGACGACAACAGCTCAGTTGCTTGCAACGGCTTGGCCGACCTTTGCTCGCCTTGGCCGGCTGTGGGGGCCGTAGGGGAGCTAGGGAGGATCCCCTCTAGGCAGCCGAGCTCCCCAAGGGTTCGAGGAAGGAGGAGAGGAAGCCATGGGAGTGGTGGAGAAGATGAGGAGGAGAAAGTTAGGGAGGAGAGGTGGAGGAAGGAGTTGGTGAAGAAGAAAAAGAGTTGTGTGGAAGAAGAAGAGTGAGCTGTAGTGAAGAGGGTTAGGGTTTGTAGTGTTGGTCGGCTATGAGGGGGACGGGAAGAGTGTTAAGGGAGGAGAGGTGATGTACTGCTATGAGAGGGGGGTATTGGAGTTATGGCCGACCATATGGGAAAGGGTTTATGGGTTTGCTTTTTGAATAGGAGAGAGAGTGAAGAGGGTAGAGTGTACTATTGGAATCTTTTCAAAAGAAGAGTTGTGTGTAAGAGGGGGTTGGTCATGGGGGGGTATGGTCGTAGGTTGCTTTCTCAAGCCATCTTTTGGTTTACCCATAAGTGGTGAACATTGAATGGTGAGGAGTATAGGTTGGTGTTATAGTGGTTAGCCTAGTGTTTTAGTCATGTGAGAAGGGCTTAAAATGACATGTGAGTGATCGTGAGTGGAAAGAGAGGAGTAATGACAGCCAGCTTTGGGTTTGTCCATTTGGGGGTTGGTTTAAATGAGAGAGAGGTTGAGTGTGTCATTAGGTTAAGTCCACTTTGGGTAAAAGCTGAATTCAAGTTTTCCAATAGGTTTAGGAGTGGTTTTGGTTGAGGGAAAATGGTGTGTTGGTGTGTTGTAGAGAGAGGGAATGGTGTGGGGTGTTTTGGGTTTGTCATGAGAGTGGTCATATGCAATTGGGTTAGGTTTGTTTGGTTTAGATTGGGTCAAGTTGGGCTTGGGGTACTCATGACTCTAATTTAAGTCAATTATGATCATAGATAAATAAATGGCATGTAGGGACTCAATTAAGCGAGACACAAGTGGCATGTGAGTAGTAGACTTAGTATGGGTCATACTTTGGGTTAGAATTGTGTCTCAGAATCAAGTTGGAAGTGAAAGTGATTTCATGGTAGGAGTTAAAATCAGATCTTGTGTCAGAAAGGTTGTGCGATTAAAATGAAGCACAAGGAGGTGCGTTTGAGTGGGACACGAAGGTCATGGGTGTAGAGTGTCTCAACTAGATCATGCATGTGAAATTGGTTTTGAGAAAACAACTAGTCTTGTGCTCCTAATTTAAAAGTCACGACAAGGTGTATGTGATGATCATAAATAAAAGTGGGAATTAATAATAACTAAAAATCATAATTAATTATATAAATTCCTAATTAACCTTAATCATTCCTAATTAAAACTAAATCAACCCTAATCTCCAACTAATCTTAAAATTTTGAAACAGGGGCTTACAATCCTGGAGTACGCACACATGATGACGACAAAGCAATTCCTTATACACCTCTATCATTTCAGGGTATTTGGCCTCCAGCCCTATAGACTCCTCGTTACAAGGAGTATACTCTTTGTATGGCACTTCACCCTAGGGAAGCTTTGAGACTGCGAATATCTCGTGAAGGGCTAACCCCATCTCTTCTCCCGGGATATAGAAGGTTCCGGTATGGTGATTGTACATCTCCAGCAGTGCCAGGAACAAGGGCTGGTTGATTTCCATGCCATGTTCAGTAGATCTCATGGTGCGACGCAAGCCAATATCCTTCAAGTCCGTCTTGTACTTGTCCAGTATCCATAAGGTCAAGTTACGCCATTTAGTGTCAGGGTGGATCAAACCTTCGACCTGGAAAGCTCGTTTTGGGTACGAGACTCCCGTCGCAAGAAGTCAATTGGCGAAGAGAGAAGCCCCCAATGAATGTATGTCCGGGGTAAAATTACTAAGCATATGGCCTGGTCGCAGTACCCACAAAGTGTAAGCCTCCTAGATTTTAGGGTTATTTTAAACTTTTTAATGAATTAATTTCAAAGAAATTTTTAATTATAATTACTTTTAATTATTAGATGTACTTTTTGTGACTTTAATTTTTGGAGCGCCATAGATGTCAACCTCTCGAAACGCTCTTTATCATTTTTGATCTAGACAAGTTTATCTTCATGTTGATATATCATGTCCCACCCAAACTTGTTCCCTTGTGCTCTATTTGTAATACAGAACTTTCGGGTCAAATTAGGCCATTTGATCATTTTTAGTTATTATTAAATTCCCACTTTCATTTTGATTATCATCGACAAGTTACCGTGTCTTTCAAATTTGAAGCACAAGACTAGTCATTTTCTCCAAACCAACTTGTCATACATGATCTACTCGAGATACTCTTCACCCATGACCTTCGTGTCCCACTCAGACACACTATCTTGTGCTCCATTTTTATCGCACAACCTTTTGGACATTTGACCCAATCTCGATTTACCCTACGGAGTCACATTTACTTCCAACTTAAATTGGAGACGCCATTTTGACCCAAACTGGTCGACCCAAGATATGGACACGGACCATTTTGAGCCTACTACATGCATGCCACTTGTGTCATATCCAATTGAGTCCACATGTACTATTTATTTAATAATGATTATAAATGACTAATTTAAGTTATTTTAATCACTAAGACTCAATTAGACCAACTTGTGACCCAACCCAGACACCATGACATCCCCTCATTCATACCCCAAACACACAACACCAATTACCCCAACAAAACACCAAACATCACCTCACACAACTTCCAAAGCACACACACCCTCACCATCACTCCCCTCTCTCCTTGGAAACCCCCCTCTCACACACTCTCTTTTCTTTCTCCTCTCCACACCAGCCGACCACATTCTTCCCCTCTCATTTACAAACTCCTCCTCTCTCCTCTCTCCTCACATCCCAACTCTCCTTCCTCAAAAACCGACTCCCCTCCCTCCTTATTCTCCATTCTCATATCACCACCATCATCTCCATTACTTCTTCTCCTCCTCCTCCTCCAACCAAGAGCACACCACCACCACCACCATTCTCCTCTACCTCCTCATCTTCATCTTCATCATTCTTCTTCTCCACCTCCTCCTTTTAACCCGACAGCCCCCTCACCATCACCACCCTCCACAGGCCGAGCCCTCCTTCTTCTCCATTATCTTCACCTCCTCCTACTTAGCAGCCGTTGTCACTTCTGTTGCAGCTACTGCTGTACGTTGCTGCTGCGGCTACCGCATTACAGCGAGCCGCCATGCACGCCTAGGCCATCGTGCCTCCTCCCAACCTGCGGTGGCGCCACCTCGCAACAAGGAGACAGCAGAAGTAGCCTGCTGCTATGTGTGCAGCGCTGTGCACGAGCGCTGCTGCATATTTTTGAGTCACCGCGTGCGCCTAGGCCGACCACCGACCATCCAGGGGCGGAGGCCCACCTCTGACAGCTGCCCGGGAGGCCTGTGACCCTCCATGAAGCGGGTGCTCCTTCCCGAGCGACTTCTCGACGTTCCGAAGTCGTACGCACGCGTTCCCGACGTGTGACGGTTTCTTGACATTTTTGCTTCGACGGAACGTATCTCCATCACGTCGTCGAGACCCCCCGTACGCCGCTCTCGCTGTCATGGCATGCCTACGACAGAGGTAACCCTCTCCCCCTCCTCTTCCATGTTGTTTTCATATGATGTGCATGCTTTTGTACTGTTGAAATGAACTTGAACAACTCTTGTATGTGGACTTGGTTTTGGGTGAACTTGAGAAGGCATGCTTCAACTATACTGCACAATTCCATTCATTTGGGAAGCAATAATAGGTTGCTAGCCCCATTTGTCACTTGTTTGCATATGATAGTAGGTTCACATGTTATCCTATAAATGATTCCCTTATATACATATTGTCCCATTTCCTATTTACATCTATATGCAACATTAAGATCCTAAATATATATATACATATGTTGTGTATATATAACATGAGATTATATATATATGCTATATATAAATACCCTTGCCACACTTTTCATAAATGTACATAGGCATCTCATGTTTTAATCCTATAAATATACACATGTGACACATAGGAGAATCTTATATATATATATATATATATATATATATATATATATATATATATATATATATATATATATATATATATATATATATATGCATGAACCAATCTCACAAAACTTGTTAACAAAGCACATATTACATTTTGCTTCTTTCATGTGTAATAGTAGGTTACATTTGGATATTAACCCTTTGACACACTTTTCCTATGTAACCATGACACATCTTTCCTATATATATATATATATATATATATATATATATATATATATATATATATATATATATAACTTTAGTGGTTAGCTTGTAGAGATTCATGATCAAGAATGTTTGTTTAGCGTATCGTAAGCCTTGGTTGTGTATTTGTAGGTGATCGAGACGATACGATCTTGATTAAGGAGCCCGGGTCTTCGCTCGCGCTTCCCGGAGTTTCAGGCAAGTATACCTTGCCTTCTATTATTGGTTTTATTCATTCATACTTATATTGTGCACTTGGTAGAGTGGACGTAGTTGTGTGTCCGAGTGACCCCTCGGATACAGTCGATGACGGCATTGTCATCAAGTTTCATGTATTTGACTTAGTCCTAGGTGACATCCCTAAGTCGTGGAATCATAGTCATGATTCCCATGACCTTGACACATGTTACAACATGGCACTGAGTGAGTTCATACCATGGCACGGGCTTGCGCATCTGGCAAGCTACCATTGTAAAAGGGTTCGTGCTCTGATACATAGAATGGTTAGGTTGTGTCTAGTTATTGTGACCTTGTATTGAGAGTCAGAATGTTCAAGTGGCGGATACGACTTGTACATTTTCGAGGGGCAGGGGAAGACAATTAGTAGGCGTATGGGACAGACAGTTACATTCAGTAAGGGCCATTGAGCTCAGAGTTACCCAGTGGGGCCTCGGCTCGTGATCCGACGTCGGCCCGTGCTTCGACGCGAAATCCTTATTTACCTACCCATACGTACCAGGATTGTCTTCAAAGTGTCACTTAGCTGGTTAGTTCACCCTTTACAGTTATTCAGTATTTACTTTATGGCTTGTTTTCTCTGTATCTTGCTATGTCCTCTGAGGACCTGGTTGCTTTCCAGATTTAGACGAGCACTTGCAGTTGACTTGGTGCGAGCCAGGACATGAGGCAGGACTTGCTGCAGAAGACGATGAGGTGTTTCCTGAGGAGTTCCCTTGACTCAGGGTATGGTGTTGTTTAGGTTATGAGCATCATTATCGAGTTAGACGATGCTCATGACTATTTATCTTTCTGTTTTTAGTACTTTCATTTAGTGTTATACTCCGTGGGTTTGTACCCACCAGACTATTCAGTTGTATTTTATTCAGACTCCATGTATTTCCAGTTTTTATATTTTAGCATTACTTTCTTTGTTCTCGTGGATGAGATTTAGATGTTACCACTTGCCTATGTAGTATAGTTACATTTACAGCATAGTACATCTTAGTGAGTCCATTAAATTGGCAGCTCACTCTAGGTTGTATCAGCTTGCCAGGTTTGCCTAAATCCTATATGTTTTGGGAGCGGGGTGTGACACAAAGTATATGATGGATCGTCACGAGCACACCTAAAGGAGTCCCTCTTCATGGAGCGAGTGTCTAGCTTTAAATGGCCTGTCATCAGACCCCCTAAGACGGGGTCAGGTCCCATTCCATGCGCCGCTTTTCGGTGAAGCCAAAGAAGACCGAAGTGGGAGATTTCGGTCGGTCCCCAGAACATACGAACCGAGGTTGTAGTTACCAAAGTACCAATCCTTTTTAAGCTTCAGGAGGTCTGTCTCCTTCAAAATCAACTTGTCATCGAAGAGAAACCAAGGTTTCAGCATGTCACCCCCTGAATCACTTACGACTGACAACTTGCCTCGATCCATCATGCGACGAAAGTAGGCGAAGTGTTGTTCGTGTATTCTAGTCAATCGTTGCTCTGGTTGGCCTCAAGCGATCAACTTCCTGGCAGGGTTAACCACCTCCTCCTCAAAATTCACGCCTAGTGAGCAGACCGATGAGTCAAAGAGGATCTCGTCAAAAAGGGGGATGGTGGCAGAAATTGCATACAAAACAAACAAAGTCAGAAAAAAATATACTAAGTATTTTCTGCAAAAGAGAGCAAGATACGCAGGTACTATTCAGTAGCCTCACGTATTAACAAGCTAAACTTCTGCACAGGCACTGTTCAGTAGCCTTGCGCATAAGCAAGCTAAACTTCTACATAGGCACTGTTCAGTAGCCTTGCGCATCAGCAAGCTAAACTTCTGCGTAGGTACTGTTCAGTAGCCTTGCGCATCAGCAAGCTAAACTTCTGCACAGGCACTGTTCAGTAGCCCTGCGCATCAGCAAGCTAAACCGATGTGCAGGCACTGTTTAGTAGCCTTGTGCATCAGCAAAATGGAGCTTTAGCGCATCTTTCAGACGCTACTTCGAAAAGTAGCATCCATGCGCATCAGCAAATGGAGCTTTATCGCATCTTCCAGACGCTACTTCGAAAAGTAGTGCCCATGTGCATCAGCAAATGGAGCTTTAGCCCATCTTCCAGACGCTACTTCTAAAAGTAGTGCCCATGCACATCAGCAAAATAGGGCATCGATGTTTCAAATCAAACACCTATTTTGTCTCGGCCATCTCTACTACGAAAACTTACTCGCAACAGCCGGTCGCACGTCTCCATGCACGCCAGCATCAACGACCGGAGAGTCGTCGATGTCGACAGCCTTGGTCACCAGCCACTTCCCTTTGGCCTTGCTCATGCTCGCCGCACTAGCCTTATCGGCCTTGGAAGCTCTGTAGGCTCTCAGATTTTTAGCGGCCATAGGAAAAGCTAGGGTTTCTCTCAGGAAGAAGAAGATCTCTTTCAGAAAAATCTTAGAGAAAAAGACAGAGTAAAAGTTTTCTCTTTTCTCAAAAAATCCCTATTTATAGGGAAAAACACGTGTCAACATATGAGATCAAAAAATGCTTCGGATTTGAGGAAACTTCTCGAAATGCGTGCAAAAGAAATCATTAATGATCTCTTTCGAAAAATAAGGAGTCACTGTCATTTAATGATATGACAGCTAAAAAGCACTAATTGATGACGGTTACTAAAGCTCTCTTAACGATGACAGCCTGTCAGCAACATGCTGCGCACTTCCTATGCCATGTGTCATTTCATGCTTCTTTTTAGAGTATTCTAAACTTTACCCAGTTTGAAAACTTTGAAGGGGATCTTGTAGAAGTATGAAAAAAGCGTAGCATCTATAAAGCGCAGAAGATACAAAGTTGTTGCACACATCGAAGAACAGAAAAGCACAGAATATGAAGAAAGATGCTTTATTAAATCATGATTACAAAGGTCTATTACAGATTCTTCATGATTACATATAAAGACTATCTACTCAGCCAAAAGTGCACAGCTTACATGTGCACAACTTACAAGTGCATAGCTTACAAGTGCACAGCCCACAAAAGCACAACACTCTTCTTTGCCAGAGCGAATCACTTCCTCGTCAGAGCGAATCACTTCCTTATCAACGAGCGAGTGTCCTCCTCATATCAGCCAACATGTGGCTCTTCCAGCATAATGAAGGGTCGACAATCAACAAAAACCCTGTAGCCAACATATCGATGATCCGAAGAAAAACACAGCCAAAATGTTGTTCAGGTTTGAACCCATTATGCCAAACGCTCCAGTGCATCTTTTGCAGTTATTCTCCACCAAGACTATGTAGTGCCGCGCTCCGCGAAGGCACTAACAGAGAGATCGGATTGCTGGCTCTGCAACAGAAGACGATTGATCTGGGTGAGTGGACGAAGTCTCATTTGCTGATTCCCTACGCCTAATAAGAATCTGAGTTTTTGATTGAATACTATTGCTAATAACAAGATGGTAAATCATTGAGTATGCTTATAAGAGAATCCACATGCTGCCATGCTAAGAACAAGAAAAGAGAACTTGTATGCTAAGCAGAATTGTTGCATGCTAATAAGAAATGAACTGATGCATATATGCTAAAGAAATGTTGTTGCCTGATAAAAAGAAATTAATGTTTGCTATGTTAAATCAAATGAGATATTGTTATACTAATATAGATCTTTGTTCTGAATATGACTCATTGTCATGTTTGATAAGAAAAGAAAGAAGCTGTTGGCTATGTGATCTGAAAAGAAGAAAGGCACGAAATGAACGTATCGTACATCTGTAGAGGCATGAAATATACATGTAGTATATCTACTAAGGTACGAAATGAACGTGTCGTATATCTGAAAGATCTGATCAAATCTGTTACATCTGATAGAACTTCTAGAGCATGCATTGGTCTCGGACAACTCGTGCACGAGCAAAATTTGACTCTCGGGTGGAATCTGGGGACGCCTGAAACCACTCGACCGAGGAAAGATTAGGGCCTCCATGTGAAAATGGGAGTCGATATCTGAGTCCTTAGCAACGAGCTGAACCAAAGAGTCACAGAGGCTAATCGTGGGATTTTCCATGGACCATCATATAGATAGGTGTTGGTTGGTGTAGAGCTGAACCAGAGAGTCACAGCTGCCAATCGAGTATGCATGTGTCAATAATGTTTTGCTAAGAGCTAACGATGTGGAGACGAATATAGAATTAGAATGTTGGTTATATTATGTTCATGTTAATCCTTGTCTTGTGCAGGGATGGACCGTCGGCTATGGTAAGAGTCACTGAAAAAGTGATACATTTGTTGCTTAAGTTTTCTGATCATGAACTGCTTAAAGAGAATAACCTGTCGCAAAGAATAGCTATGTCCCGATCAAAGAAAAGAGGTGATAATCATGTTGGTAATTTGACCCTTAGAATGTCTTGAATCAAAGAAAAGAATGCTAATACTATTGTCCCAAAAAAATGATATGGTTCATGAAACACGCTGCGCATTGCACATGAAATAAATAGTCATCGTGCTTGAATTGAATAGTCACATGTATGCTTCAAATGAAATGAAATGAATTGTGGCTTTTCAAAGATGTTTTCAAAGAATGTAAACGGACTCTGTACGCATGAAATGAATATAGGTAAAAGTAGCAAGATCATATCACAAGAAATATTTTCCCACTAAATGAACAGTGATCGTTTCAGATAAATATAGCTCTTTGTTCACAATCACCAGTATGCTGATATACTGACCCACAATCAGTCTGTATGTAGGTGCAATATGTATCGAGAGGGATAATCCGAAGCGATAGCCCGAGCCTCATCCTCAGGAGCCAGAAATCAGAAGAGATGCCAAGAGATGATATCTGTTGCAAGAGTTGGCTTTGTATATAAAGGGATGTAATGTATGGGAACGGGATCATTGTAATCTATAAAGTTTTGAGAGAATGTAACATTGTATCAGAGAGAATCGAGATCTTGTAATCTGATCAAATAAAATCAATAAAGAAAATTGTTTCTTGTTACCATTGTGTTCAATGTATGTTATCTGAAATATGTCCGATGCTGCTTCAATTATCTACAATATGTTCCGCTACGTATTGTCAATCTTGTCTATCTTGTCTTGCTTCAGGTACTGGTCTTGTGCAAGTGCAACTTAGGCTTGCACGGCATCACGCCTTAGCGAGGACGATCGGTCTCAAAGAGTCTGAAGCGAGGACGAAAGGACTCTGCGGGATCAGGGCGTGATAGAATGGTATCAGAGCAACACGATCCTCTGGTCAATTGTTGATTCAAAGATGTTCTCCTGATCGAAATTTTCTTTGCCTACTCGATATCAATAATGAGATGAACGTTCCATACAATAAGTCCGTAAATATATTTATGATGCTGGCATTTGTTTTATTGATTGAATGAAATTGAGAATTGAACATGAATTTTGATATGATCTGGGCTGAGATTATTATGGATTGATGTGAGACTCGTCTCACAGTATCGATATTTATATACGGATACGTATTTTGTAGTGTATTTTGTATTTTCTTGGTTTTCTTAATGCTTTAAAAAAAATTCTAACTTATAAATTTTTCCTTGGCCGGCATACCGCCAGTATACCGGAGTATACCGACGGCATACCGTCCAGACAGATTTTTCATATTTTAGATATTTTCGATTTCAGATATTTTCATGAATAGTATTTCCGATATTTTCGTGAATAGTGTTTTGGATATTTTGATGAATAGTATTTAGATATTTTCGTAAAAAAGTATAGATGCACCCTTTTACCCATTGGATATTTGGTTTTGTTTCGATGGTTAGGATTGACTTAGATCTTCACATGGATCACCATCCGACGACTAAGATTAATTCCCCTTTTATATATACCATTTTACTTTCTCTCTCCTTTCTCTTTTCATTCTCTTCACTCTTTCTTCATTTCTTCTTCCATTCTCTCCCCCTTGGAGCTTGCTAAGAGCCTGGCCTTGAGGCCTTTGGTGTGGTGTCTAACCCCCTTAGGAGGAGGAGTAGAAGATTAGGCTTGGATCTTAACCTAGACAAGTACATCTTGCCAAATCTTGAACACAAATATTTTTGTTGTCATTTTATTTTTCCTTGGTAGTAAATACTTAAAATTGTTCTAAACTCATTTTGTAAAATATGTTTTCCTTATGATTCTCGTATATATGCATGTTTCTAAAATTTGTTTAAGCAAGGTTTTGATTTTCTGTTAAAATCCAATATGGACTTAGTAGAAAACTTGGTATCAAGAGTGGTGCTAGTGTTACCATCATGGATCTTGGTCACATATACATATATGAGGCCCTCACATAGTTTGTGTATCATGGATTTGAGTTTGGTCGTAATCGGAACCCGTTTCGGTGCCCCCGAAAACATATTTTTGGGAGTATTTTGAGATATTGATCTATCAAATCTTTGAATTTTTGAAATCTAATAGTTCCATATTGTAGAAAATTCAATTCTATGTAATTTTGACTTTTAAAAATCCGAATTTCGATTTAAAACGAAGTTTTTATGCCCGAAATAAGTTTTGGCAAAAAATCTGGATTTTGTTGCTGTTTGGAAAAATGGTATACCGCCGATATGCCGGTGTATACCACCGGTATGCCGATTTTTGCACCAAATTTTTTCAGTCTTTAGGCCGGTATACCGCTGGTATGCCGCTGTATACCGCCGGTATGCCGTTTTATGCCGTTTTAGTCTGTTTTTGCCCGTTTTTGTCCCTTTTTGATAATTTTTTCGATTGTAATAATTTCTTAACATGATTAGATAATCTTGCATAGTTAGATAATGATTGTGCACCCTATGTGCACTTGACACTAGCACACGTTCAATCATTTTTCTATGAAATATACTTAGTTTTAATTATACTTTCCCACATGCCATGATATGTCTTTGATGGATTCTTTCTTACAAGCTATGATAATTATTGCCATACTTTCTTTGTCTACTAGATAGTGACCCGTCGTGGTGCACTCTTGTACATGTCATTCTTTGCTTACATGATATTGGCTTGTCATGGCGCACTCTTGATTCCAGTACATGTCTTGCTCATTGATAGTGGCTCATCGTAGCGCACTCCTGGCTTCTTGTCTATTATATTTTTCTTGTTGTGGCTTGTTATGGTGCACATTCTTATTATTGTCCAGTCTCGCATGTCTCATGTCTAGGATGGATTCTGCGGAATGCCACACCCGGAATCCAACAAGAAAATGTTAAAGATTAAATAACTAGCTTGAATACTTAGATCATTGAGAATTTCCCAGTTCCCTGTTGCCCCTTTGGTCTTGGCATTATATATATATCCTTGGGATTTGGAGCTATCTGTCATGATGAGCACTCTTCCAGCACACCATCGAGTGGGACACCTCTTTAGGACACATGTATCTTACTGCAGTGTGTCTGCTATACTTCTTTTCTTTTTGGCTTGGACCATTCAGGTAGTAGCAGGCAGGTGCTGGACTTGGAATTCTCAAACTTGCATTTGTTAGTAATTAGGATTGTGACAACCCTAGTTAGCTAATGTATAAAGCCGTATTCATTGCTTGGCCATGACTATTGTATGGAGTCCAGTCTAGTCTAGTTTGTCTAAGCAGTGTCCGAATTTGTTTATTTTCAGTACATCTTTGTTTATGCTTTACTTTTGTCGGTAAATGATTAAATACTAAAGTTCTGTTCAGGAAAATGGTTACTACCCCGGTCCTTTTTGGTTTACGGGTTATAACTTGGGTTTCGGAATAGTTCCTAAGTTATCTTATCATTTGTCGTTCTATATAGTTATCTTACATGCTCACATGTTCCAGTTACTTTACATGCTCACATGTTCCAGTTATATTACATGATAACATTCTCCAGTTACTTAACATGCTCACATGTCCCAGTTATCTTATATGCTCACATGCTCCAGTTACCTAACATGCTCACATGTTCCAGTTATCTTACTTGCTCACATGTTCAGTTTAATTCACATGTCCACAGTTTACATTATGTCATATGTCCTTTACTTTATGCTACATGTTGCTTTACTTATTGTCTTTCCTATTCTTGGGATAAGTGCATTGGTAGCGCATGAGTCTCGATTTGCTTTTACTTATTTATGTCTCTATCCGTTGCTATGTTTTGCATGCTGGTTTTAGTTCATAGTTTGGCTTCCTTTATGGTACTTGCTTTTGGGGGTCTGACCCCACTGGTTTTGTTTGGCCAGATCTGATAGAGGAGCCCGGAGGATCTTCCGTACCTTCTACTCGTTGGTGACTACCCAGAGCACCAGAGTACCTTAGTGAGTTTTCTATTTCATTCTCCCACTAGTTATGTACATTATTCTTTTGTGGCGTTTAGCCTCCGAGCACGTGTTTAGCTCGTGTTTTGGACTTGACATTTAGCCTACGGGCCAGAACATGATTTGCGTATTCTAGACTATAGCTAGAGCTTATCATGTATGACTATTACTCTTGCTAGTCTTCACTCTGTATTACTAGCTTCATGATCATTGATATATGATAGTTTGGGACGATTTACTATTTTATATTCCAGTTGATCTTACTTCTTGTACATTGTTTACTGCCTGTGATTGAGATACCTAGGATTGCTTGACCTAGGATTGACTGTTGGCTTGTAGTAGTAACCCCCATCTATACAGCTTATACGTTATTTCGGAGTACTGGAGTACTTTGGTATACGTAGCTGGCCTGGTCCGTCCCTACTTGCCAGTATTCTGGTTCTGGGGCGTGACAATTGATGATGGCGAAGAATGAGGACTATCCCTGCTATGGATATCGTAAGTTTCTCCTTAAGTTTCGAGGATGAAAATTCTTCTCGGTGGGTAATTATATAGTGCCCCGCTCCACGAAGGCACTAGATAGACAGAGAGATCAGATTGTTTGCTCTGCAACAGAAGACGATTGATCTGGGTGAGTGGACGAAGTCTTATTTGCTGATTCGCTTATGCCTAATAAGAATCTGAGTTTTGCTTTGAATGCTATTGCTAATAACAAGATGGTAAATCATTGAGTATGCTTATAAGAGAAACCACATGCTGCCATGCTAAGAACAAGAAAAGAGATAACTTGTATGCTAAGAAGAATTGTTGCCTGCTAATAAGAAACGAATTGATGCATATATGCTAAAGAAATGTTGTTGCCTGATAAAAAGAAATAATTGTTTGCTATGTTAAATCAAACGAGATATTGCCATGCTAATATAGATCTTTGTTCTGAATATGACTCATTGTCATGCTTGATAAGAAAAGAGAGAAGCTGTTGGCTATGTGATCCGAAAAGAAGAAAGGCACGAAATGAACGTGTCGTACATCTGTAAAGGCATGAACATGTCGTATATCTGCTAAGGCACGAAATAAACGTGTCGTATATTTGAAAGATCTGATCAAATCTGTTACATCTAATAGAACTGCTAGAGCATGCATTGGTCTTGGACAACTCGTGCACGAGTAAAATTTGTCTTTCGGTTGGAATCTGGGGGCGCCTGAAACCACTCGGCCTAGGAGAGATTAGGGCCTCCATATGAAAATGGGAGTCGATATCTGAGTCCTTAGCGACGAGCTGAACCAAATAGTCATAGCGGCTAATCATGGGATTTTCTATGGATCATCATATAGATAGGTGTTGGTTGGTACAGAGCTGAACCGGAGAGTCACAGCTGCCAATCGAGTCTGCATGTGTCAAGAATATTTTGCTAAGAGCTAACAATGCAGAGACGAATAGGGAATAAGAATGTTGGTTATATTATGTTCATGCTAATCCTTGTCTTGTGCTGGGATTGACCGTCGGCCATGGTAAGAGTCACTGAAAAAGTGATACATTTGTTGCTTAAGTCTTCTGATCATGAATTGCTTAAAGAGAATAACCTGTCGCAAAGAATAGCTATGTCCCTATCAAAAAAAGAGGTGATAATCATGTTGGTAATCTGACCCTTAGAATGTCTTGAATCAAAGAAAAGAATGCTAATATTATTGTCTCTAATAAAATGATATGGTTCTTGAAACACGCTGCACACTGCACATAAAATGAATAGTCATCGTGCTTGAATTGAATAGTCACATGTATGCTTCAAATGGAATGAAATGAATTGTGGCTTTTCAAAGATGTTTTCAAAGAATGTAATCGGACTCTGTATGTATGAAATGAATATAGGTAAAAGTAGCAAGATCACATCACAAGAAATATTTTCTTACTATATGAACAGTGATCGTTTCAGACAAATGTAGTTTTTTGTTCACAATCACCAGTATGCTGATATACTGACCCACAATCAGTCTGTATGTAGGTGCAATATGTATCGAGAAGGATAGTCCGAAGCGATAGCCCGAGCCTCATCCTCAAGAGCCAAAAATCAGAAGAGATGCCAAGAGATGACATCTGTTGTAAGAGTTGGTTTTGTATATAAAATGATGTAATGTATGGGAACGGGATCATTGTAATCTGTAAAGTTTTGAGAGAATATAACATTGTATCAGAGAGAATCGAGAGCTTGTAATCTGTTCAAATGAAATCAATAAAGAGAATTGTTTCTTGTTACCATTGTGTTCAATACATGTTATCTGAAATATGTCTGATGCTGCTTCAATTATCTGTAATATGTTCCGCTGCGTATTGTCAATCTTGTCTATCTTGTCTTGCTTCAGGTATTGGTCTTGTGCAAGCACAACTTAGGCTTGCACGGTATCACGCCTTAGCGAGGACGATCGGTCTCAAAGAGTCCGAAGCGAGGACGAAAGGACTCTGCGGGATCAGGGCGTGACAGAATGGTATCAGAGCAACACGATCCTCTGGTCAATTGTTGATTCAAAGATGTTCTCCTTATCGAAATTTTCTTTGCCAACTCGATATCAATAATGAGATGAACGTTCCATACAATAAGTCCGTAAATATTTTTATGATGCCGGCATATGTTTATTGATTAAATGAGATTGAGAATTGAATATGAATTTTGATATGATCTGGACTAAGATTATTATCACTACCAAAATATGTCCATTTAGCGACGGCCACTTCCGTCGCCCATCCGTCGGCAATCAGTATTAGCGACCGATAACTGACGAATCTTGGTCACAATAATCCGTCGGCAATCAGCTCGTCGCTAATAATGATCCGTCGCTAAGTAGTCGAAGAGCGACGGAATAGCGACGGCTTTCCGTCTTCACAATACGATGCATTAACGACGACTTTTCGACGGGCTTTCGTCCATTTCAAGTATTAAATAATTAACTGTGTAGACACTAGCGACGGATATTCCGTCGGTAAACCAACGTAACAATGTATCAGAGGGTATCGTTCTATCGCTAGTCCGTCGATCGTCGTCGCTAACAAAGGACGGATTAGCGACGGAATACTAACGGATTATCCGTCGACCATGTTCTGGAAGTACTTGACTTTTCCAGAACCTTGGCGACGGATTTTCCGTCGCGACACCGTCGAGAGAGCGACTGATTTGTGGCTGATTATCCGTCGCCAATGTTCTGGAAATGTCAAGCTTTTCCAGAACCTTGTCGACGGATTTTCCGTCGCTATTCCGTCGAACTATATACCACCAGAACGTTGCCGACGGATATTTCGTCGACCACCCGTCGCTACCTGAAAACAGTTTCAAATCTCCAGTTAGCGATAGAAATTCCGTCGAAAAGTAGTCGGAAACTGGAAATATCCGTCGCTAACCGGTCACTAGTCCGTCGCTAAATGAGATTTTTTTGAAAAAAATTACAGCACTTTCTCTATTCATAAAAATATGCATAAACCAAACCAATATATAATGCACACCAATTATCCAACAATCACATAGACCAAATATATAATACACACCAATTATCCAAAAATCACATAGACCAAATATGCACATACGAATTTAATGCACACCAATTATCCAAGAATCATATAGACCAAACCAAATTAATATAAAATAGACATCAATTATCCTGAAGAGTAACCTAATATCCGTCGTTATAATCCGATCATAGCACAAATATTCCAAAATTCCCACAAATATTCTAAAATTTCTTAATTACAATACTTTAAAATAGACATCAACTTTATCTACGGCTACATAGTTTCTGTCTCGCCAGTCGAATGGCTGCAGGGACTATGTCCTGATCACCATGTCGTACCGTAGATTAATACAAATGGAGCTGGAGCTGGAGCCAAAATACAGTACTAATTCACCATGTCGTACTATTTTACTCTCTTACACTCTCTCCTCCTCCCCTCCGGCGCTCTCACTCTCTCCGGCGCTCTCACACTACTAATTCCTATGTGTTTTAAGTGTGAGAACGGATGGCTCAGAACACAACCCAAAATTTATTCTAGCATACATTAGTGTGAATCATCTATGTTCTGTACATATGGTGTAGTATATGTTCTTATCGTATCTAGTATCTGAAGGATATTACAGAATCAAGATGAACTCACATAATGTAATACTAAAACATCATCTACTACTACATAAGATATAGTGATAGGTTGTCATATCATCATTGCCGAGGGATGAGGGTCGGAGGACAGTCAACTTTATCTACGGCTACATAGTTTCTGCCTCGCCGGTCGAATAGCTGTAGGGACTATGTCCTGATCACCATGTCGTACCGTAGATTAATGCAAATAGAGCTGGAGCTGGAGCCAAAAATATAGAATCCAAAATACAAAATACAGAATTCAATCCCTGGGTTCGCCGACCCCCTCGGTGGAACACTCAACACTGGCACGCACAATACATTCCAGAATATACAAAAAATATAAAGAAAAAAATACTCTCCGCAACGAACAATGTCAATATATAATATTCTCAATAAACCAAATCAATATCCGCAAATACGTACAAACTCAGTATCCTCAACGAAAAAACTGAATATTCCCAAATACGTACAAAGTCAAAAATATAGTACAGTCCAAAAATGCAAAAACGAAACTACTGATCGCCTGGAGCTGGACCCAGAGCTGGAGGAGCGCCACCAGATGTCGCACAAATACCGCTCGAGTGAGCCAAAGGCATGCAGCCACTTCCCTCCCTCCATTCCCTCTCTCCCTCTCTCATGCTATCAACGTCACAACTTTTCCAGTGCTGCTCCCTCTAATGATGATGAACGCAAAAATCAAAGACCCCTCTCTCCTTCCTCACTCTTCACAGTTCTCACAACAGGAAGGATCAGTGCTTTCTAGTTCTCTTCCATCCATCAATTCCTCCGTTCTGATCAAGCATCTTCCTTCTCCTCTCCTCCACCATGGCTCTGGACCCATCTGCTCCTCCCTACTTCCCTTCTTCTTATTTGACTCTCTCAGCCACATATGATATCCACCTCAAGTGTAGAGTCGGGGGAGAAGAAGTGGGCAGGAAGAGGAGGGAGAAGCAGCACAGTCGGCGGCATGACCAAGAGGAAGTACAGAGGTTTTCTTCAACATCCGTAGGAGAACTATAAGGATATATCTTTTCACAACATGTCACCTTGTCAAAGACCCTTAATGTGACAACCATGTTACTACATAGGAGGAAAGAGTTGGGAGGATTATGTCAAAACACACGGCTTAAAAAATTATGACATGTTAGTCTTCCGACACCGCGGTAACATGATATTCACATTAAGGGTCTTTGACAAGATGACATGTTGTGAAAAAATATATCCTTATAGTTCTCCTACGGATGTTGAAGAAAACCTCTGTACTTCCTTCGGGTCATGCCGTCGGCTGTGCTGCTTCTCCCTCCTCTTCCTGCCCACTTCTTCTTTCCCGACTCTACACTTGAGGTGGATATCGTATGTGGCTGAGAGAGTCAAATCAGAAGAAAGGAAGTAGGAAGGAGCAGATGGGTCCAGAGCCATGGTAGAGGAGAGGAGAAGGAAGATGCTTGATCAGATCAGAGGAATTGATGGATGGAAGAGAACTAGAAAGCACTGATCCTTCCTGTTGTGAGAACTGTGAAGAGTGAGGAAGGAGAGGGGGGTCTTTGATTTTTGCGTTCATCATCATTAGAGGAAGCAGCACTGGAAAAGTTTTGACGTTGATAACATGAGAGAGGGAGAGGGGGAATGGAGGGAGGGAAGTGGTTGCATGCCTTTGGCTCACTCGAGCGGTATTTGTGTGTCAGATAAAATAGCAAAAATTTGATTTATCTCCAAGTGTGAGAATGGATGGCTCAGAACAAAACCCAAAATTCATTCTAGCATACATTAGTGTGAATCATCTATGTTCTGTACATATGGTGTAGTATATGTTCTTATCGTATCTAGTATCTGAAGGATATAACAGAATCAAGATGAACTCACATAATGTAATACTAAAACATCATCAACTACTATATAAGATATAGTGATAGGTTGTCGTATCATCATTGCCGAGGGATGAGGGTCGGAGGACAGTCAACTTTATCTACGGCTACATAGTTTCTGCCTCGCCAGTCGAATGGCTGCAGGGACTATATCCTGATCACCATGTCGTACCGTAGATTAATGCAAATGAAGCTGGAGCCAAAGTACAGAAACCAAAATACAAAATACAGAATCCAATCCCTGGGTTCGACAAAAATACAAAACACAGTTCTAATTCATATGTGTTTTAAGTGTGAGAACGGATGGCTCAGAACACAACCCAACCGGAGAGGATACTCTGAGAGATCCATCTGAGTAGGACGTATACTCTGAGATATCACCTTTACAAGAATGATATCAGTAGTGGGATTGAGTGTTGGAGGAGATATTATCAGAGTATACGTCCTACTCAGATGGGTCTCTCACCGTTACTATTTTTTTCTGACAGCATGGTGGATGTGCTCCGTCAACATTTTTTGCTCCGAGCCAAAACTTTGTCCCGAAGCTCAAGTGTACATCCTTCCTGTAGAGCTCGAGTGAGAGGTTCCTGACAGCATGGTGGTCTCCTTTGTCAAAGTATCCATGCTCGTCCCACAGTGGGATGTACACTTGAGCTCCGGGGCAAAGTTTTGGCTCAGAGCAAGAATCTGTTGACGGAGCACATCCACCATGCTGTCAGAAAAAAATAGTAACGGTGAGAGACCCATCTGAGTAGAACGTATACTCTGATAATATCTCCTCCAACACTCAATCTCACTATTGATATCATTCTTGTAAAGGTAATCTCTCAGAGTATACGTCCTACTCAGATGGATCTCTCAGAGTATCCTCTCTGGTTGGTTGTCGTTTCATCATTGCCGAGGGATGAGGGTCGAAGGACAGTCAACTTCATCTACGGCTAGATAGTTTTGGCCTCGCCAGTCGAATGGCTGCAGGGACTATGTCTTGATAACCATGTCGTAGTCTAATATAATCCAGAGATTGACACAATACTAATTCATATATGTAGTCCAATACAAATAGTGTAATACAAAAACAACCCAATACAAATAGTCCAATACAAATAAGTACTAATAGCTAATGAGAACCACGCAGCTAACGCAAACGCTCAGTGATACGATTATGCAACCACCTCGAATAAGTGGGATTGACGACGGCAGGAGAGATGTAGTCCCTTGCAAGTGCTGCATGAATAGAACTCCCGGTCTCACTAGCTACAGGTGCTGGATGAATAGAACTTCCGGTCTCACTATCTACCGGTGCCACTTCCTCCTTAACAGTAGGAGAAGCCACCTCAGCATTCACTATTTTCCTTAAACGACGTGCCGCTCCTCGGGTCATGGGTGACATCTGGTAAGATCGATATTCACAAATAATATAATTGTAACATAAGCAAGCTAACTAAAGGAACCATCATGTAATTTGAGTACATTTTCGAAAGCAGATAAAGTACAAAAAATTTGATTTTTTGCCAAGTGTGAGAACGGATGGCTCAGAACACAACCCAAGATTCATTCTAGCATACATTAGTGTGAATCATCTATGTTCTGTACATATGGTGTAGTATATGTTCTTATCGTATCTAGTATCTGAAGAATGTAACAGAATCAAGATGAACTCACATAATGTAATACTAAGACATCATCTACAACTATATAAGATATAGTGATAGGTTGTCATATCATCATTGCCGAGGGATGAGGGTCGGAGGACAGTCAACTTTATCAACGGCTACATAGTTTCTGTCTCGCCAGTCGAATGGCTGCAGGGACTATGTCCTGATCACCATGTCGTGCCATAGTTTCTGTCTCGCCAGTCGAATGGCTGCAGGGACTATATGTCCCGATCACCATGTCGTACCATAGTATCTGAAGAATGGCTGCAGGGACTATATGTCCGTAACCCGAACCCTCCCCCAGCCGCCCTCGCCCCCCTGCCCCACCCCCCAGCCACCCCCCACTCATCCCCCAACCACCCGCATCCCCCCTACAGGGACTATTGTAGGCTAAGGTATTGGGTTTACCTTATTAGGGTAAGGTATTGGGTTACCTTATTAGGGTAAGGTATTGGGTTATCGATATTGTGAACCTAGGTTGAAAGCATAATAAGGTTGTAAAAGCATAATAAGGTATTGGATTACCGATCCGAAACTGCCGATACTACCGATATCGCCGATATCCTATTTTTTAAACTAGGGTTTTTCATATCGCAGATACTACTCATTGTATTTGTACCCCGCGCTGTCCCGCGCACGCCACTCCCACTGCCCCGGAGCTCGCTGCACCCCGCCTCCTTCCGCTGCCCCGGAGCGCGCTGCCCGCCGCCGCCACCCCGCAGCCCCGCGCGCACCAGCACCCCTCCCACCCCCCGTCGCCCCTCCCACCCCCCGCAGCCCCTCCAGCCCAGCGCTGCCCCGTGCGCGCCACCCCAGCCGCCCCCCACTGCCCCGGAGCGCGCTGCCCCCTGCCGTCCGTCGCAGCCCCGCCCGCGCGCGCCAGCACCCCTCCCACCCCCCGCCGCCCCTCCCATCCCCCGCCGCCCACCCCAGCCCCGCGCTGTCCCGCGCACGCCACCCCCGCCGCCCCCCCGCTGCCCCGGAGCGCGCTGTCCCCCGCCGCCCGCCGCAGCCCCGCGCTGGCACGCGCGTGCCACCCCCGCAGTCTCCGCCGCCCCACAGCCCACGACGCCCCCGGTAGCCCACGACACCCACGACCATCGAGAGAGAGAGATTACCTTTGGGAGAGAGAGAGGAGAGGTCACCGACCGTCGCGGGAGAGGGAGAGGGAGGAGAGAGAATGAAATTTGGAGGGAATGAAAAGTTCCCCCCGTCGTTTCAATTTAAGCCTGGGCCCTTTATTTAGCGACGGACCAGCGACGGTTTGTATCCGTCGCAAGGCCGTCGCTATTTTTGATACTTGTCGACGGAATATCCGTCGCTACGTAGACGAAGAATTGTCCCGCCAATTCCCTCAATAATTCCCGCCAAATAATCGACTACATGGCGACGGCTACTTATCCGTCGCTATATCTCCGACGCTCTAGCGACGGATGAGCGACCTTTCCTCCCCCTTAAAATAAAATAAAAATTGTATCGGCTTGTCGTCGGTACTCCGTCGGCTATTTGCCGCAAATCCGTCGCTAATGCCGACGGAAATTATCCGTCGCTAATGTGCCGTCGCTAATTTACTGTATTTTGGTAGTGTATGGATTGATGATGGCGAAGGATGAGGACTATCGCTGCTATGGATATCGTAAATTTCTTCTTAAGTTTCGAGGATAAAAATTCTTCTCGGTGGGTAATTATATAGTGCCCCACTCCACAAAGGCACTAGATAGACAGAGAGATCGGATTGTTGGCTCTGCAACAGAAGACGATTGATCTGGGTGAGTGGACGAAGTCTCATTTGCTGATTCGCTTATGCCTAATAAGAATCTGAGTTTTTGATTGAATGCTATTGCTAATAACAAGATGGTAAATCATTGAGTATGCTTATAAGAGAATCCACATGCTGCCATAGTAAGAACAAGAAAAGAGATAACTTATATGCTAAGAAGAATTGTTGCCTGCTAATAAGAAATGAATTGATGCATGTATGCTAAAGAAATGCTGTTGCCTGATAAAAAGAAATAAATGTTTGCTATATTAAATCAAACGAGATATTGCCATGCTAATATAGATCTTTGTTCTAAATATGACTCATTGTCATGCTTGATAAGAAAAGAGAGAAGTTGTTGGCTATGTGATCCGAAAAGAAGAAAGGCATGAAATGAACGTGTCGTACATCTGCCAAGCCATGAACATGTCGTATATCTGCTAAGGCACGAAATAAATGTGTCGTATATCTGAAAGATCTGATCAAATCTGTTACATCTTATAGAACTGCTAGAGCATGTATTGGTCTCGAAAAACTCGTACACGAGTAAAATTTGTCTTTCGGGTGGAATCTGGGGGCACCTGAAACCACTCGGCCTATGAGAGATTAGGGCCTCCATGTGAAAATAGGAGTCGATATCTGAGTCCTTAGCGACGAGCTGAACCAAAGAGTCACAGCGGCTAATCATGGGATTTCCTATGGACCATCATATAAATAGGTGTTGGTTGGTACAGAGCTGAACCGGAGAGTCACAGCTGTCAATCGAGTCTGCATGTGTCAAGAATGTTTTGCAAAGAGCTAACAATGCAGAGACGAACAGGGAATAAGAATGTTGGTTATATTATGTTCATGCTAATCCTTGTCTTGTGCTGGGATTGACCGTCGGCTATGGTAAGAGCCACTGAAAAAGTGATACATTTGTTGCTTAAGTCTTCTGATCATAAATTGCTTAAAGAGAATAACCTGTCGCAAAGAGTAGTTATGTTCCTATCAAAGAAAAGAGGTGATAATCATGCTGGTAATCTGACCCTTAGAATGTCTTGAATCAAAGAAAAGAATGCTAATACTATTGTCCCTAATAAAATGATATGGTTCATGAAACACGCTGTGCACTGCACATGAAATGAATAGTCATCGTGCTTGAATTGAATAGTCACATGTATGCTTCAAATGAAATAAAATGAATTGTGGCTTTTCAAAGATGTTTTTAAAGAATGTAAACGGACTCTGTATGCATGAAATGAATATAGGTAAAAGTAGCAATATCACGTCACAAGAAATGTTTTCTCACTAAATGAACAGTGATCGTTTCAGACAAATATAGCTCTATGTTCACAATCACCAGTATGCTGATATACTGACCCACCATCAGTCTGCATGCAGGTGCAATATGCATCGAGAAGGATAGTTCAAAGCTATAGCCCGAGCCTCATCCTCAGGAGCCAGAAATTAGAAGAGATGCTAAGAGATGACATCGTTTTGTATATAAAGGGATGTAATGTATGGGAACGGAATCATTGTAATCTGTAAAGTTCTGAGAGAATGTAACATTGTATTAGAGAGAATCGAGAGCTTGTAATCTGTTCAAATGAAATCAGTAAATGAAATTATTTCTAGTTACCGTTGTGTTCAATACATGTTATCTGAAATATGTCCGCTGCTGCTTCAATTATCAGCAATATGTTTCGCTACGTATTTTCAATCTTGTCTATCTTATCTTGCTTCAGGTCTTGGCCTCGTGCAAGAGCAACTTAGGCTTGCACGGCATTACGCCTTAGCGAGGATGATCGGTCTCAAAGAGTACGAAGCGAGGACGAAAGGACTCTGCGGGATCGGGACGTGACAGACTATAGCTTCTCTGAACGAAGAGATCTACAACTAATAGTCGACTTATGCGAGGCCTACGGTTGTCCGAAGTTAAGTCATGATCGAGCATGAAAGAGGAGTGCCAAAAGGCAATGAACAATAGCTTCCTCAAAAGCACTCCTTTATAGGCTGTGTGTGGTCCAACCCGCACGCCATGTGGTAGCAAGTCAAAGGCTCTGAGTTAATTAGATGAACCTAGAATTCATCACAATAAATCTCATTTATTAAAACCTCTGACTAAGTCTTTTAAATCACCACATCTCGAGCCCCTCAAAGTGGCAGCAATTAAGGAGGCATCGACTCAAACGCCCTAAAAGCGCAGTGACTTATTGCCTCAAAGGCGCAGTGACTCATTACCTCAAAAGTGGAGTGACTCGTCGCCCCAAAAGTGCAGTGACTCATTGCCCCCAAAAGTGCAGTGACTCGTCGCCCCAAAAGCGTAGTGACTCATCACCCCATAAAGCGCAGAGCCTTCATCGCCCCAAAAGCGCAGCACCCTGGAGACCTAGAAGCGCAGCACTCAGAACGAGGTACATATATGTGCTGTCACTTCAGCATTAATGGCACACCAAACAAAGTATTAGAAGACAACTATTGATAGCTACCGAGTTGTCAGTTGTCAGATAGCAGTTGGCAGCTGTTAGTCAAAGGCTCGTCTCCCAATGCGACCCCAAGAAGTGCAGCCTCAGAGACGTCTAGAACCGCAGCCTCAGTGATATCCAAAAGTGTAGCTCCCAAAGACGCACAACTTCTTCACAGCGTAGTATTTGTCAAAAGAAGACCACGTGGCTAGTATGGCAACTGTATTTCTTTAGATACTATCAAATCCAGTCTATTTAAACTGAATGAGATCTTCGAGTGATGTACACACGACATGTGGAATTGACTCAGTCGTATTTATGAACGGGTGCTAACCACTCAAGACCTCAGCAATAGGTAAATTGCAACAACTGCCACGTGTCAGCTCAGCAGCAGCTCCAACGGTATAGTTACAACAAATTCAGCTATTTTTTCGTACGTGCAGCACTCCTGCGCGCCAAGAACCCCTGCACATATCGTATATGTGTATGCCTATAAATAGAAGAAGACTGCATTCATTCTGATTTTTCAACTACTTCTTGATTGGCAAACCCAAATTACCACTCACAGGCATTTAGAGAGTCAAAGCAAGTTTCTCTCGTCGTCATATCGTCAATGGAGTAAAGGAGACACTACAGTGCTCAATCGCCCTCATCACACTTTTCTAGAATCAAACTGTACTTAGATTTCTTGTTTAGGAATCTCTTGTACTTCTCTTGTTTAAAATAAAAAAAGTTCGTATAACTTTTGTTTATAGCAAACACACGCAAGCCACTTGTGTGCCATCCAATTGAGCTTTCGCATGCTATTATTTCATCAATGATCATAAATAACTTAAAATTGTAGTCATGATGGCACCAAGCCTAAACCTAGCCCAAACGAACCAAATACCCAATCTAATTTCTTGTGGCCACTAACATGGCATCCTTCATGGCATTATATGGGGAAAGTGTCATTCTCTTGTAACCACCCCCCCCCCCCCCCCCCCCCCGTCTCTTATTTAATTATTTTGCTAACAGCCCATAATTTATTTTATCTAATTACTTATTAGTATTATTTTATTAGGTTACTTAGACCATATAGGTTGAGTGTGTGGATATATAGTGTATATATATATATACCAGTATATATTATTTTCACGAAATAGCTAATTCGTATATGTATATTTGTATATATTTTAAATGGTTAACAAGAAATTGCTTATTATTTATGATATATGTATAATATTATTTACAGTACATATTATTTTAGAGTATATACATTATATATATATATATATATATATATATATATATATATATATATATATATATATATATATATATATATATATATATATATATATATATATAAACCAAAAATTTTATTGAAGAGGAAAACGCGCAAGGAGCGTACACAGTCGGGCATGGTGGGGAGCCACTCCAGGGCCGCCAGGGGCCGGGGGGCTTGAGGTGGACGCAGCCGAGGAAGCTGGGGGCCACCTTAAAGAGAGAAACGCCGAGAGATGGGTCGTTGCCGAGGAGGGGGCAGCACAGCGAGAGGAGCGGCGGAAGGAGGGGGCGCCAGGACTGTAACCCCACTTTCCATTTTTTTCAAAATTTTAAATCTTAGAAATCTCTAGTATTTTGAATAAATAATATTCAAGTTGTTTTACTATTAATAATTCATGATTATATATATTTGGGAAAGGGTTTTACTTAAATATCTGGGTTAAGTAATTAATTATTTGGGAGTAACTAACTAGTGTGGTCCCTCAAGTGTGTAACAAACTTTTCTAACTGATTTTTTTCTGCATTCAATGTAATAACGAAAAGGAAGGGGGTGTCTTTGTAATTTTTCTTTAAGTAGAAGGACTATTTTGAAATAATTTGGGGGCGGGGGGACTAAAGTGCAAATGTGCACTATTTGGTTATATTATGGGAGGAGAGAGAAGTTTTTATCATTCTTCAGTTTTTTTTAGACTGAAGCCTTTCCTCTCCATTCTTTCGAGAGCTATGTTCCCCAGCTCCTCGAACTCTAACCTTAATTTCTTTCTTGTCCGACCACCGACGGCCGTTCCCACTGCCAGGGGAGGCTAGGTGACCTCCATGGCAACCAACGCCGCCATCATCGATGAGGAGCTCATGGCAGCACACTACAGCAGTGACGACCGGCTCATCCACGGTGAACGGAGGCTCGGGTTGACAGATCTCGGTGAGCGACGACGACGGCGGTTCTTGATCGATTTTCCCACGACCACGACGGTGGTGAGCAGTTGTACGGAGTGGCAGATCTCGACGACTACACTCCGGAGCGGCCACGGTTGGGATTGATTTCTATGGCGAGTAAGCTCCGATTTCTGTACGGGGTGTCGACTGTGGATACTCTTCTCGGCGCAACTCATCTTCCACGACAACGGGGTCCCGAGATGGCGACGACTGGGCAATCCCTCCGATCTTGATTCCAAATTCAGAGGATTGAGACTCTGATTTCTTGATCTAGTAAGTTTTCGATTAGAAATTTTTTTATTGACTCAGTGAATCAATGATCTTGAGTTGAGGTTGGGAGTTAATCTTCGAAATTCGAATATAACTCTGTAGGATTTGATCCAGATTGCGCTTCAGCTGTTTGAATTAGAGTCTCAACCGATTGCGAGTATATCCGAGGGGTCATGTCATATTCAGTAGATGAGATTTGTAACTTTCAGTTTGAATCGTTTCTCTTCAGGTATGATTCTACACTTCTTAATGTATTCTTCTCGTTGCTTCATATTTGAGACGTATATAATATTGGAACAGGTTTTAGGATTGGGTCGTAGGAAGTGTGAATTGGCTTGTGTCCAAGCGTTAGCATGTTCTGTGGAAATCCTTAGATTGGAGTAGTTCGTGTGTAATCCAAGAATGATCGAAGCCAAGTAGTGTGCAAAAGATAGATGGGTTTGAAGTATATGATGTCGGGTGTGCTTGTCAAGTGTTGTTTGTGTCAGACCATGGTTGGCATTCGTGTCCAGCGTTGCGTGGGTATTCGACTTTACTCCCTGACTGGTGTCGGAGGACAATGGATTGAGCCTTGGGTTTAATAATTGGTTTAAATCTTCTTGTAAATATTTGTTTAAACTTATATTGATTTTATTTGAATTCAAACTGTGTGTGTAATATTTTTCTTCTAAATCTGAGCTTGGATTTAAACTATGGGTGTGTTAGTTTCTTCTAATTAATTTGGTATGGTGGCTCGTGTGAGCTTGGATAGGAGTTTAGCCGTTGGACTCGGCTGGGCTGGAACTGTTTATATGTTGTGGTTGAGTGACAACAGGTTCTGGAACTGAGAATAGAGTTGGTAGGAAATAAAGATATGTTTAGAATTTAAATTTGTGTGTGTATGTTTTGCTGAGTAGCCGTTAGGCAAGGATAATTACTGGGGGTTCAGTTGGGTTTTGATTATATTTCTAAATTGTGGCTACTGAACGATTTAAATTAGTAAGTTTAATTGCCTACAGGGACTGGCTTAATGGGAAGATGGGTTAGCTTTGATTTTACTCCATTGTTTCTTTAATACTGCACCTTCTCTACTTAGAGATGTGATCAGAGATGAAATGTAAGGATTTAATTGGACTGGAGTGTGTGTTGAAAGTTAAATGGTGATTTATGACTAAGCTGGAATATTAAACTTAAGTTTGAAGTAAGAATGGATGAGTCATATAGAGGATGTTTTACGCATAAACCTGGCAAATGTTAGAGTTTGGCTTTTCTTAGCCTGCTGCTATGAAGTTTTGTTGTTCTCCAATTATGTGGACCATTTAACTTTATGCTTAACATACTGTAAACCTTGAATGGATACATTTTGTCAAAACCAGCTAGTAACTAGCATAATAATTATTTATGAATTACTGCTAGTATCTATTGGTAATGATATTAGATTTTTCCTTACAACAAATAATTGGGTGGTATATATATATATATATATATATATATATATATATATATATATATATATATATATATATATATATATATATATATATATATAATTGTATCATTTTAAAGATTTCGGAACTAATTTCTATCTTAACCAGTAGCTAGTTTCTTAATAATAAGTAGTGACTGGATAGACAATTAGATTACTTAGTTAAACCTAAACTAGCTAGTGCAGTAGTAGAAATTAACCAACTTGTACCTATTAAATCAGGTGGACATATAGATCTTCTCCACATTCTTGATCACCCTGAGCAAGGCAAGTACTTTTCTATGGTTTTGTGCATTTATATTTCTTGTACTTTTCTTGTGACACGTCATGGCATGAAGATATCATGTACTCCTGTACTCTTGTTCTTGTATTTACTTGTGTCGGTGGGAGGAAATACACTAGCCATGTGACCAATCCCGGTTACTATACTCATGTGCCTAGCTTAGGCCTCGCATCGTGCACGTGGGTCCTAAGTCGTACCATTTATGTACTTTCATATGCTTTCATGTGCTTATCCCTAGCCGGTCACATGGACTAGTTGTATTTCAAACATAGTGCACTTGTCATATCATGTACTTCAGGTTCATAGTTACATTCTTGTACTTTACATTCCTGTACTTTATTTCCTGTACTTACATTTATGTACCTTCATGTTCTTTCCTGTACTTTATAGTTTATGTTCTCTTGTACTCATTTCCATATCATGATGTTCTTGTTCATTACCTAGAACTGTACTTTGCTCCGCTCCTGACTGGATATGTTGCAGGTATACTTGCAAGATATCATTCCACCTTATGGGCCAGAGCCCGGGATCTTAGCTGAGCAGGATAGAGACATGACTTGGCTAGAGGCTTCATGTTTAGACTGTTTAGCTCTACTCTTAGATATTGTTTTAGAGTTCATAGTACATTTTCACTCCTAATGACTAGTACATTTATGATATATGTGGATTATGGTGATCTTCTGGGATCGTATATAGATGTTGTGATTGTATACATTTATGGTTATCTGGTTAGTTTTCCCTAGTTTGGTACAGCTTACTTTGTCGTGTCTAATGACGAATGCTGGGCGTTTCCGACTCGTGTCCGATTATTTGGGAGCGAATCGTGACATGTTTTTAGTGGTGGCCCATGCAGGTCTATCCTAATAGTACCTAGGCATTAGAGTACTGTTGGGGGACTTGATTTAAACTAAGGAAACTTGAATCACAGCATAGGAAATCGGGTACATCGGGTATTTTGATATTCTATAAACACTTGTTGTATTTAGGTCTAGGTTATTTTAACAGTTTTCTGTTTTTCAGATAGTTCAAAAGCATGCGACACCAGAACTGTCAATTCACCTGCACTGGACGTTTCCGAGCTTCCACTACCTTCTATCACTCTACTATCCCCATGGGTAGTACGCAGTTGATGGAGACGTTTCAAGAGTTCCTTGACACCAGCAGGCCGTCCTTTTCTAATCCAGATTTGCAAATGCATTTCCCGAGTTAGAGAAGATTTCTGACTTCTAGACTCTCAGACCTTGAACTTCCACGACACCGAGCGCATATCTTGCACCAAGGAGCAGATCGAGAACCTGGAGTCACCACTGAAGATCATCCAAGTTTCTGAGGACCCGACTTCTCTGAAGATTAGAGCCACCAGCCAGGAGATCCAGAATGTAGCAAAGACAATAGAACGAGACCGGAAGCTGAAGGCGGGGAGAGACATAAAGACTTATGACGAAGACAGCAACTAGCCTGGACCCGCAAAGCGTTGTAACACTCAGACAACGCTTCTTCAGTCACATCATCAGAGACAGATTCAGGCCCACATTCACTGGATGAAGGATTGCCAGCAAGTCGCAGATCACAATGATCGAGGAGCATCAGGATCTCAGCAGTCAGTAGCCCGCAACCATATATTTCTGTCAGAGTCCCAACACTTCAGTCACCTCAGCGGGAGATGCAGATTCAGATCCAGTCAACGATCATTTGTATTTTCTGCCGCAGCTCAGGACACCACTACGATGAGTGCCGCAAGAGACGGAGGCTATGCTGTACTGCGGGTCGCCTGCCCTTCATGTCAAGGATTGCCCGGAAGTCGTTGATCGTATTGCCCAAGGATGAGCACAAGGAGCACCAGGACCGCAGCAGAAGGACCCGCCTCTCCAGATTCAGCAGCTATATGGAGCATTACCACGGGGATCAGCCTACGTCAGAACAGCTGAAGAAATTGAAGCAATTCAAGTCCCAGAGAAATACTGAAGACATGCTGAAGACTGAAGGTTTTTTTTGCATGGTTGGAGCAGACTATGGATCGTGATTCACATTCCAATTTAATTTTCTAGAATTTTCTTGTTCCTGTTTAATGGCTTAATAGATTTTGTTTTAAATCCTAAACCCTTTGGTGTCTATTCCAGATAATATTCCTATTCAAGAATTTGTCCCTTATTCGAAGATTGTTTTCTATTTGATAAACATGTTTCATATTCACAGTTCGATAATTATTTGAAATCCACTACTCGATACTGTTTGCTCATTTCCTTTGATGATTTCGATTTTCTATTCGAGAGTTGTGGTTCACTACTTGATTCGACCTTGTTTCCTATCCAAGGATTCGTTTGTTTTCCGGGATACTTGTTCCTACTCGTTATAGATATTATGCTCGCTAATCAAACTTGTACTAATCAAGATTTATTCCTACTTGAAATATCATTCTGAAACCGTGTTTGAACCTTCGCTTCTATTGATGCTTGTTTGAGATTCTATTTATTATTTTTGACTTTATTCGAGACTCGCTCTCTATTTACGATTTTTGTTACTATTGAGATTCGCCTGTTTCATATTTACGATCCAATACCTTGTTTCCTATTGAAACCTGTTTTCTAGTTACTATTCAAAATCTTGACTCCTCGTTGAGATTTTCTATTCGAGATTTTGTTCCTTATTCACGACTTTGTTGATACTTGATTTTCTATTTTTTACTGTATACCTTATTGGAGAATTCGTTTTCAAATCAAGTTTTTGCTCGAAATTTTATTGTTATTCAAGATTTTATTGAAATTTGTTTCTAGTACGGAATTTTATTTCTTATTTTGAAACTTGTCTCATATCTGATACCTTGCTTCAGTTCATCCTTCGGGACTCTGTTATCCCTTCAGGATAATATCCCATATATGGAATCTCGTTACCATTCCAGATATCAGTTGAAATTCCGTTATAATTTGAAACTTCGCTCCTTGTCTAAAATTTTAAATCTCCCTGGTTGCCCTTTTGTACTCACTGATTGGATCCCTTGTCGTCTCTTAGTACCTAATAAACCCTTGTATTCTAATAGTCAGATAACCTCACCATCTTCTTGACTTGGACTATTGAACTCGTTTTGATTCCTTAAGATTTTCTATGGATAAAGTTGAAAGACTATTCGATGACCTACTAGGGCATGACAGTTGCGCGCTGTAGCCGTTATCTGGATTACGGAGACCGAAAGTTCACTGGAGCTAGCAGCGCACTGGCGGGGCAGGAACTCTAAGTTGAAGTGATTTCAGACATTCATAGGTTTCGGGTATTATGGAGACTTGTCCTAAAAATTTTTCTGTTGTGATCTCTTGGGTTGCTTCGTTGATGATTGTTGAAAAATGGATATATTGCATAGGATATTCGGTAACATATCGTTATTTGAGTCACGGAGCCGGAGTTCACTACAACCAAGTATACCCTGGCGAGGTAGGGATTCTGAGTAAAGTGATTTCAAATATCTATATGTTTTCGGATACCATAGAAACTATGTTCCTTTCTCTATGATTATAGGTTTTCGAAAATCACAGATCCTTGCACGTTCATCCTGATTTGGTATTGTATCTCTTGAGTATTTCGTACGTTTCCTCAATCAACCCTTGCTAATTTCTCTTCTAGCATTTTATCGTTAGATCATTGAATTCCTCAAAATTACACATTACCAGATTTTGATTCCATACTTCGTTTGTGTCTCGTCTAAACTTCGATCTTAAATCATGTCTATCTGACCATTATTTTCCTATCTTGTCCTAGTCCACTGGTGTTAAAATATCAATTTTTTATCGTACTTAATAGTTGTATCTTCAGGATTTGGCTCCTCTAAGTTGTAATTGAAATTCATTCCACTTCGTGACTGTTTGATCCTCGATCTTATCAAAGCGTGATATCCCAAAATTCTTATGTGTACTTGGACTCAAGGCTGTCACGCCCCAGAACCAGAATACTGGAGAGCAGGGGCAGACATAGCCAGCTACGTATATTGAAGTGCAATCCATCTCGCTATATGGTCACGGCTGTCTAGATACATGAGGATTTAACTACAAGCCATCAGTCTCCTATGGTCAAGAACAAGCCTATTGTCTCAATCACAAGCAAGTAAGTAATGTTACAAGATGTAAGACCACCAAATATACAATAGTAAGGCGTCCCAAACATTACATATTTAGCTGATCATGAAGCTAGTCATCACAAAATGTCAGGACTAGCAAGAATTTAGTCATACATGATCAACCCTAGGATTTGCCAATCATGTTACAGCCCGTAGGCAGACAGTAAGTAAAGGTGCAATCGAGCTAAAACGTGCTCGTCGGCTAAACGCCTCAAAAGAATAATTTTAAAATAAAGTGGGAGGACAAAAGAAACCCACTCGTTGCCAAGGTTACGCCTGGTGGTCATCATCTGGCTGGAAGGTAGGTAGATCCTCGGGAACTGCTCCGATATCTAGCCACACAAAACTAGCTGGGTCAGAACCCTAACAGAGCAAGTGCCACAAAAAGGCTTCACTTAGGAACTAAAACCAGCATATCATAATAGAATATTAAAGATGATAAATAAAGAACTGATAATAATAGAGATAGCAACAGTAAACTGAGTACGAGAAAACCATTCAAGTAGCCAGGTCACAACCCTTAAACCAAACAAGGACCGGGATTGTAACCCTTCACCTGAATAGAAATCCGTCTCAAATACTATTGGTACAGTGAAGACAATAAACGAAGAGAGGACACAGAACTGCTCCGGGAGCCAGGTTACAACCCTTAAACCAAATAAGGATCGGGGTTGTAACCCTTCGCCTAAACAGAACAGGACCCCTGATCTTTATTGCTAAGGCCAGTACAAATGATCATGGTATTAAGGTAAGGTAAAACATGACGAACATGGCATGGGGTTGCAATAAGACAATAAACGAAAAGAGGACACAGAACTGCTCCGGGAGCCAGGTTACAATCCTTAAACCAAACAAGGACCGTAGTTGTAATCCTTCGCCTGAACAGAACTGGACCCCCGATCGTTAATGTTAAAGCAAGCATCAATAATCATGTCATGTCACAATCTTGTACAGGATCAGGATAAAACTAAGCTGGAATAAACTCCATCCAATCAATCATGGCCAATCAAGAGTACGGCTTGATACTTTTAACTAACTAGGGTTATCACAGGCCTAGTTACTAGCAAGATGCAATAAGATTATCCCAACAGCCACAAGCCCTGCAGACCATCCGGTTACCCGGGTCGATTGTTCGTTTATGAAGGGTGCACCACATGACTGTGTGCTGAAAAAGTGCCATACTCGTCGGTAGGCTACAAGTCCACTTAATGCGTCCAGATAACGAGACTGCCTGTAGCTGGGAATCTCTTCATGTCTATTGAATTATTCTAGTTTAATAACCTTAGTCATTTACTGTAGGTATCCCTGACCGTGGTACTCAGGGATCCCCTTCCTAGACATAATGCAAGACAGTACTAATTTATTTGTACAAACGCAATCGCCCACGGTGTCCAGGTCATTCATACTTGTTATGCCAGGCTGGCTGACATAATAGCATGTCGAGATATACCATGTCAGTTTACTTGTCAAGAGTGTGCCACGGCGGGCCACTATCGTGTTCCTGAAATCATATTAGAAATTTCAGGATATAAGAATAATGTGACATATCAATTTAATAATAATAATAATGATAATAATAATAATATAACATAATGCAAGAGGACAGGACTACAGGGGGGAGCCATGCGGCTAATAGGAGTCATACGGCAGAAAGCAGGCGCGCATATACGGCTGAGACTGCACGCTCATGCGGCTGGAAGAGGGCAGGCGTATGCGGCTCAGGAAGTAATGCGCCATGCGGCTCAGGAAGGAAGGGCATATGCGACAGGGGAAGGAAGGGCACATGCGGCTGGGTTGCGGGTTCATCCATGCGGCTCAGGGGACCTCAGGCTCATGCGGCAGAAAGCAGGCGCGCATATGCGGCTGCAAGTATTTAAGTTCATGCGGCTGGATTAGCCAAGGCCATATGCGGTTGAAAAGTATGAAAATATGCGGCTGTGCCTAAGTGGGTCCCATGCGGCTGAGCAGAGACGGGTCCTTTATGCGGCCAAAAGAACAAGTCACATGCGACGAAAGGACCCAAACTTATGTGGCTAAGTGGCAGGGCCTTATGCGGCTGCGGGATAATCAAGCCTATGCGGCTGCAGAAAATCGACTTCATGCGGCTGAGAAATCAACGCACATATGCGGCCAGGGAATGAATGAGTTCATGCGGCTGAAGGCAAAAGTTCATGCGGCTGAATCATGGAGTCTCATGCGGCTGGGTTTAAGTGAGCTTATGCGGCTGGAAGTAACAGAGTCTCATGCGACAGAAAGAGACTTGCCGCATGAACGTTCATGCGGTCAAGCACTTCCATGCGGCTGAGGACTGTCATGCGGCTCAGAAACTGTTCTTCTTCTCTGCTTGTCCGAGAAGAAGAACCATGGAGTCCATGGCTTCAAAGCTTCATAAATCCTTCATCCGAAGTCGGAATTCAGACTTCCATAGGTCAAAATGGGGCAGAACGAAATTCTGTACAACATGGAACCATCAAAACTTGAAAATAACAATGTTAAGTAGATCAAAACCCAATAAATCCAAAAATACAATAAACTTATATCTACAACAAATGAGCCATGGAAATTAGAAATACTAAGTATTAAAGTGTGCTAGAATCTCATGGAGAAGAAAATGGAACAATAAAATTTGGGTTCCTCCATGAAGCAAGCTGCACTTGCCTAAGAGCTCTCTCTTCTCCCTGGTAGGTGAAGAAGTAATGGTGGAGAAGAAGAAGTAAATGAAGAGAGAGAATGAGGGAATGGGTTAATAAAGGATGATGGTGGTGGTAGGTAAGGGTTCTGCCCTTGGTTCACGATAAACCAAGGCAACCCAAGCCTAGCCGAACCAACCCAAAATAGACCAAGCCATGTAATGCCAAGATAAGCCAAGCAAGGAATCATGCAATACAAGATAAAATATGTACACGTATTTCAAAATACGTAATACGAACTATAGATATTACAACTCTACCCACCTTAAAAGAATTCCGTCCTCGGAATTTAATCAAGAGGCTAGAGAGACTAGGACAAGTTATACTAATCATAGGCAAGTTATAACTAGATAATCAATCGGGCAATCATCCATTCAAGCAAAGAACTTAAAGCATAAAGCATAAGAAAGACATTATACCTTACGAGTCAATCAGGTAGGGATATCGCGATCACGTTCCCACGTTAACTCACCCAAAGAGTGATGACCCCAAGCAACACGGATTAAACTAATAGTCTTGTTCTTGAGTATCTTCTCTCTCCGATCCAATATAGACACGAGCCTCTCCTCATACGAAAGGTTGGTACCAACAACCAATTCCGAATGATCCAGGATGTGGCTCGGGTCTGGGATATACCGTCGTAATTGGGATATATGGAATACGTCATGTACCTCACGTAGCGACGGCGAAAGAGCGAGACGATAGAATACATCACCTACTCTCTCTAGAATGTCGAACGGTCCAATATACCTAGGACTAAGCTTTCTCCGTACGCCGAAACGAATGACGCCACGGTTAGGCAAAATCCTCAGGAATACATGGTCGTCGACAGAAAACTCAAGAGGGCGCCGATAAGAATCGGCCCAATGGCGCTGGCGATCTTGGGCAACCCGAAGATGATCTCTAACTCTCCTGACCACTTCAACGGTCTGAGCAATCATTTCCGGACCGAGCATCTGTCTCTCTCCGACATTGTCCCATGCAAGCGGGGATCGGCACTTCCTACCATACAGTGCCTCGAACGATGTCATCTGGATGCAGGCCTGGAATCTGTTGTTGTACGAGAAATCTACCAGGTGCAAGTGATCTTCCCACGAACCACCGAAGTCGAGTGTACAAGATCTCAACATATCTTCAAGAGTTTGGATTGTAAGTTCTGACTGGCCATCTGTCTGCGGGTGATAGGCTGAGCTGAACTGGAGGTGAGTTCCCAAACTCTCATGCAGGCTACGCCAAAAGTGCGACATAAACCTTGAATCACGGTACGAGGTGATACTAACTGGTACTCCATGCATCCAGACTACCTGCCTGAGGTACATCTCTGCCAGCTGAGCCGTCGACTGACCAACTCTGAACGAGAGAAAGTGGGCCACCTTCGTGAGCCGATCAACTATAACCCAAATAGCATCTCGACCAGTTGGGGATCTAGGTAATCCAGTTATGAAATCCATGGTCACATGCTCCCACTTCCATTCTGGAATTGGTAAGGACTGAAGAAGTCCAGCTGGCCTCTAATGTTCAGCTTTAACTTATTGGCAAACCAAACATCGAGAGACAAACCGGGCTATCTCCCTTTTCATGCCATTCCACCAAAAGTGCTGACGGATATCACGGTACATCTTCGTACCACCGGGACGGATGGAATATTAAGAACTGTGAGCTTCTGCCACGACCTCCTGTCTGATATCTTCACCGGGTACACAAAGACGCTTACCATGTCGAAGTGTACCGTCTTTATGAATGCATAACTCTGGTCTTCGTCCTGCCTCACACTCTGCTCTGAGTCGCTGAAGCTTGGAATCTGCTGACTGAGCCATCCGAATCCTCTCGATTATAGTGGACTGAACTTGCATGCTGGCCATCAACGCCACACTGGAAGGGAGAACAACTTCTATACCCATCTTCTGAAGATCCGCTAACAACTCCGGCTGCGCTGTTAGGAAATAAACTCCGGCTCTCCTACTCAATGCATCTGTAACGATGTTGGCCTTCCCTGGGTGATACTGCAGGTTGATATCATAATCCACACGTAGCTCCAGCCACCTCCTCTTACGCATGTTAAGGTCCTTCTGGGTGAAAACATACTTCAGGCTCTTGTGGTCGATGAAAATCTCCACCCTATCTCCATATAAGTAGTGCCTCCACAACTTAAGGGCAAACACTACTGCTGCCAGCTCCAAGTCATGGGTTGGGTAATTCCTCTCATGATCATGAAGTTGACGTGACGCATAAGCTATTACCGTCCTATGCTGCATCAGAACACATCCTAAGCCTCTGTCTGAAGCATCACAATACACTGAGAATCCCCCGGTTCCATCTGGAAGCGTGAGAATAGGAGCCGTCATCAAGCCTCGCTTCAACTTCTCAAAAGAATCCTGATATTTTGCTGTCCAAGCAAACTGCACATCCTTACGGGTCAACTGGGTCAATGGCACTGAAATCCGAGCAAAGTTTGAAACAAATCGCCGGTAGTAGCCGGCTAAGTCAAGAAAATTATGCATTTCTGCCACTGTGCTAGACACCGGCCACGTTTCAATGGCCACGATCTTCTGGAAATCCACTTCTACTCCTCCTCTGGTGAGGATATGACCCAATTACGAAATGCGATCGAGCCAGAACTCGTATTTACTAAATTTGGCATACAACTGGTGCTCTCTGAGAATCTGAAGGACAACTCGGAGATGCTGCTCATGCACCGCTTCACTCTTGCTGTAGACCAGGATGTCATCTAGGAACACAATCACGAACTGATCCAAATAAGGCATGAAGATATGATTCATGAGGTCCATGAATATAGTCGGGGCATTGGTTGCTCCAAATGGCATAACAAGGAACTCCCAATGCCCATACCTAGATCTGAAAGCTGTCTTCGGGATGTCCTGCTCTCTGACTCTGATCTGATGATATCCTGAGCGCAAGTCGATCTTCGAGAATACTGCTGCCCCCTTGAGTTGATCAAACAAGTCATCTATCCTCGGGAGAGGGTATCTGTTCTTGATTGTCACTGAGTTCAAGGTACGATAATCTACACATAATCTGGAAGTACCATCCTTCTTTTTCACAAGAAGCATCGGGGATCCCCAAGGCGATCCACTTGCATGAATGAATCCCTTGGTTCTCAGTTCTTCAATCATCTTGTATAATATCTTTAATTCTGATGGCGCCATCCTGTAGACTCTCTGACACTGGGGCGATTCCGGTAATCAAGTCGATGGTAAACTCGATCTCTCACTCTAGCGGCATCCCTCGAAGCTCTTCTGGGAAAACATCTGGAAACTCTTCAACTATCCGGGGTAACTGTATTGCTGCTACTGTCATCCGCAACACTGGACGAGAAGGTTTAATTTTGTCTCGAGAAAAGCAAAACTCTGGCTCGCCGGGAATGCTAAAAACAACCCTGCCAATATGGCAGTCTATCCTAGCATACTGGTCTCTCAACCAATCCATCCCTAAGACCACATCATAATCGGCCATCGGAAACTCTATCAATCTAGCGGGGAACTCTCTACGCTAATTACGATCCGACACGAGAAAAACACTCTATCTACTCCCACAAGTCCGTTACCAGAAAGTATATTGAGCCTTACTGATAATGACTCGGGCTCCAATCCTATCCGTGTCACGAATCGTGCAGACATAAATGAATGCGAGGCACCAGAATCAAATAATACTGAAGCTGGAAAGGTGTTGACGAGAATAGTACTTGCCACTACCTCACCGGGTGCTATTCCTTCCTCTCCCATGGTCAAGGCCAGCACTTGACCATGTCCTCTGGGTGCGGGTCCCCTCTGCTGAAAATTCTTCTGCCTATCCTGGATCAGGGCTTGGGCTTGGGCATACTGCTGCGGTCTCTGCTGCTGGAATGCCTTGGCCTGCGTCGGCAATGGCCTCGAGAACGGGTACTGCTGCTGCTGCTGGACTGGTGCTGGTCCTCTAACTGAAGGACTAGAGAAAGCTGATGATAAACTCCCCCTGTTCGGGCAGTTCCCAACCCTGTGGTCTGGGACACCACAAACCCTGTGCTCTGCGACACTCTGATACCACATGCCCCGGCTTCCCGCAGTGTGAACATCCTACTACGGAAGACTGCTTCTGCTTCTAATGCTAAGGGTACGTCAGGGTTGAATGTTGAACCGACGTTACTGAGGACGCCCGCCTCGGAGCTCGAATGGTCAAAGCCCTAGCTGTCGGGACTGGTGCTGAAGACTGATTCATCTGGCTTTGGGATCGCTTCCGACCTCCGGTCCTATCCACGATCCTCTGGGAGGTATACTTATGCCTCCTAGCTGCTCTCAAGACTGCATCAAAAGTCTGATGCTCAAACTGCTCTACGGCTAATAAAATCTCCAGGTGAAGTCCCTGCTAGAATCGCTAGGCTCTATCGAACTCGGTCGCCACCAAGGTGGGAGCAAACCGACTGAGCCTAGAAAACTCGGCCGCATATCCGTCGACCGTCCTGTCCATCTGCTTCAGATTGGTGAACCTCGTCTGTAGGTCGTACCGAGCTACAGCATCGAAATACTTGGTCTGGAATCTCTCCCTGAATACTGCCCATGAAATAGGGGCCACTAATCCAACAGCCTGCACCGCCCACCAGCTGCGGGCAAGATCCAATAACTGCAGGCGCACCACGGCCACCTTCTCGTCTTCTGGAGTCCTGGCTGCTTCTAGAATCACCTCTGTGTCCTGAAGCCAAGCATCAGCAGCGATTGCATCTTCTCTGCCGTCGAAGAAGGGAGGGTTCAAGCGCTTGAAGCTGTTGGCCGCGTTGTTACTCTGATGACCTCTTCTGGTCAAAACATCTGCTACCGCCTGGTGCAAGGCATCCCCTCGCCGATCCTGAGAAGCCAATAACGACCTGATGAGACCTACCAAAGTGCCATCATCAGGCTCAATAGGCTGGACGGGCTGAACGGGTGGCTCTCCTCCAGTAGGCACGACTCTGGAGGCTACTCCTGAATGCTGGGCTTGATCTCCAGGTTGTTGCTAGTCCGCAGGAGGTGCTCCGCATTGCTGATCGACAGGTCCAGGAACAATGCCGCTGAAAAAGACGACATAGGGAACAATAAGGAAGGACCAGGACAGATCAACGATACAAACATGTGATCAAGTCAAGATTTTCAGGGATTCAGAGGATACGAGTAGAGATCAAGGGCGAGTACTGATTGAGACATCTATTCGGTAAATCCTCACATATCTTGATTTACAAGACCTACATGGGCCACCACTAAAACTATGTCACGCCCCAGAACCAGAATACTGGAGAGCGGGGGCAGACATAGCCAGCTACGTATATTGAAGTGCAACCCACCTCGCTATACGGTCACGGCTGTCTAGATACATGAGAGTTTAACTACAAGCCATCAGTCTCCTATGGTCAAGAACAAGCCTATTGTCTCAATCACAAGCAAGTAAGTAAATGTTACAAGATGTAAGACCACCAAACATACAATAGTAAGGCGTCCCAAACATTACATATTTAGCTGATCATGAAGCTAGTCGTTACAAAATGTCAGGACTAGCAAGAGTTTAGTTATACATGATCAACCCTAGGATTTGCCAATCATGTTACAGCCCGTAGGCAGACAGTAAGTAAAGGTGCAATCGAGCTAACACGTGCTCGTCGGCTAAACGCCTCAAAAGAATAATTTTACAATAAAGTGGAAGGACAAAAGAAACCCACTCGTTGCCAGGGTTACGCCTGGTGGTCACTATCTGGCTGGAAGGTAGGTAGATCCTCTGGAACTGCTTCGATATCTGGCCACACAAAACCAGCTGGATCAGACCCCAGACAGAGCAAGTGCCACAAAGGAGGCTTCACTTAGGAACTAAAACCAGCATATCACAATAGAATATTAAAGATGATAAATAAAGAACTGATAATAATAGAGATAGCAACAGTAAACTGAGTACGAGAAAACCATTCAAGTAGCCAGGTCACAACCCTTAAACCAAACAAGGACCGGGGTTGTAACCCTTCACCTGAATATAAATCCGTCTTAAATACTATTGGTACAGTGAAGACAATAAACGAAGAGAGGACACAGAACTGCTCCGGGAGCCAGGTTACAACCCTTAAACTAAACAAGGACCGGGTTGTAACCCTTCGCCTGAACAGAACTGGACCCCTGATCTTTATTGCTAAGGCCAGTATAAATAATCATGGTATTAAGGTAAGGTAAAACATGACGAACATGGCATGGGGTTGCAATATAACAATAAACGAAGAGAGGACACAGAACTGCTCCGAAAGCTAGGTTACAATCCTTAAACCAAACAAGGACCGGGATTGTAACCCTTCGCCTGAACAGAACTGGACCCCCGATCGTTATTGTTAAGGCAAGCCTCAATAATCATGTCATGTCACAATCTTGTACAGGATCAGGATAAGACTAAGCTGGAATAAACTCCATCCAATCAATCACGGCCAATCAAGAGTGCGGATTGATACTTTTAACTAACTAGGGTTATCACAGGCCTAGTTACTAACAAGATGCAATGAGATTATCCCAACAGCCACAAGCCCTGCAGACCATCCGGTTACCCGGGTCGATTGTCCGTTTATGAAGGGTGCACCACATGACTGTGTGCTGAAAATGTGCCCTACTCGTCGGTAGGCTACAAGTCCACTTAATGCGCCCAGATAACGGAATTGCCTATAGCTGGGAATCTCTTCATGTCTATTGAAATATTCTAGTTTCATAACCTTAATCATTTACTGTAGGTATCCCTGACCGTGGTACTCAGGGATCCCCTTCCTAGACATGATGCAAGACAGTACTGATTTATTTGTACAAACACAATCGTCCACGGTGTCCAGGTCATTCATACTTGTTATGTCAGGCTGGCTGACATAATAGTATGTCGAGATATATGTAGAAGCATAGAATTTCACAACCAGAAAGCCCATGCGCCAGGCATTATATACGCCAGAACTCAGACAGCTAATCAAATAAGCCATAGACATTCGAAGAAGGACTTTTTATTTATATATATAAAAGTCTATTACATGTCTAGAAAAGGTTGTACAAAGGAGAATTTCTACAAAGGAAGGATCATAGATCTACAGCCAACAGCTTTCCAGATAGGCGCAGCAACCACCATGCGCCTTCCGATAGGCGCAGCAGTCACCATGCGCTGTCAGCCAGGCGCAGCAGATGTCATGCGCCCCCAGCCAGGCGCATCCTACCATCTCTTCAGCAGCTCAGTTATGTGCATCCAGCTCAGTTATGTGCATCCCTTCAGCAGCTCAGTTATGTGCCGCTCTTCCAGCCAGGCTCACCTGATCAGTACTTCGCCAAGCAAAGCATTTAACCCTCTGGCTGGAACCAAGGAAGAGAAGAGCACCGCAAATGGTGTGGCCAGGGGAGGCTTCGAAAGAGCCTCCAAAGACCAAGGAAGACCGTGATCGAAATCATGGCACAAGGAGCTTTCAACACAATCAAAGTGGGCGGCACCCACTTTGAAGGAAGAGAGAGCCTAGCACCACCATTCCGATCTACGGCTCTTCCGGAACAACGGAGATGAGGCCCGAACATCCTTATCTTTGGATGCAACAGGCACCTTCCGCCTGCCTCAGAAGCCCTCGACTCCGTCTTTTGGATGTAACAGTCACCTTCAAGTGCATCGAAGACAACACGACGTCTCATCTTCACCCTCGGGAGCACTTCGTCAACAGAATGCACCCACATATCCAAGTTCATGTTGGAAGTACATGAGGGAATGAGGAGCAAACCTTCTCTCCATGCCACTATTTATAGGCCAGGCAAATCAAACCCACGTGCCAAGTGGATGACTCTCCGAATTCTGTGCAATGAATTTGCATTAAATGGATGAACCGGACGCCTCGAATTCAGCCAAACGGCTATTTATAGCACTCGAGGAGCGAGACAGCCGCATCAATAAAGGACATGTCGGATGCGCCAGCCAAACAGCGCATCACATGGACACGCCCTCCAGCATCAGGCGCATCACACAGACGCGCCCTAAAGTACCCGGCGCATTACAGAGGATGCGCCCTCCCTCACATCTCCATGCCGAGTGGAACACCAACCAATGTGCCCACTCAGCTGTCCATCGAACGTCACAAACATTAAATGCTGAACTGACACCAGAGTTGGCAGCACGCTTCCCAAAGTCTGAACAGTTGACAGCTTTTTTCAGAGAACGAAGCGTCGGCAACGTCAGCATCATCATGACTCTATTCCGACGGCTACTGCCATGTGGCCATCCGCATGCGCCTCTATGGCCATGCGTCCAAATCGCAATGCGCCTCTACGGCCATGCGTCCAAACCAGCATGCGCCTCAAAAGCCATGCGCCTCAGACCCTTCACTGATCCCTAAAGACAGAAGAAGAGTCTCCAGTTGAAGCTTTGCATGCGCCTCAAAAGCCATGCGCCCCGGACTGATCTCTGATCCCGAAAGACAGAAGGAAGGTCACCTGCATGCGCCTCAAAAGCCATGCGCCCTAAATGGTTTGTAACTCCTAAAGGTTATGAGCCGCAACCTCCTCCTGCGCCCAATCAAGACGCAGCTCACCAGATCACTACCCCCCCACCAAATCCGAGATCTTCGAGCCATGGGTCGATGACACGTGTCCTTTGACTCAACTCGTCCAAGATTTCAGCAACAGAAAGATCTTCTCCTCTACTACGTGCCGGCTCACAACAGCAGTATGAAGAGTTCTCCTCCTCAATCAGGGCGCATCATCTACGCGCCTCCATCAGCAACCTCCACGTGGCGTCCCCACACACCGGCGCATCCTACATGCGGGCATGAGCAGCCAGCCTACAAAACTATAAATAGAGGGATCTTCTCCTTCACACACACACAGAATCCATAATGAACATACAAGGAATCATCAGAGAGGCAGATACAGACACTCAACGTCTTCCTCCTCTCAGCAAGCTCCAGCACCCAGAGCAATCCACGCCTTTAGAGAACCGATAACCGTCGTCAGCCGGTCAACAGAGTCAACGTATTACCACTCGCTCCATTGGCACTAAGGACCCAGCTTAAACAAAAGTGTACTCCTAGGACTACATCTAAGTCCTACATTGTAACACTGTTCTGTTTGTATTAAAGTTTTCAATCAAACAATTTTAATGGCAAACAATATACCATGTCAGTTTACTTGTCAAGAGTGTGTCACGGCGGGCCACTATCGTGTTCTTGAAATCATATTAGAAATTTTAGGATATAAGAATAATGTGACATATCAATTTAATAATAATAATAATGATAATAATAATAATAATATAATATAATGCAAGAGGACAGGACTACAGGGGGGAGCCATGCGGCTAATAGGAGTCATGCGGCAGAAAGCAGGCGCGCATATGCGGCTGGGACTGCACGCTCATGCGGCTGGAAGAGGGCAGGCGTATGCGGCTCAGGAAGTAATACGCCATACGGCTCAGGAAGGAAGGGCACATACGGCAGCGGAAGGAAGGGCACATGCGGCTGGGTTGCGGGTTCATCCATGCGGCTCAGGGGACCTCAGGCTCATGTGGCAGAAAGCAGGCGCGCATATGCGGCTGCAAGTATTTAAGTTCATGCGACTGTATTTGCCAAGGCCATATGCGGTTGAAAAGTATGAACATATGCGGCTGCGCCTAAGTGGGTCCCATGCGGCTGAGCAGAGACGGGTCCTTTATGCGGCCAAAATAACAAGTCACATGCGGCGAAAGGACCCAAACTTATGCGGCTAAGTGGCATGGCCTTATGCGGCTGCGGGATAATCAAGCCTATGCGGCTGCGAAAAATCGACTTCATGCGGCTGAGAAATCAACGCACATATGCGGCAAGGGAATGAATGAGTTCATGCGGCTGAAGGAAAAAGTTCATGCGGCTGAATCATGGAGTCTCATGCGGCTGGGTTTAAGTGAGCTTATGCGGCTGGAAGTAACAGAGTCTCATGCGACAAAAAGAGACTTGCCGCATGAACATTCATGCGGTCAAGCACTTCCATGCGGCTGAGGACTGTCATGCGGCTCAGAAACTGTTCTTCTTCTCTGCTTGTCCGAGAAGAAGAACCATGGAGTCCATGGCTTCAAAGCTTCATAAATCCTTCATCCGAAGTCAGAATTCAAACTTTCATAAGTCAAAATGGGGCAGAACGAAATTCTGTACAACATGGAACCATCAAAACTTGGAAATAACAATGTTAAGTAGATCAAAACCCAATAAATTCGAAAATACAATAAACTTAGATCTACAACAAATGAGCCATGGAAATTAGAAATACTAAGTATTAAAGTGTGCTAGAATCTCATGGAGAAGAAAATGGAACAATAAAATTTGGGTTCCTCCATGAAACAAGCTGCACTTGCCTAAGAGCTCACTCTTCTCCCTGGTAGGTGAAGAAGTAATGGTGGAGAAGAAGAAGAAGTAAATAAAGAGAGAGAATGAGGGAATGGGTTAATAAAGGATGATGGTGGTGGTTGGTAAGGGTTCTCTCCTTGGTTTAAGATGAACCAAGGCAACCCAAGCCTAGCCGAACCAACCCAAAATAGACCAAGCCATGTAATACCAAGATAAGCCAAGCAAGGAATCATGCAATACAAGATAAAATACGTACACGTATTTCAAAATACGTAATACGAACTATAGGCATTACAAAGGCTCAGAGCGTCATGGATCGACAGAAGCACTAGGCGGACAACAGCAGATGGTCACCGGAGTTCGCAGTTGGAAGCAGAGCGTTCCTGAAGAATCTCGCCGACTGGAGGCGTCATTCGTTTCGGCAGAGATGGGAAGCTCAGTCCGAGGTACATTGGGCCTTCGACGTGACGACGCAGATTGGCAATGTGGCATACCGACTAGCGCTTCCAGCCAGCCAAGAGGGAGTGCATAACATTTTCCATGTGTCCCAACTTCGACGCTACATTCCAGATCCGAACCATGTGGTGGACTATTCAGAGCTGGAGGTGAGTCTGAGCTTGACCTACGAGGAGCAGCCAGCGGAGATCTTGGATAGAAGGGAGAAACAACTGCGGAATCAGACTATACCGCTTGTCCGAGTCATGTAGAGACACCACTGTCCGGGAGAGTCCACATGGGAGCACGAGGACGAGAAGCGGGAGCGCTATCTCAGTTGTTTGTTTGAGTGTACCTTGATATTAAAAATTTTAAATACAATAAATGATTTGTGTTTGAACTTTCTTTGAGATTTTGCTTTGAAATTGTTTTGTTTGTCTCTCGAATTTCGAGGACGAAATTATTTTAAGGGAGAAGATTTGTAACCCCACTTTCCATTTTTTTTTCAAAATTTTAAATCTTAGAAATCCCTAGTATTTTGAATAAATCATATTCAAGTTGTTTTACTATTAATAATTCATGATTATATATATTTGGGAAAGGGTTTTACTTAAATATCTGGGTTAAGTAATTAATCATTTGGGAGTAACTAACTAGTGTGGTCCCTCAAGTGTGTAACAAACTTTTCTAACTGAATTTTTTCTGCATTCAATGTAATAACGAAAAGGAAGGGGGTGTCTTTGTAATTTTTCTTTAAGTAGAAGGACTGTTTTGAAATAATTTGGGGGCGGGGGGACTAAAGTGCAAATGTGCACTATTTGGTTATATTATGGGAGGAGGGAGAAGTTTTTCTCATTCTTTAGTTTTTTTTTTAGACTGAAGCCTTTCCTCTCCATTCTTTCGAGAGCTCTATTCCCCAGCTCCCCGAACCCTAACCCTAATTTCTTTCTTGTCCGACCACCGACGGCCGTTCCCACCGCCAGGGGAGGCTAGGTGACCTCCATGGCAACCAACGCCGCCATCATCGACGAGGAGCTCATGGCAGCACACTACAGCAGTGACGACCGGCTCATCCGCGGTGAACGGAGGCTCGGGTTGACAGATCTCGGTGAGCGACGACGACGGCAGTTCTTGATCGATTTCCCCACGACCACGACGGTGGTGAGCAGTTGTACGGAGTGGCGAATCTCGGCGACTGCACTCCGGAGCGGCCACGGTTGGGATCAATTTCTATGGCGAGTAAGCTCTGATTTCTGTACGGGGTGTCGACTGTGGATCCTCTTCTCGGCGCAACACATCTTCCTCGACAACGAGGTCCCGCGATGGCGACGACTGGGTGATCCCTCCGATCTTGATTCCAAATTCAGGGGATTGAGACTCTGATTTCTTGATCTAGTAAGTTTTCGATTAGAAATTGTTTTATTGACTCAGTGAACCAATGATCTTGAGTTGAGGTTGGGAGTTAATCTTCGAAATTCGAATATAACTCTGTAGGATTTGATCCAGATTGCGCTTCAGCTGTTTGAATTAGAGTCTCAACCGATTGCGAGTATATCCGAGGGGTCATGTCATATTCAGTCGATGAGATTCGCATCTTTCAGTTTGAATCGTTTCTCTTCAGGTATGATTCTACACTTCTTAATGTATTCTTCTCGTTGCTTCATATTTGAGACGTATGTAATATTGGAACAGGTTTTAGGATTGGGTCGTAGGAAGTGTGAATTGGCTTGTGTCCAAGCGTTAGCATGTTCTGTGGAAATCCTTAGATTGGAGTAGTTCGTGTGTAATCCAAGAATGATCGAAGCCAAGTAGTGTGCAAAAGATCGATGGATTTGAAGTATATGACGTCGGGTGTGCTTGTCACGTGCTGTTTGTGTCAGACCATGGTTGGCGTTCGTGTCCAGCGTTGCGTGGGTATTCGACTTTACTCCCTGACTGGTGTCGGAGGACAATGGATTGAGCCTTGGGTTTAATACTTGGTTTAAATCTTCTTGTAAATATTTGTGTAAACTTATATTGATTTTATTTGAATTCAAACTGTGTGTGCAATATTTTTCTTCTAAATCTAAGCTTGGATTTAAACTATGGGTGTGTTAGTTTCTTCTAATTAATTTGGTTTGGTGGCTCATGTGAGCTTGGACAGGAGTTTAGCCGTTGGGCTTGACTGGACTGGGACTGTTTATATGTTGTGGTTGAGTGACAACAGGTTCTGGAGCTGAGAATAGAGTTGGTAGGAAATAAAGACATGTTTAGAATTTAAATTTTTGTGTGTATGTTTTGTTGAGTAGCCGTTAGGCAAGGATAATTGCTGGGGGTTCAGTTGGGTTTTGATTATATTTCTAAATTGTGGCTACTGAATGATTTAAATTAGTAAGCTTAATTGCCTACAGGGACTGGCTTAATGGGAAGATGGGTTAGCTTTGATTTTACTCTATTGTTTCTTTAATACTGCACCTTCTCTACTTAGAGATGTGATCAGAGATAAAATGTAAGGATTTAATTGGACTGGAGTGTGTGTTGAAAGTTAAATGGTGATTTATGACTAAGCTGGAATATTAAACTTAAGTTTGAAGTAAGAATGGATGAGTCATATAGAGGATGTTTTACGCATAAACCTGGCAAATGTTAGAGTTTGGCTTTCCTTAGCCTGCTGCTATGAAGTTTTGCTGTTCTCCAATTATGTGGACCATTTAACTTTATGCTTAACATACTGTAAACCTTGAATGGATACATTTTGTCAAAACCAGCTAGTAAGTAGCATAATAATTATTTATGAATTACTGCTAGTATCTATTGGTAATGATATTAGATTTTTTTTTCTTACAATAAATAATTGGGTGGTATATATATATTTGTATCATTTTAAAGATTTAGGAACTAATTACAATCTTAACCAGTAGCTAGTTTCTTAATAATAAGTAGTGACTGGATAGACAATTAGATTACTTAGTTAAACCTAAACTAGCTAGTGCAGTAGTAGAAATTAACCAACTTGTACCTATTAAATCAGGTGGACATACAGATCTTCTCCACATTTCCGATCATCCTGAGCAAGGCAAGTACTTTTCTATGGTTTTGTGCATTTACATTTCTTATACTTTTCTTGTGACACGTCATGGCACGATACATGTACTCCTCTACTCTTGTTCTTGTATTTACTTGTGTCGGAGGGGGGGGGAAGAAATACACTAGCCATGTGACCAATCCCGGTTACTATACTCATGTGCCTAACTTAGGCCTCGCATCGTGCACGCGGGTCCTAAGTCGTACCATTCATGTACTTTCATGTGCTTTCATGTGTTTTCATGTGCTTACCCCTAGCCGGTCACATGGACTAGTTGTATTTCAAATATAGTGCACTTGTCATGTCTTGTACTTCAGGTTCATAATTACATTCTTGTACTTTACATTCCTGTACTTTATTTTCTGTACTTACATTCATGTACCTTCATGTTCTTTTTTGTACTTTATAGTTCATGTTCTCTTGTACTCATTTCCATATCATGATGTTCTTGTTCATTACCTAGAACTGTACTTTGCTCCGCTCCTAACTGGCTATGTTGCAGGTATATTTGTAGGATATCATTCCACCTTATGGGCCAGAGCCCGGGATCTTAGCTGAGCAGGATAGAGACATGACTTGGCTAGAGGCTTCAGGTTTAGACTGTTTAGCTCTACTCTTAGATATTGTTTTAGAGTTCATAGTACATTTTTACTCCTGATGACTAGTACATTTATGATATATGTGGATTATGGTGATCTTCTGGGATCGTATGTAGATGCTGTGATTGTATACATTTATGGTTATCTGATTAGATTTCCCTAGTTTGGTACAGCTTACTTCGTCATGTCTAACGACGAAGGCTGGGCGTGTCCGACTCGTGTCCGATTATTCGGGAGCGGGTCGTGACAGGGACAGAGGGAGGCATACCTGGCGGAGCAAGGCTCGTATATATATATATATATATTTAGAGTATATGCATACATGAATATATTTTAGAAGTATATATATATATATTTTTTTTTTTTTTTTTTTAGAAGTATATATATATATTTTTTTTTTTTTTTTTTTTTTTTTTTTATATATATATATACACTTCTAAAATATATTCATGTATGCATATACTCTATATATTTAGAAGTATATATATATATATATATATATATATATATATATATATATATATATATATATATATATATATATATATATATATATATATAACAGAGGGAGGCATGCCTGGCGGAGCAAGGCTCGTATATATATATATATTTAGAGTATATGCATACATGAATATATTTTAGAAGTGTATATATATATATATATATATATATTTTTCTTTTAGAAGTGTATATATATATATATATATATATATATATATATATATATATATATATATATATATATATATATATATATATATATATATAGGATGAGGGAGGTGAGGTGCCACCCTATGGAGGGTGTCTACTTGTATATATATATATATATATATATATATATATATATATATATATATATATATATATATATATAAAATATATATATATATATATAGGATGAGGGAGGTGAGGTGCCACCCTATGGAGGGTGTCTACTTGTCATCCCCCCCCCCCCATATGCTATCATCATGCACCCATGTGCATGATGATAACATGGGGGTGACAAGTAGACACCCCCCCCCGTGAGGTGGCACCCTACCTCCCTTATTCTATCTATCTATCTATCTATATATATATATATATATATATATATATATATATATATATATATATATATATATATATATATAGTTAAACCCAGCCCCATAACTGATTCATATAGGCAGATTCAGGTCGGGCAGGGCCAGCCCAGAGCTGGATTAACCAACCCGAAACCCCCTAATACATGCTATGCTTTCACCTTCGCCAAACCTCTGCGTACGCACAGAGAGCGGAGAGGCACACGAGCAGCACAGAGTCGATGGCTCTCATCTCCTCTCCCTCAGTATATAGTCACCTCTTCATGCCTCTCACTCCAAAAACCTTAGTCACCTCCTCCATCTTGTTCTTCACCTTCTCCTCCAATCCCGAACCAAGTTGCACGTCACGCCATCCCCTGCGCGTGAACAACAAAGCAACAGCGACGATTGTCGTGGCGGCTAGGCTGCCACCACCTGGGCATCGCGTGCCACCTTGGCAAAGGCATGCCACCGCTACCATCTGGCCCACCGACCAGGCGAGGCCAGCAGCGCCACAAGTGCACGCGCGTGCGCGACCAGGAGCGAGCAACAGCAGCAGTGCGGAGCAACTGCACGATGCCTCATCACCACAACGGCCCCGCCATACCCCGGTGAACCACCCTGCTGTATCCCCGTTGTCCTCGATGCACGAATGAGTCGATTCGTACGATTTGCACGAATCCCCGTCGTGACGCACGTGAAATCAAATCCAGAATCGCGTTTCGGGACAGCAACTTTGGACGTATTTTTTGGACAATTCAACGGTTGTATCGTCGATCCGATTCTTTCATCTCAATATCGGTATATACCCCTTCGCTCACTAAAAATTTCAACCGTTAATTCGATCGTTTGATAGATCAAAACTGGCCGCCAAGTTGATCATTTAAATTGCATTTATTTTAGACAGTTTCATGGAGCAAACTTCGTGGATTCGTTTTTCTTTCGTCGAAGCTCCAGTTGATAAACTACCAACTCCGATGCGCAACAGGTATAACAACCTTTGTGCTATAATTTTTTTAGCTTTTTAGGATATCGTTTGGTTGGTTGAAATTGACGCCAAAGTTGGCCTCTCGAAACCGTAATTTCTAACTTTTAAAATTCCAATTTTGAACCCGGGATTCCGGATTCTAGTTCTGACGCCACCAGTGGACTCATGGCATCGTTCTGCCTAAACTTTATATATAATTTGCTGAGTTTGGAGGACATGGGCTCCGACATGCATTTTTGTGCAAACCGGGTTCCAATATCCGAGTCTATGTGTAGTTTTGAGATCGGCTCATCGGAATCCAATTTCGGATATACCTTTGGGGTCGTATCATCATTCTGGACTCGTTGACATATATTTTGCAAGATTTAGAGGACCTTGGCTCCGGCACGTATTTTCGTACAAATCAGATCCCAATGTCCGGATCAACGGGTCATTTTGAGACCGGCTCATCGGAATTCAATTCCGGATATACCGTTGGGTTCGTATATTTATTCTGGACTCATGGACATATAATTTGCTAGATTTGGTGGACTTTTATCCTGACATATTTTTTTGGTACAAAGTGGGTCCAACGGCAAACATCATTTTGACCTAAAATTATCGTTTTGTTCTTGTATCCAAATTGGACTTATGGGTAGGCTATTCTAGCTAATTTGACCATTTTGGATATGTTGGTGATGTTTGTTTCATCGTCTGACGACGTCTGTATATTTTCCTTTATGTATCATCAATAATTATAATTAATTTCTATTTATGTTCGTATCTCAGAATTTGTACATCGAAATTGAGATCAGTCAATTTCAGCGATCTCACATTGCTAAAATTGACTTGTTGACCATGTGGATCACCATGATAAAATGGTTAACCTTGCGGTTGATCATCTTGTCTCGATTTGCATATCGTAGATTTTGTTGTACGAATAACGAGGTACAGACTTGATATTTTGAACCTACAACTTATAATTCTTATTATTAAAAAATAATGATTATAGATATTAGTATGACCTACTTCTAGACGATGTAATTAACAAGTGTCTTAGATAACCTAAGGTAATACGCGATTAGAACGACCCAAGCTCTCTAAGTGGGAGTTATTAGTTATGCATAGATTTAGTGTGTGATATATGTTTGTTTGTGATTTGGGTTGATAGATATTTACATGGAGTATGGTTCATGGCTCATGGATAGTAGGATAGACTTTGGTACCACAGTCTCAACACAGTTTGGACAACTCCAGGCAAGTATACATTGCCAATTTGATATACAATATTTACATGCTTATTTTATTATCCGTCTTTTACTTGGATATACTGCTACATGATTCACCTGCTCTCATCGGTATGCTTACACGATTATACCTGCTGGCACATCGACATGATATTCGGATTCATATCGTATAGCATATAGGTGATTCGTTTATAATCTTTGGATGTTTACTTGATGTTGGATTTTCTGTACATGTTGACTGGACTTTTGGACTTCTCGATTGTTAGAGTCGAACTGGACGTGTCGTTGATGTGACCGGGGTAGTTTCATTGGGTGGGGAGGATGGTCACTAGACAGAGGAGCTAACAGTAGCTTACTTTAGTGATGTTGCTGCAGATGGTGACTCGTACCACTGCACATGTACCCCTTAAAGACAGTATCTCTGTCGAACGTTGTCCTCAAGTGCATTTCACACAGACTATAGTCTGCTTAGTAGTAGTGTTACTGATCATCTAACTATTTTTCTATTACCTGTTCCTGGATCATATGTTTACCCCCTTCACATGTTATTTACTGTACTTTATTTCGGCATGTATATTATGTATCTTGCTTCGTCCCACTGAGGACCTGGTTTTCTTCCAGGTATATACTGAATCTGACATAGGATATTGAGGCTTTACTTCTTCGGATTACTCTTTCAGGTATCGTCAGTTGATGCCTTCTTATCATCTTCATGTAGTATTTTATATCTAGATTTTTTAGTAGTTTTAGTAGAATTTATGGATGTATAATATGGATACTTGGACACTTGACAGCTTATACGTACTTGAATTGGACTAGAGTCCGCTTGAATACGTAGTTGGTCATTGCCATGTGGCATGGTCCCGTATATTTTGAAAGTGGGGCATGATAAATGGTCTTGGGCATACCATGTAGTTTGCAGATGCCATCCACGAAGATTTGGGCAACTATACTAGCTGTGTAAGGATGTGTTAATGCAAAAAGATGGATATATTTAGTAAGCCTATCTACCACGACCATAATAGAGGTTTTGTGGTGACTTGTAGGTAACCCATCTATGAAGTCCATAGAAAGGTCCTCCCATATCCTCTCAGGAACAGGCAGGGGCTGGAGAAGTCCAGCAGGTGCTAAATTCTCTCATTTACTTCTTTGGCACACTTCACAACTGTTGATGTAGTCTCTGACCATCTTTTTTTATCCCTTTCCAGTAACGAACTTTCCTCAACCTCTGCAGAGTCTTGCTAAGGCCAGAATGCCCTCCTGCAGTAGTGTCATGATGCTCCTTCATTAGTGTCAAAGCAAAGGAAGATTTAGGATCCACAAGGAGTCTAGACTTGTGATAAACATCCCATCTAGGAAAGAATATTTGTTGGCATCTAATTTCCTAGAGAACCATTTGGACAGCTTCTTTTGATAGTAGGAAGAAGAAGCCATCTGAGATTTAAACTGTTATCCAATCTGCAGATACCAAATAGCTTCTAGTTGAAACTGTCCTCTCATTGATGACCCATCAGCCACCCTGTTTTTATGTACCCTTCTTGTACTCAACTTGAAAATTTTATCCATGCAGTTTCATGACCCATTGTACTGAGTTTCTGAGTATAGTTTTTGCTCTAGCATATATTTTAAGTACCATATATGATCAGTCCTAATGATGAACCTTCTTCCCCAGAGGTATTGTCTCTACTTTTTCACAGCTAGTAGAATGGCCAGCATCTCCTGTTCATAAGTAGATAAAGTTTTGGCTCTGCCTTTTAGGGCTTGGCTCAAATATGCTATGGGCCTTCTTTCTTGCATCAAAACTGCTCCAATACCCTCCTGTGAAGCATCATATTCCAGGATAAACTCCTTGGTGAAGTCTGGCATTGTAAGTACAGGTGGTTGGGTCAATGCATTCTTTAAGTCGTCAAATGAATGTTGTGCATGTTCCCCCCAATTAAAGGCTTTTTTCTTCAATATTGAAGTCATGGGAGCAGCTTTTATTGCATACTCCTTAATAAACCTTATGTAATAACCAGTAAGTCCCAAAAAACCTCTCAGTTCTCTGATGTTCTTTGGCACTAGCCACTCAAGAATGGCTTCTATCTTTTCTGGGTCTACCTTCACACCTCGCTGGGAAATGATATGACCCAGATAACCCACCTGCTGCTTGAAAAATGTGCATTTGCTCTTCTTAACTCGAAATTGATTTTCATCAAGCCTTTGTAGAACTTTTTCCAGGTGTGAACAGTGAGTAGTGTACTGATCACTATAAACCAAAATGTCATCAAAAAATACCAAAACAAACTTTCTCAAATAGTCTTTAAAGACATTATTCATAAGGACTTGGAATGTGGAGAGAGCATTAGTCAACCCAAAAGACATAACTAAAAACTCATAGTGACCCTCATAGGTCCTAAAAGCTGTCTTGTGTATATCATTTTCACCCATTCCGACTTGATGATATCCTGCTCTAAGATCTACTTGGAGTAATACTGTGCACCATGTAGTTCATCAAACAATTCCTCTATGAAAGGAATAAGGAACTTGTCTTTGAAAGTATTTGGGTTGAGAGCTCTATAGTCCACACACATCCTCCAACTGCCATCAGATTTTTTGACTAATATAACATGTGAGGAATAAGAGATATTGCCAGGTCTGATGATACCAGTATCTAACATCCCCTTGCCTCTCAATTTCATTTTTATGTGTATGGATGTTTATAGGGTCTACTGCAAACTGGAAGTGTACCTGGTAAGAGTGGTATGTGATGGTCACATGCCCTTGTTGGTGGCAGACCCTTAGGCTCTTCAAAAAGCTTTTCATACTTCCTTAACAACTCAACTACTTCAGGTCTGAATTCTTCATCAGAAGTTTCTTCTTTTTCTTGAGCACAAAGTTGGATGATGAATTCTTGAGGGCTCTGTCTCAGGTCTTTGTCTACTAGCTCTGCCAAATTGTCATTAGGTATTTGATTTCCCTTGAACTGGTGCATTCCTCCTTGATTCACAAATTTCATAGTTAACTCCTGAAAATTCTAGATGATGTCACCTAGTGTGCTTAACCAATTTGCCCCCAATACTACCTGACACCCAGTGATTGGTAAATCTACTGTAATCTTTTTGCCTTGACAGTCAATGCAAACTTCTTTACTCAGGCCTCTACTTTGCAGTTTTTCCCCATTATCAACCATCACTTCAAATAACTTCCCCTCTTCTTTAGGAATACCCATCATGTCACTAAACTTACTATCTATGAAGCTATGAGTAGAACCAGAGTCTATGAGTATCATGACTGGTTTGTGGTGGATTGTTCCCTTCATTTTCATAGTGGAGTGGTGAGTGAGACCTGATCATAAAGCTTGTAATGATATAGCAAATGAACCTGACACATTTTCCTGGCTTAGCTCTTCCTGCTCTACCTCAGGCCCTGCGTCATCTGGAGATTCTTTATCTGCGACCAACATGTAGAGACTTTTTCCTTGCATCTATGGCCTTTAACCCATTTTTCTTCACAAAAGTAGCACAAACCCAAATTCCTTCTCCTAACAATCTCATTAGGTGATATAGATGGTGTGGGCTTAGGATTTGTACCTATCTCTCCACCAACTGCAGTAGTAACCGAAGGTTTTTTTTGGAGTTTTCATTGTTGTAGGAGGTGGTATTGGTACTACTTTTGGTTGCCTTCACAGGAAGTGTATTGGTCTTATAAAATTTCTTCACAGCCATGAATTTAGCTTCATACATTCTAGCCATATGCATAACAGCTGATAGTGTTTGAGGATTAGTGATTTGAACTTCATACCTGATTTCTTCCTTCAATCCCCCCATATATTGGCTTATTAAACATGGTTCGTTAATGCCCTGCACCTTCTTGGATAACTTCTGAAACTGAACATCATACTCCTGCACTGATCCTTCTTGCTTCAACAACTTCAATTCAATGGCATGGTTTGTAAACTGGGAAGGCCCAAATTCTAGTCTAATTGCTTGGCAGAAATCCTCCCAACTAAGAAGTTCACTCTTGCTCTTCAGGAGCCAATCAAACCAGAAGGTAGCATTTCCTTTCATCTGGACTGAACACACCCTAACACTATCCCATTATGGTACATGATTGTAGTTAAGGTAATGTGTCACCCTGAGTATCCATTCTTCTACATCTGTCAACCCATCAAACTCTGTATCTTGAGCCTTAGTGTAGGTTGGCCCCAATTTGAATTGTGTTGAGTATTTTGATTAGGATTCCATGAATTTCCTGGCTGCAGGGGGTTTGTTCCTAATGGAATGACAGGTTGAACCTGTATAGGACTACTCACAGGTATGTAAGGTTGTCCAATTGCCGCTTTGGGACTAGAACTTTGGTTATTGATGACCAAATTTCGGGGGTCCGTGTTGATGCCCAAATTTTGGGGGTTTTGACACTGATATTGCCCCATTGATGGAGAAGGAAACTGCATTCAGCAGAGCTTGGACGTAGGTTAGGGCTAGAGGCACAAATCTGAGGATTTGGAGCATTTTGAGTATGTGCAGAAGTAATCAAGCCTACAGAGACTTGCAGTAATTCCATATCTCGCCTAGATCTAGCCATTTCTTCCAAAACTCGGTAGAATTTATCACTGAGTTGAAGAAGTTTACCTTCCATGGATTGAATCCTCTGTTCATTGGGAGATGTAGATCTGTCTATTAGAGACCCGTGCATCGATCATTGACAGGTCGAGACATGTTCCTCGTGAGCTTATCCTAGTGGATCGAACGGCTCTGATACCAAATTGGAGTGTCCCCGTCCCATTTGCACTGGTAGATTGCTTCCTCGATGATGATTAGCCATGGATCCAGAGAATACAACAATGTCAATGAAGAAAGTAGCTAGTGAGAACTATGGTTTGGAACTTTTATTGAATATGTGTAAGGAAAATTGACATGAAAGGAAATTGACATAGAAAAGTAATTGCAAATTCTGATACTCCTCTCACTACATACTTCCTCTTATGTACGAGGAATTACAATTGTTATTACCAAACTAACCTCAATAGGAATAACCAATTCCCTGCTGACTGGACCAATCAAATAACTGATTGACTGAGGTGGCAATTTCCTCTAGCCAAAGCAACTTCAAAGGAAACAGTTGGCGGGGAGGTCTGTGGAGTGAACCTTCTCAATTGTCAGGTATCCACATTGTACTGATCTGGATGGATTCCTAACAATCATTTATTTGTTAACTACGAAAAAGCAAGGACTTCTTTTTCAATATATACCTCATGTTTTACCGAGAAAAATAAAACTTGACAATATGACTGTCTCCATATATCCTGATTCTTGAATTTGCATTACATCACTTGTCAACAATATCGGTTAATGATTTTGGAGAAAGGTACAAGATTTTGTAGATTCGGGAAAAACATAAAAGTGTGGAATAGAAATTATAAGGAATATTTAGTAATAGGGTCTCACATATACATATTATATATATATATATATATATATATATATATATATATAGACTTTGGATCTCGATAATAACCAATGTTAGAGTTTGGATCTCGAAATTACTGTTCATTAGCCTACGTGAACAGTGATTTCGTGCCCCAAACTCTAACGTTGGTCATTTTGAGACCCAAACCCTAATATCCATATTATTATTATTATTTTTTAATTTTTCCTTAAAAATCAAGGCCCGTGGACAACGCCACCCAGCCAGCCTTGGCCCGGAGGCCGTGGACAACGCCACCCAGCCGCCCCCGTGGGAGTGGGGGCTCAAACCCGCGCCCTCACCTCTGATTGCCAGCGGTCTTACCGGTGCGCCACCGCGCCACTGGCAAATATATATATATATCTTTTAATATATATATATTGTAGAAAATAATGGTGGGATAAATTTTATTGATGGACTACTATACTACTTATAGGGAGTCTAGCTCCTCTACATACTACATATTCCGATGTGGGACTAAAAGTCCCTTATTGACTCTCAACACTCCCCCTCAAGATGGGCGATAGATATTGATCATCCCCATCTTGTTACATAGCTTCGACAGACTTAATGAACTAAGACCCTTAGTCAGACAGTCTGCAACTTGTTCTTCTGAGCGGACATGGTCAATCTTCAGTATCCCTTGTTCCAGCTTCTTCTTGATGAAGAATCGATCAATCTCGATGTGCTTCGTTCTGTCGTGCTGGACTGGATTGTTAGCTATACTTATTGCAGCTTGACTATCGTTCAGAAGACGCAATGGTGCTCCCTTATCCAGCTTCAACTCTGTCAGCAATGCTTTCACCCATAGCAACTCTGACACTCCCAGAGCCATTGCTCTGTATTCTGCTTCAGCTGTCGACCGTGCTACCACAGACTGTTTCTTGCTTCTCTATGAGACCAGATTTCCTCCTACAAAAACACAGTATCCTGTGGTAGACCTTCTGTCGTCTATGCAGCTCGCCCAGTCTGTATCACAGTATCCCTCAACTTCTATGCGTCCATTCTTCTTGAACCATAGCCCCTTTCCCGGCGTTCCTTTCAGATATCTCAAGATCTGAAATATTGCGTCCATATGACCCGTTCTTGGATCATGCATGTAGCGACTCACTACACTCACCACAAATAAAATATCAGGGCGAGTGTGTCCCAGATAAATCAACCTTCCTACAAGCCTTTGATACCTTTCACGATCAACAGACTCTCATGCTTCTGCTCCCAATTTGCACTTCTGGTCAATGGGAGTGACGGCTGCTCTGCATCCCAGCATCCCTGTCTCCTTCAGCAGATCTAGTACGTACTTTCTTTGTGAGAGAACAATTCCCTGTTCTCCCTCACACACTTCGATACCTAGAAAGTACCTCATCGCTCCTGAGTCCTTCACCTCAAACTCCTTCGCGAGTTTTGACTTCAGCTTAGCGATCTCGACTTCATCATCACCTGTGATCACTATATCATCCACATATACAGCAAGTATAGTGATGTGGCCTCTTGCATGCTGGAGGAAGACCGTATGGTCTGCATTTGTTTGACGGTATCCCATGCCCGTAACAGCCTTTCTGAATCTGTCAAACCAGGCTCGAGGAGACTGCTTGAGCCCGTATAACGACTTCTTCAGTTTACACACCTTTCCATGCGACGTCCCTCCTTCTGATTCCGTCGCATAGCATCCTGGCAGGAGTTCCATGTATACCTCCTCTTGCAGGTCCCCATGAAGAAAGGCATTCTTCACATCCAGCTGGTATAGCTTCCACCCATAGTTGGCTGCAATGGAGACCAGAGTTCTTACGGTGCTCATTTTTGCTACTGGGGCAAACGTCTCATCATAGTCTATGCCATATGACTGTGTGAATCCTTTTGCAACCAACCTCGCCTTGTACCGCTCTACTTTTCCTTCTGGCGTCTCCTTTACTGTGTACACCCATTTGCACCCCACGGCTTTCTTCCCTTTGGGTAATGGAACCAGCTCCCATGTCTTATTTTTCTCCAGTGCCCCAAGTTCTTCCATCATTGCAGCTTTCCACCTTGGATCTTTTTTTGCTTCCTGCCAACACTTGGGCAACGAAGTAGAGTCTAATGATGCAATAAAGGCTCGATAATTCGAAGAAATGTTAGAATAAGACAAGTAGTTGGCAATGTCATGTTCATAATCATCAAAACGACTAGGAGGTTTACCCGCATTGCTGCGAGAAGATCTCCTTACGGGAGCAATAGGTGGTGAAGGGATCGTACCATCCGAGTCAGAGAGGTCCGCATCGGAATCAGAGTGATTCAGGGCGGGGGCAACATCTTCAAGAGTTGGGGCAGGAGTAGACGAGGGACTTGGTACGGTAGGCACAGGGCACGGCACAGGCACAGTACTGGACTTCTGCTGTCTCCTTCTGTAGACTTGGAGTTCCTTTTCCCTTGTCTGCTGGAGCTCCTTTTCCTTTGTCTGCTGCTCCCCCTGCGTAATATATGTATCTTCTTCATTCTCTGTATCGGAGTCACTGCTTTCTCCTCCCCCTTTTGTCCAGTTTTCTATGACCGGACACGGGACTGATCCGACTACCACATTTGGGCTTATTATCTCCCCCTCACATCTAACACCCTCTGTGTTAGGTGTGTCACCAAATGCTGAACCTTCATCCGAACCATAGTATGGTTCCAGCTCTCTGAATGTAACGTCCATGCTTACGAACATCTTCCGCTCAACTGGGCTCTAACAGGCATATCCCTTCTGAGTTGCCGTGTAACCGACAAATACACATTTAACTGCTCGAGGATCCAGTTTGCCAACTCCTGGCCTATTATCTTGGACAAAACACACACACCCAAATACTTTCGGAGGAACAGTGTATGTGGTTGCCCCAGTAAGCATCTCCAACGGTGTCTTCCAGTCTAAGACTTGAGATGGCATTCTGTTGATGAGATAGGAGGCCGTCAATACAGCCTGCCCCCATAAGTGTTTCGGGACATTCATAGCTAGCATCATCGTCCGTGCAACCTCCAGCAGATGTCTGTTCTTCCGTTCGGCTACACCATTTTGTGCCGGCGTATAAGCACACGAAGTTTGATGTAGTATTCCATGAGTGGAAAAATACTCAGCAATCCTCTTGTTCGTATACTCCGTTCCATTGTCAGACCGGAAACACTTAATTTTAGCGCCATATTGTGTTTCCACTCGGCGATGAAAATCCCGAAAAGCTTCAAGGACATCACTTTTATTCTTCATAAGGTAAACCCATGTTACCCGGGTATAACAGTCAATAAAAGTGACGAACCATCGAAAACCGTTAATACCGATTGTAGGACAAGGGCCCCATACGTCCGAATGTATCATGTCAAAGGCAGCTGAACTCTTATTGCCCGAGCTCACATACGAGCTTCTGGTATGCTTCCCCAACTCACAAGCATTACAAAATAACTTCTCCTTATTCGCCCTTTGATATAAGGACGGATACATTCGACTAATAACTTGAAAAGAAGAATGGCCGACACGCTGGTGGTGGAGTAGCAGTTCGTCTTCTACACTACGTCGTGAAACTTCCGGTTGTGTGCCCGCTACAAGAGATGCCAATTCTTTGTCCAGTCCAGTCCTGTCCAAGTACCACAACCCTTTATGCCATGTGCCAGTCCCAAGTCGTCGTCCTGTCCCCTTCTCCTGAAAAGTCACCGTGGGAATGTCAAAGGAAACAGTGCAGTTAAGATCATGGATTATGGCACTAATAGAGAGAAGATTGACAGGAAAAGACGGAGCATGTAAGACATCAGTGAGAGTGATGGAAGGGGTGCATGTGACAGTGCCTTTACCCAGTACTGGTCTGGAGGTACCATCAGCAGTCTGAATACTCTCCGGCAACGGTAGGTGAGTATAGTCCTGAAACTCACCACGGGACCCCGTGACATGGCGGGATGTCCCAGAGTCCATAATCCAGCCTGGCTGATGGACAGACGCAAGAGCACGTGCAGGTATACCTGTGCTGGTTTGGGCAAAGCAAGTGATATGGTCCCCCGAGGTAGAGGACGCCCCAGGACTGTCGGGCGAACCCATCTTAGTGCCTCGCAACTTCTCAAGGAATTCCCGCTCAAGCGGGGTTATTTCGGCCAGTTGACTTTCTCCTCCTTCCTCCACCAGATTTGCTTTGTGTCCTCCCCTTCTACCAGCATATCCCCTTCTACCACCACGTCGTCCTCCATGACCCCGTCCGCGATCACCAGACTGAGTCCGCAAGGGTTTCGGACAAAATCTCATGTAATGGCCGGAGTCACCACAATTGTGGCAAACACCACCTACAGATGGAGGCTGATTGAATGCAGCAAGGGCAGACTTTTCAACCACAGCTTGCTCCCCCTGAGAGGAGCCTTTGTTGGGCATCAACTTCAAGCGAGCTTCTTCCTGTGTCATGACAGCGATAGCTTCTTCCAAGGTCGGAAGTGTTGATTGGGATAGGAGAATATTCCTTCTCTGTTCAAACACAGGGTTTAGCCCCTTCAGAAATTTCATCATACGCTGCCGCGAAATATAAGCCAGGAACGTCTGAAAGTACTTCGCAAATGCTGGTTCGACCTGTGCATCTTCCATCCCAAGAGGATCATAGTGATCCAGATCCGACCAGTACTTCTTCAACAGTGCTGCGTACTCAGAGATGGTTCGTTCGTCCTGGGCCACCCTATCGAGTTCGTCCTGCAGTTGGAAGACCCGCATAGGGTTGCCCGAGCCTGAGTACATATCCTTTAAAGTCTGCCATATATCAGCAGCAGCCTCCATCGCCTCTACATTGCCCGACACCTGGTCGGTTAATGAGGCTGTCAACCACCCAGCTACTACGTTGTTGACAATCTCCCAAACAGCAAACTCCTTCGAGGAGTGATCGGCTGGCGCCTTGGTTTGGCCATTGACATAGCCAACCAATCCACGTCCCTTCAGCGTCCGCATCGCCTGCCGCGACCACTTCAAGTAGTTAGACGTGCCGTCCAACTTCGTCTCCAGCTTCTCCAGCTTCCCCATTTTGTAGGGTGACGGATCCACATCAGTATGGACCACACGCGGGGTTCCCTCGGTTAATCTCTTTGATAAGATATCATCAACCAAGGCCTTCATCTCTTCGGCTGTCAGTTTGCCACTGATCTTTTCCATCGCTGCTTCAACTGTTGAACCCTGTTCGTCGTCTTCTTCGTCTTTTTCGGCGTCTTCTTCATCGTCAGTTTCCCAACGTCGTCGGCGTCGTCGTCGGCGTCGTCGTCGTCGTCTTCGGCTTCTTGGTCGTCGTCGTCTTCGACGTCTTCCTTGACTTTACGAATGCGCTATCATCTGTACCAGCACCGGCGCGCGCATGTAAAGTGAACACGTCAGGATACCAGAGAAGACATGAACAGTCTCTATATAGATCCTGATGTGAAGGAACAACAAATAAAGCATTTGTTTATTCCAAACAGCGCAATCTAAGAATCATAGAAGGTGCAAATAAATCATTTGACAGCCTTCTTATTTATGATTCGAATGACGCTGTTTTTTTTTTTTTTTTTTTTTTTTTTTTTTTTTTTTTTGGAAAATAAAAGAGGTGGCTAGCTAGGGTTAGGGTTTGTAGACATGGCGGCTAGGGTTAGGGTTAGGGAAGGAGGGGGGGGCTGCTGGTGGAGGAGAGGGAGGGGGGGGGTCGTCGGGTCAGGGGGGGCCGGCAGGGTGGGATGAGGGGGGGGTCGTCGGCAGGGGAGGGGGGAGGGGGGCGTCTGGTGGGAGGGCAGGGTGGAGGTCGGCGGCAGGGGAGGGAGGGGGGGGGTCTTCAACAGGGGAGGGGGGGGCTTCGGCAGGGGGGGGGGCTTCGGCAGGGGAGGGGGGGGGGTGACTTCGGCAGCAGGGGAGGGGGGGGCTTCGGCAGGGGAGGGGGGGGGGGGGGCTTCGGCAGGGGAGGGGAGGCTTCGGCAGGGAATTTTTTTTTTTTTTTTTTTTTTTTTTTTTTGTGTGTGGGAGGAGAGAGAGAGAGGTTATGGCTCTGATACCATGTAGAAATAATGGTGGGATAAATTTTATTGATGGACTACTACACTACTTATAGGGAGTCTAGCTCCTCTACATACTACATATTCCGATGTGGGACTAAAAGTCCCTTATTGACTCTCAACATATATATATATATATATATATATATATATATATAGTGTGTGTGTGTGTGTGTGTGTGTGTGTGTGTGTGTGTGTGTGTGTGACCATATTACTAAATAACCCAAATTATAATTGAAACTGAAGTATTTGCGCCTCCGAAGAAATCCACTCCTGGTTAAGTACAGAACAAGGAAAAAAAAATCATTAGGGGCCCGATAAAATATTGATGAGAGCATTGAGAGGGAAAGGTGGGAAGTAAGGGAATTATATGCAAGGTTTAGTTTGATATGTAGGCAAAGTCACATGTTGACAGCCACTCTTATTAGTGAAAGTGTTGAGGCTTGAATGTCAAAGAAGGCAGTGTTACTTTATTGAATAAATTTGATCGTCTCCAAACCAGACACTGAGCTACATAAATAGCACATATCAGGGAAAGCTGAAACCCTAGTTTCTTATATTCTACTTGAATTTTACAGTTTAGTTCTTTCGAGACGAGCTTTCCATGTTAATACTGTAAGTGGACATGAAACATATCCGAATGAGAACATAAAAGGTACTTTTGAGAAAATCAATCCTGAAAATTCAATATTAGAAACAGGAGTATTTATGCATTGGTATAATGGAAGAAATAAATCAGACAGTTTTGTATTAGATTTTTGTATCAGAAATAAATCAATCCTAAAAATTCAATATTAGACAGTTTTGTACAATCTAGATACGTAGAAAACCTTCCAGCAGTGCCGGACTTCAGATTTCGAGATTTGAAGCGAACTCTAAAAGTGGTGCCATCAAAACTTAATGTTCATATAATATATTTTTTTCCATCGATGATGATACAATAGTATTGTGAACCCAAAATTAAAGAAATAAAACAATAAACAAAATATAATATCCAAAAGAACATATGTCATAATGAAAACTAATAAAATTGAAGATGTTCCAAAGAAAAAAAAACTGAAGTTCAAAACAAATAAATAGAAGGAAAGCTAACAATATTTGGGATAGTTTATATAAGTAAGAATAAAAAAGAAAAAAGAAAAACCTTAGACCATCAAATACTACCTCAAGACATCACATAGTCACTTAAATATTACTATGTCGAAAATGAATATTATCAACACAATATAGCCATTCAACATTCGACACGACCAAATCATTAATTTCATATGATTTTTTTTTCATACTTTTCTTTCTTTCTTTTTTAACTTTTATTTGCTGGATTGACTAGGAAAGAGAACTCCAATGTCAATTTTGGCCAGTATTGGACATAGAGCAAAATATACAATATAGCCAATACGGTGATACATATCCTTATTAGGAGGTATAAAGGATATGATTTTTTTTATTGTTACAAAGGGCATGGTCCCTAACAAAGATTAATAGTAGAAATTGGTTCAAATACCAAAATTTTGGGATTAAATTTTTGTTCTTATTATTGTTATTGCATAGAAAGAAAAAAATGAAACCTATTACATATCACACGACATTTCAAATGGATAATTTAGATACGAACACTATGCAATCGAATGACATTATGACAGTTTTTCAACAAATAATAATAAACGCCAAATATATAAACAATTAACAATAAATATAAAAATATTTTCTTTCTCAGTTTCTCTGTTAGTTGATTTCAATCTCAATAACTATACAATCAAATGGCAAGAACATATTTTTAAAATAAATTTCAACCACAAATAAAGATAATCAATAACAATTTATACAAGAAAATAAATTATAAATCTCACCTAATGGAAAGAGACTGATTCCAGTATATCTTTAGGAACAAAACTCACTCGTAACTCGTCGATTCCGGCCACTAGATCGACGCGACAAGAATAACTATAGGCATTAGGCAAGAACATATTTTTCCAATAAATTATAAATCAACCACAAGGCAATCAACAACAATTTATATTAAAAAATATTAATCAACTCTCACATAATGGAAAGAGAGGGACGGATAGTCTGATTCCATCTAGTTCTTGTAGGGGACAAAAAATCATACATTAAATTCTTTGCACAAAAGTTCTAACAGTTCTTGTAGAAATAATTTCGACGGCCACAGACTCCTCTATCTACAAAAACGAACCTAAAAAAATTCTAACAACGAAAAAAATGATTTTGCACATCTAAAAAGTTCGTTTGATTTTAGACTTCCATATTAGAAAGTAATCCATTTAATTTTTGGCACAAAGAAAAAAATTTGGTGGCCTCTAAAATTTTGAGCTTACATACACTATTTTTTTTTGCCCTCTAAAATTTTGGGCTTAATTGCATGAGCCTCATATCGAATTCGGGCCTGCCTCCCAGGTAGTTTCAACACCACCACCTTAGGATGTCCAGAAACAAAATTACATCTGTTTTAAAAATCTGATGCAACAATGTGTAAGAATAAAGAAGAAAGGAAACCTTACCACTCCGATGCTGAATGAAGACCTAAAATAGGACATTGACACCTGCGCTGTGAACGTTGGATCCTTGCACCTGTAGGGCCAATGCCATATCCTTTGGGATTAACATATACATCCTCTAGAAGTATGAAATATTGGAGTCCTGTCTGAATTTAGTAATAACATATTTGTAGAATTTAAATCTAATTAAATATTTGATTTGATTAGATTTGGATGTCCAAAATAGTTGTTGTGCTATTTTAGATATAATAGGATTCTTATCTTAGGAAATCCTATTATGATCTAAAATAGGATATTGATGGGCTATTTTAGGTGTAATAAGATTCTTATTTGAGGGTTTACTAATTAAAAAAATTATATTATGACATAAAATATAATTTTTCTCATCCTATATATGGGGTGAGGGTGAAGGCACAAAGCACACACAAAGTGGAGATTCGGGGTACTCATCCACAAGGAAATCTAAGAGAGTCCGTACTTTGCTCTTAGGACTTCGTCATCCAAGACAGAAGGAAGAAGAAGATCTAATCGAGGAGTAGTCAACTTTGGTTAGGGAGATTGCTACGGGTTGGTGAGTGATCTCAATTATAATCTTCTGTTTTTTTTTCTTGAGGGTGGTAAAGGGGTTGACCAATTAGGGCAAAGGGTTTAACGTGTGTTCTGTCAATCTTGTAATTTCATCTGAGCTATAAAGGTTAGGATTTGTCCAAGTGACGTACGTCACACCACCATATACTTGTTTTCATCTTGTGCTTGGTGTCCGTTAGACAGGGGTTGGTTTTCATTAGGTGGGTTGGCAAACGCTTCCGCACGCACCCAACAATTGGTAACAGAGCTTTGGAGGTTCTAGCAATCATGTCTACGGAGCAGATGAACACTCGTATGATCACCCTTACAGGAGAACTGGGCGATTTGGAAGCCAATGATGGAGGAACGACTATGGTGCAAGGACTTGTATGGTCCGTTGGAGGGCAACAGCGCAAAGCCATCGGACAAAGTTGCTGAAGACTGGATTAGAAGGTCGTTGGATTCATCCGCCAATGGTTGGACGACTCGGTGCTTCACCACGTGTCCATGAAGAGTTCGGCAAAAGCATTATAGGAAAAGCTGCATTCGCTGTACGAAAGGAAGACGGCTAGCAACAAGACGTTTCTTATTCGCCAACTAGTCAACTCAAAGTATACATACGGAGGGTGCCCCAGTGGACAACATCTGAACGAGGTTCAGGATATCATCAATCAGCTGTCTGCGATAAAGATGGTGATTAATGATGAGCTTCAGGCCCTACTGCTTTTGAGTTCTCTGCCAGAAAGTTGGAATACGTTGGTGGTATCGGTGAGCAACTTTGCGTCTGATGGAGTTGTCACAATGGAGGCAGTCAAAACTAGCTTGTTGAATGAGGAGGTCCGGCATAAGCAAGTGAATCGTCGCAGGAGTCCGCTCTGGTGGCTTCCTACGGGAAGGGAAGACCCAAGTCACAGGTGAGTACAGGGAGATTTCCCGAAATCTTGCGATTGTGGACCGCAACGAGGGCTGCTATCACTGTGGTGAAAGGGGTCATATCAAGAGGAACTGCATGAAGCTCAAAGCTGAGAAGGCCAAAAGCAAGGACGATCAGGAGGATCTCACAGCAATGGGAGATATCATCATTACAGCGACCGACGCAGAGGAACCTTGTGACATGTGTCATGAGGGTGACTGGGTCATGGACACGGGGGCATCGTATCACGCCACTCTACATAGGAGGACCTTCACGTCATACTGCGGTGGCAGGTTTAGACATGTGAAGATGGGCGACAAGGGTACGACTGCAGTTGTAGACATCGATAATGTACACTTGACGACATATTTTAGTGAGAAGCTCGTCCTCAGGGGTGTGCGACATGTACCGAGTTTGCGGTACATCTTGGTTTCAGTAGGGAGGCTGGCAGATGATGGTTGTTGCAGTCTGTTTGGGAGCAAAGATTGGATGCGTGCAAAGGATTTCCAACAGCTGGCTCGGGGAGATTTGTGTTGTGGCATGTACAGGCTCAAGCCATTAAGCTGTACAAGCAGGCCACAGACACCGAATGGAGGCTCGAGGGGTGTTTGACAAGAGATGGATCGTCGAAAACTTGCTGAGGAGGGACTTCAAGATGTTTTGAGGGATACGGAAGATTCGGTTGGTCGAGATAAAGCGACGGATGGTGATGAGTCAAAGATTGAGGGTCAGTCTGTCGGTCCCATGACAGCTGGTCGGTCTTCAGGTGGGGGTTGCTCTACGGATCTAGTTTTGGCAACAGGTGGTTTGCTAAAGCTTCACAGAGCGACATCGGTTTCAACAGTTCAAAGCCAGGGAGGAGATCAAGGCTTGCAGCAAACTCAATCTAAAACGGGAACATTATCATTCACACAGTTCAGGGGGAGTTGTGGGTCATCGACGGCAAGCACAGTGCGTGATGTTCTGCTCGAATACGCATGTGTATGAGAGAGCTTCAAATTCGGACACGAATATGGACAGGTTCAGGAGTTTGAATCTCGGAAGAACTGTACCGTCCGCTTGGTTGGGCCAGCTAAGGGTGAAGAAGCTAATCAGAAAGTTAACACTTTCATGTAGAAGACAGAAGTAGGGGACAGATAGCCAAAACTTACGATGAGGCTGATCGTCAGGGACTTCGGTCTTGGTCGTGTTATTGATATCGGCGGGATCCCAGTGGTACAGGAGGTGCTACGCATGGCAGCTAGTGTCGACGTGACGGTCGAGGAGCTGGAGACGAAGGAAGATGCAAAACAACTCGGAAGATCAGAGATTGGTGGCATGGGGGAGCAGGTATTCTGTTTTGGGACGACATGCATGGAATCCAGTTGAGAACCCATGGGGTCAATACCCTCTCATCAGATTGGAGGGGAAGATTGTTGGAGTCCAGTCTGGATTTGGTAACAACATATTTGTGGAATCCAAATCTAATTAAATATTTGATTTGATTAGATTTGGATGTCCAAAATAGGTGGTGTGTTATTTTAGATATAATATGATTCTTATTTTAGGAAATCCTATTATGGTCTAAAATATGATATTGATGGGCTATTTTAGGTGTAATAGGATTCTTATTTGAGGGCTTCCTAATTAAAAAAATTATATTTGACCAAAAATAGTATTTTCTCATCCTATTGTTAGTCCCGGGGCTTGACCAAAGATGGAAAACTGATGCAATCGAGATCTGAGATGTCACACAAAAAACTTTGTAGTGATCAAACTCAAGATCTACGATGATGCAAAAAACCAAATAGCCAGATTACAATATGAAGGAGGGAAATAGAGAAGAGAAGATCTCTCATTCTTCCTTGCAAACGTGTTGCAATTGGGACAGAACGAGTTACAATAATGTAGAAAAAGATGAGATGAAGAAAAGTTACTGGGGTGTCAAAACACCGTTGCTCAAAGCAAGATTCGCCCCACACGAATTGCTTCCAGGAACCAGCAAGTTGAAGAACTTGTGGAACGCTCGAAGTCACCTCTGTTCTGTCTCCTCGGATGGACTTGCAATGGCGGCAGCAACTCCCTCTCTTTCTCTCTCTTTTCTGACTTATAAAAATCGTAGTCTCACACAAAGGAGGCCAGAAGAGAGTATATATAGAGAGAGGGTGGAAACCCTAACCGTCTTTTCAGTTATGGAAAGATTGAATTAAATTCCACAAAGATAGCAATGAAATTAATTCAAATCTTATGGAAAGATTGAATTAAGTCCCATAAAGATGGCAACAAAATTAATTCAAATCCCACAAAGATAGCAATGAAATTAATTCAAATCTCATGAAAAGATTGAATTAAATCCCACAAAGATGGCAACAAAATTAATTCGAATCTTATGGAAAGATTGAATTAAATCCCACAAAAAGTGGATCTGAATTAATCGCATTGAATCAATCTTTCCATAACTGACTTGTAGTCTGCACAGTCAGCCTGGTGCGAGTCCATGAGCCCGAGTCCGACCCCGAGCCCGAGTCCGAGTCCGAGTCTGAGTCGCTAAGCCCCTTCGGGGCTTAGCTCCAAATGGAATTAATCCAAGAGAATGACAAAAGCATTAATGCTTAATCCTTGGAGCCTTATTCTTACCTCCTAGTAAAATCACCCACATGGTTCCCTCCTTAGGGTCACCACCCCATGTGCATCTCTCAACAACACAACCAAGTATATATGTTGAGATAACTCATGGTGCATTTCTGATGTGGGACTAAACTTTTACAAGGCATGTTGAGAGCAAGCTCTCTCCATGTAAAGAAAGCACCAACAATCCCCCACATACCACAACATATATATGTGTCCAGGGTTGAGCGTTCCCCACAGTAACTGTCCATTTTGCATTAGGATAGATGTCGTTGACGACTTGAATCTTCTCGCATGGGTTAAATAACAATGTGATACAAGAATGGACTACGCCTTGAATTCTGCACCATAATTATAATTCTTTCCACTCACAAAGTGTAGTTACGTGTGCTTCTGGCTGCATATTAAAGGCCCTGTGCCAGCTTGGTTTCAGTGTTTAATTTTGGACGTCTACAAGTTTACCCTCAAGAGACTGCCTGATATCTCTTTTCTTACACTATAGGTGAGTTCTTTATTAAAGAGACATGGCATGAAGCCTTGCGCTTCCTTGCGGTGCTACGCCGCTATGACATGGCCTGAAGTCGAGGCATTACCCCTACCTGGGAACCTCATCGTAGTGTCATACTACTGTAGCATGAGGTCTCAACCTCTTTGTAGTGCCAATCTACTCAGCATGAAGCCTAAGGCTTCCTTACGGTGTTACGCCGCAACGACATGGCTTACAAGGCCGAGGCTTTACCCCTACCTGGGTACCTCATCGTGGTGTCATGCCACTATAACATGGGGCCATCCTCCCCTTTGTAGTGCTGTCTACAACTCTTTAATTATGTTATACAGCATTAGGCTACCTGCCTATTTGCGGTGCTACGCCGCTATGACTTGGCTTGCAAAGCCGAGGCATTACCCCAGACCTGGGAACCTCATGGTGGAGTCACCCCACTGTAGCATAGAGTTTTACTCCTTGTAGTGCTGCTCTACCGTGCTTCCTGTAAAGCACACCAGGCATTCACTCTGCCTGAGAGAACTCATTAAGGCGTTTAAGCCAACCTTCCACAGGATCTATTTTTTTTGCAGAAAATACATAGTAGACAACAGTGGTTATGGGTTCGTATCCCTTCCATGTTTCAGAGAACAAGTACCCACTGTTACCTGATAGTTTCCCAGTCAGTGAACCTTCTTTGAACCAAAAGTTAGATGCCTAGTAGATTTCGCTTTGAACTAATAGCATAAAACTTTTTGGTAGGATTACAAAGACACACTATCAAAATGCCTTCAAGCCTATTTTACAAGCTGTGTCATCGACCAACTGGCGCTTGAGGCCCTTTGTGAACGGATCTGCCAGGTTTTCCGGACTACGAACATCAATCACTGTAATTACACCTCTTTTGATAAGATCGTGTACTGCCCTGTGCTTCAACCGCACAGTCCTCTTCTTTCCGTTGAAGAGGTCATTTGATGCCACCGCCGCAGTCGCCTGGTTGTCACAGTATATCGGTATCGCCGGTATCTGAGCCCCAACCACTGGAAGATCATATATGAGCTCCCGAAGCCATTCTGCTTCATCTGCTGCAGTTTCAAGTGCATAGAATTTAGATTCCATGGAGGAACGAGAGAGTATAGTCTGCTTCTTCGACTTTCACGATATAACAGCTCCACCCAAGAAAAAGACATATCCACCTGTGGATCTCTCGCTTTCTACCTCTGAACACCAGCTAGCATCACTGAAGCCTTCCACTACTGTCGGATACCCATTGTAGTACAGTGCATATGTCTGAGTCTTCTTGAGATATCTCATCACCCGCTTCACAGCTTTCCAGTGCTCAATCCCTGGGTTGCTTGTGAACCGACTTAGCATTCCTACGGCAAAAGCTTTGTCATGCCTTGTGGCAGTAGTTGCGTACATTAAACTTTCGATAATGCTAGAATACTCCTGCTGCCTGACGCTTTCCCTCGAGTTTGGCTTTAGCTTCTGATCATACCTGTATGGCGTATCGATCCATGGAAGATACTTATACCCATAGCGTGTGAGCATCTTCTCAATGTAGTGAGATTGTGACAACGCTACTCCAGTGTCTGTTCGGATGATCTTTATGCCCAAGATGACATCTGCATCCCCCAAGTCCTTCATACTGAACTTGGTTGAGAGAAACTTCTTTGTCTCCGTGACACAGCCTATATCCGTCCCTAGGATTAGCATGTCGTCCACGTACAGACAAACGATGACTCCTTTTCCATCAGCGAACTTTGTGTAAACATATTTGTCCGTCTCGCTGACTCTGTAGCCGTTTGACCTAATAACTTTGTCCAACTTCTCATGCCACATCTTGGGAGCTTGCTTCAAACCATACAATGATTTCACCAATTTGCAGACTTTGTCTTCAAGACCTTTGACGACAAATCCATCTGGTTGTTGTATGTAAATCTCTTCGGTCAGCTCCCCATTCAGGAATGCTGTCTTTACATCCATCTGATGTATCACCAACTTATGTATGGCTGCTAGAGCGATTAACATCCTGATGGTGGTCATCCGAGCTACTGGAGCGTACGTGTCAAAGTAGTCTATCCCCTATTTCTGAGAAAATCCCTTGGCTACCAGCCTGGCCTTGAACTTGTCAATAGTTCCATCTGCCTTCATCTTCTCCTTGAAGATCCATTTACATCCGATGGACTTTTCTCCTTCAGGTAGATCTACCAACACCCATGTGTTATTGGAGGTGATAGAGTCAAACTCGTCATTTACTGCCTCCTTCCAGAAGATAGCATCTCTGGTCTTCATCGTCTCATCATAGGTAAGCGGATCTGCTTCCACATGATAGGTGACAAAGTCATCTCCGAAGTCTTTAGGTCTCCTCGCTCGCTTTGCTGACGGCTTTGCGAGTTCTGGTACAAGAGTTGTTTCATCAACAACAGCTTCTTCTTGGACTACTGGCCCATATAAGATTTTAGTCTCATTTGTACCTACATTATTTTCCGGAATGTCCGAAAGAACAATGTTTTTGTCTTTTGCAAACTTGTCTTCAAAGTATTCAGCATCACGAGATTCGATGATATGATTTGACTCGAAATCTTCGAGCATCACTTTTTTCGGCATACCCCAAGAAGATTGCCTTCGTAGTCCTTGTCCCCAGCTTCTAAATCTTCAGATCTGGAAGCTTCACATACGCCAGACACCCCCACACTCGAATGACATTCAAGTTTGGTCTGACTTTGAACCAGAGTTCATGAGGAGTTACGTCCGAAGTTGCATATGGCACTCTATTCAGAATGAAAGTGGCTGTTAATGCAGCTTCTCCCCAGTAGCATTTTGAAAGACCTGCAGTAAGCAGCATTGAATTCATCATTTCTGTTAATGTTCGGTTCTTCCTCTTTGCTACTCCGTTGGATTGAGGAGAATATGGAGCAGTAGTCTCGCATATGATTCCATATTCTTTGTAGAACGATACGAAGTCATGAGACCTGTACTCCCCACCTTGATCACTTCTCAACCTCTTGAGTTGTTGTCCAGTCTGTCGTTCAGCTTCGGCCCTGAACTCTCTGAACTTCTCGAAAGCTTCGTCTTTACTCTTGAGCAAGTAGACGAACGCGTATTTTGAGAAGTCGTCGATGAAGGTTATGAAATACTTCATCCCGGCCTTCGTGGAGAAATATTTGAAGTTACAGATATCGGAGTGTACTAACTCCAGAAGATTTGTGCTTCGATTGACCCGATGAAAGGGTTTCCTTGTGATCTTCGTCTGAGCACATACTTCACACTTTTCCACCTTACCCCCATATTCGGAGATAAGTCCTAGACTAAACATTTTGTTAATTCTTTTACAATGAACATGTCCTAGTCTATTATGCCACAACTCAAGATAATAATTAGAAAATGCAACTGCATTAATGTCATCAAACTGGTTGACAAACTAAATTTTAAACATTCCTTCGATTTGATAAGCCTTCCCGAAGTATGTTTCCTTCTTGGACATCACCATCTGACCAGCATTGATGTCCATCCTTTAGCCTGCGTTGCAGAACAGGCTCCCAGAGATCAGGTTCTTAGAAATCATCGGAACATGCTTCACACCTTGAAGCGTCAGAGTGTTCCCAGAAGTAAGTTTCGGCTCCACAGTCCCGATCCCCAGAACTTCAGCTTGGGCCTGGTTCGCCATGACAACCTTCTTAGATATCGGCTGGTACGTGACGAACCATTCCTTGCCAGAATAGACATGGCAAGTCGCACCAGTGTCTATCCACCAGTCAGAGTCAACCCCCACAATTGTGACCTGTGCGATCTTAGCAATAATGTTAGACACCAATGAAACCTTACTAGGCTCACCTTTCTCTGATTGTTTAGGCTTGGATCTGTATTCACTCTTGTAGTGGCCTTTCTTGCCACAATTGAAACAAGTCACTTAGGACTTGGACTTCTGTTGCTTGAATGAAGGACCCTTCACTTTTAGATTGGTGAAGTCCTTCTTCTTGTGAGAAGCCGCCTGCTTCCTCTTGGGATCTCTCGTCTGCACTAGATTGGCCTTAGCCAACTGTTTGGACAAAGTGTCCATCTTCTGTTGGGAACGCATCTCGTCCTCAACATGGATCTCTTGAAGTAGATCTCCCAAGCTAATGTCTAGCTTTTTTCTGAGCATCCTTGCAAAAAAGGTACTCCATCCAGCAGGAAGTTTTGAGACGATCCCTCCAACGACAAACTTGTCGGAAAGGGGCATCTCTTCGTCTTCCAGTTTCTGACGCAGCTTCAGAAATTCCTTCACCTGTGGCAACATGGACTTTTCGTCCTCAAAGAGCAATTTGTGATATTTTTCAACTACAAACATCTTGCTCCTGTTCCTGTCTTCTTCATACAGGTTTTCCACAGACTCCCATATGTCTCTGGCAAATTCCTTCGTCGGGTAGGATTCTGCCAGGGAATCCTCCATAGCATTCAGGATGAGAAGCCTGCAGATGCTATTTTCCCTTCTCCATTTGGCCTGGAGTTTGGTAGCAGTATTGATTGCGGTAGTAGACCCAGTGTCTGGAACAGAAGGTTCTTCCTCCAACAGTACATGATCAACGTCTTTGAGTTGAAGAGTTAGATAAACCTTCCTCTTTCAGACTTGATAATGCTCTCCATCGAACTTTTCCAACTTGCAGTAGTCCGATTGGATGAGCGAAGCATTAATGTTTTCCAACTACAAGGATCTTGCTTTGAGATTGTTAGTCCCGGGGCTTGACCAAAGATGGAAAACTGATGCAATCGAGATCTGAGATGTCACACAAAAAACTTTACAGTGATCAAACTCAAGATCTACGATGATGCAAAAAACCAATAGCCAGATTACAATATGAAGGAGAAAAATAGAGAAGAGAAGATCTCTCGTTCTTCCTTGCAAACGTGTTGCAATTGGGACAAAACGAGTTACAATAATATAGAAAAAGATGAGATGAAGAAAAGTTGCTGGGGTGTCAAAACACCGTTGCTCAAAGCAAGATTCGCCCCACACGAATTGCTTCCAGGAACCAGCAAGTTGAAGAACTTGTGGAACGCTCGAAGTCACCTCTGTTCTGACTCCTCGGATGGACTTACAATGGCGGCAACAACTCCCTCTCTTTCTCTCTCTTTTCTGACTTATAAAATTTGTAGTCTCACACAAAAGAGGCCAGAAGAGAGTATATATAGAGAGAGGGTGGAAACCCTAACCGCCTTTTCAGTTATGGAAAGATTGAATTAAATCCCATAAAGATAGCAATGAAATTAATTCAAATCTTATGGAAAGATTGAATTAAGTCCCACAAAGATGGCAACGAAATTAATTCAAATCCTACAAAGATAGAAATGAAATTAATTTAAATCTTATGGAAAGATTGAATTAAATCCCACAAAGATGGCAACGAAATTAATTCAAATCTTATGGAAATATTGAATTAAATCCCACAAAAAGTGGATCTGAATTAATCGCATTGAATCAGTCTTTCTATAACTGACTTATAGTCTGCACAGTCAGCCTGGTGCGAGTCCATGAGCCCGAGCCCGAGCCCGAGTCCGAGTCGCTAAGCCCCTTTGGGGCTTAGCTCCAAATGGAATTAATCCAAGAGAATGACAAAAGCATTAATGCTTAATCCTTGGAGCCTTATTCTTACCTCCTAGTAAAATCACCCACATGGTTCCCTCCTTAGGGTCACCACCCCAATATGCATCCCTCAACAACACAACCAAGTATATATGTTGAGATAACTCATAGTACATTTCCGATGTGGGACTAAACTTTTACAAGGTATGTTGAGAGCAAGCTCTCTCCATGTAAAGAAAGCACCAACACCTATATATATGGGGCGAGGGTGGATGCATAAAGCACAACACGAAGTGGAGATTCAGGGTGCTCGTCCAAAAGAAAATCTAAGAGAAAGTCTATAATTTACTTTTAGGACTTCGCCATCCAAACTTTGTCATCTAAGACAGAAGGAAGAAGAAGATCTAATCGTGGAGTCGTCAACTTCGGTTAGGAAGATTGCTACGGGTTGGTGAGTTATCTCAATTGTGATCTTCTGTTTTTTTTCTTGATGGTGGTGAGGGGGTTGACCTATTAGGGCAAAGGGTTCAACGTGTGTTCTGTCAATCTTATAATTTCGTCTAAGTTATAAAGGTTGGGATTTGTCCAGGTTAAGTACGTCACCATCATATATTTGTCTTCATCTTATGCTTGGTGTCCGTTAGACGGGGGTTGGTTTTGATCAGGTGGGTTGGCAAACGCTTCCGCAAGCGCCCAACATGATAAGAACATAACTAATCCCTATCAGAAAACTAAAATGAAAATTTAAATTGGTAAAAGAATAGCAGACTGGAATGTACAAATTAATGCAAGTATGTCAGGTGAGCCCTGTTGTTTTTTTTTGAAACTGCAGGTATCTAGTTTTAGTGAGGCTCGTCTCGGTTAAAATCAAGCAACTACTTGTCATGTATAATGTATTTAATTCAACCTATCTGACTTGCAACATCTGGTTTTGTAAGACAGGAAAAGAAAAAAATGAACTCAGTTTCACAATCACTTGTTCTTTTCATACTTCTTCTAAATTATATTGTCCCTCTTTGATAGGATATTGATCCTTTGTCTTGCTATGATCTTCTAAAATAGACTCGATTTTCTCATATGTTCGTTATAGAACAGAAGGGTAGCTCACGTACCAGTTAATCCTAATCTGGTGACTGAGATCGGGGTGGTTGTGCTTAACTGATGTAACTCCACTTTTCTGAAATATTGCAGAAATTTAAATTTTTATATTGAGTCATGATTTGGGAATATTTTTATATTTTATAGGTGAAGTTATTTTCTCAATTTTTAATCATCCTATTATTTCTTCTTTGGGCTAACTCCCATTTAAAACCCAATTAGGGTTGGGCCATCACTGCCAGCCCAAGCTAATGTTTTTAAAACCAACCTTGATTTCAACTTAACTATTCTTCCCTACTCTTCTAATAGAATCCCTGGCGCGAGCCCTCAAATTTTGAAATTTCTAACGGCCATGTGCACTCTCTCTCCTCTAACGGAATTGTCAGAGAGAGAGATGGAGTTTCTTGCCGAATTGTAGCCTGAGCCTCACGCTACTAACTGTCTATTTAAGGAGCCAACCACTCATCCTTTCTTCCTTATTCCACAATTTGTTTCTGTGGAATTCTTCTTCTTCCTTTCCAAATCTCGATTTCAACCAGGGGATGAGGATGGAGCTAGCTGGACCATGCGTCGATCCTTGAAGCCAGGTAATGGTGATTCTCCTGGTTCTTCTCTGTTCCTACTTGATTCGAAAACCAAATGTTACATGGATGGTTGAACGACTCATTCGTTCAAATTTCTTTTCACATCCTGATCTGTTATTGATGGGAGTATCAATCAATTAACAGAGTATTTATCTATCTCTTGATCTAGATCTGAAGTTGCTGATACAAACATGTATGCTAGATTGAGTTGTTCCTTTGTTGTTGAGGTTTTCTTAAGAATTTGAGGAGGGAATCATTGGGCTTAGGAGAAGGATCGAGGTGTAACCAATTAGATCGGTGAGTTTGTGATGGCTTTCAATAATCCTTTGAACAATTCAAATTTCATGATTTATTTGACCTTGTTCTTGGTCACCACACGTTTGTTTAATTGCCTGATCAGGAGTAAAATCCTGCTGGACTCGAGGAGTTGCTGTGTCGTTCATAGTGTCCTAACTTCAGATCGAGTTGCAATTCCAGGTATGACTCTTTACAATAATAACTGAGTGTATGTTTTGTGATAATTAAATTATAGTTTATATCTGGATAGGGAATTGACTGTGTTTGGATTGATTATGTCAGTCTTCTTTTAGAACTGAGATTAGGAAGGGGGTGGTAACTGGCATGTATTGAGTCAGTCTTATTCTGTATTTTGGAGTTGAGGACATGTTGTATCCTGGATTGAAGGATTATTAACCTAGTCATCTGTCATTTGAAACCAAAACTCCATACCATTGATTTTAGTGCTGGGGATTTTGGAAGGATTTCAATTGATCTTTGTATTTTAACTGAGAACCCTGTTGTATGTGATTTCATTTATGAATTTCTGTGTGTTTTCATATAGGGATTGACATATGATTTCGTATATGAATTTCTATGTGTTTTCATATAGGGATTGACATATGATTTCATATATGAATTTCTATGTGTTTTCACATATGGATTGATATGTGATTTCGTATATGAATTTATATGTGCTTCCATATACAAGTTTATATGTGCGTGCATATATGAGTTTCTATGTGGGACAGTGGATTTCTTCCTGTTAACTTTTAGATGTCTTTTATTTGGATTTGGGGACATGTGAAATTATGAACTGGGATTACATTGGGACTAGGCCTTGTAGACAGCCTTGCATTATTTCTCTAATGTTTGTTGTTGAATACCTAATCTAAGGATGAGAAAGGCAATGGATATTAGACTGACTTGTATCAGAGCTATAGGACTGAATCCTGGAAATAAACTAAGGATTTTGGCAGAATTATAACTGTCCTGATATTATAGACTGAATCAAATCAATATCCTGTTAGTAGCCTGGGACTGATGGTGTAGCAGTTCATATTCAGTCCTGCTTAGGACTGAACCATGGTATCAGTGAACCCAGACTGAATATGTGAGGACTGGAACCAACTAATGGTGCATCAGCCATTCTTAGGTTTGGTTACAGTTGTCTTCAATTGTTCAAGTCCTATTTAGGATTGGACCTGTCCTGTTTTGGACTGTCCTAGAACAACCTTGGATTCCTGTAGAACTTGTTTTAAAGACTGGTCCAGATAATTAGATTTCTGTTCATCTATTACCAGGTCGTGTGAACCTTCAGGTTAAGTCTTTATGTAGTTGATTGTTTAGTCCTGAAAGAGATTGGGTGATGACTAATGTTTAAATACAATATCCTGCCACTGTACTGATCTGTCCATAAGTTTACCTAAGGTATTATGGAGAGATAGGTACAGGACATTGAATGGGACTGGAGGGGAGTTTGACAGGTATTCCTATTCATTTAGAGGGAAGGCTTTCAGTGGAGACTACTTGGAATTATTGTATTTCTTAATACCAAGTAGAAGCTATCACCTGTGTTGGTCTCTTAGAATGCAGGAGTTTAGACAGCATGTTCAGATGTCCTACTGTCTACTGGATTCTAGTTAACTGCTATTTTAGAACTAATGTGACTAGGAGGATGGCACATAGGTTTAAGCCTAGTATAGCTAAGGTTTCTAGCTGTGAGTCTCTGAGTTTTGACTCATACTCACATCCTGGAAATATGATGTGTCCTGTCCAACAGTTTAGCAGTCCAATATAAATCCTGGACTGCATTATCAGTACAATTGGAGAACTGAACTACCTTTCAGTAAACCAATTGTACATAGCAGATGAAGGATTGATGTAGAATTCAACACTGTTAAGGGTTGGAATGAGATACTCTGGCCTAGAAGCAAGGTTAGGATTTAAGTTGGATAGAATAGTCCTGGTTTGATCCTGTGTATGTTTGTTTATAACTCAAACATTTCCCTCTTGGTATCTGGAGTCATCATAGTAAGAAGTTATTGATAAGGTGTGAATTAAATAACATAGTTTTCCTTTATCTATTATTCTCAGTATTAAGGTATTGACATGTAGAGTTCATTATTATTGATAGACTAATTATTAGCTTAGGCAAAATCTTATTACTTAAATGTCATAGAGTAACTAAGTTTTATAGAAGTAATTAGATTTTGGTATAGATTATGGAGACTGAATTATAGGGTGGTTTAAGTAGAGACTAAACATGTATTTCTTGATTAGAATCTTTTAATAAACCAATTAGATTAGTCTGTTATTGATCAACTAATAAATCATATAACAGGAGGATACTCAGCTCTACTACCTTTTCTTGATCACCCGGAGACAGGCAAGTATACTCCTCTGAATTGTTCATTTCTCATGTCTTCACTATTCTTTCTTGTATCTCTTGATGACACGATATATCACGACACTGTCTCACTTCATGTTTCATGTTTCATTGTGTCTGGGAGGGGGAATGCTATAGAGATGTGATCAAACCCTGTTACTACTCATGTGAATAGCTTGGGTCCCGCACCGTGCACGCGGGACCAAAGCCGTACCATTTCATTATCATTGCATCTACCCAAGCCGATCACACTCTAGAAGTATTTCAAATATTGCACGTGTCAGGATTCAGTATTGTATCTCAGGATTTCATGGTTGTATTTCATGTTCAGGCTGTATTTCATGTTCAGTTTGTATTTCATGATTCAGGTTGTATTTCATGATCAGGACTCTTACCATGTTTTCCTGTTTTACTTTCAGTATTCCTATTCAGTTCATGATTTGTTCTCATTTCCTGTACTTTATATTATTCCTATTTTCTTGATTCATACCATGATGTACATGTTCATTTCTTTGGATATACTTTGCTCCGCTCCTGAATAGGATATGTTGCAGGTGAGTTTGAGGCTTTATGTGATACATTCTATGGCGAGGAGCCTATTGATGCAGGAGAGCTAGCTGGTGCAGCTCATGACTTAGAGGCTGCAGAAGCCTAGAGATTTCCTTTAAGTTTTCCCTATTATTTCCATGTATTTGAGACTAGTAGACTTTCTATCATTCTGGAATGTAATAAATTCAGATATTGTACTTTACTCTGGGATACATTTTATAGATGCTGTGTTTCATTCATGTCTTGATCTCTGTTTAGTTTCCCTAGAATGGTACAGCTTACTTTGTTATTCTATGACAAAGGCTGGGCGTGTCCGACTCGTATCCGGTTATTCGGGAGCGGGTCGTGACAACTGAGTACTATGGATCATATGTTCTCCGGACCGGAGTAATCATTCTTTCTAGCTATCTTGATACCATGGATCTTGTGGTATCTCTAGATAAGGAAGAAGTATTAGAAATAGGAGTGAAGAGAGGTACTGTACACATTCTACGGTTGTCAAAGAGATACTGGGAAGCGAAGACATTTCAAACTGGTTGAAGCCAAGACCAATGAGTGACTACCTGATTGAAGCGAAGATCAACTCCAACCAACAAATTTGGAGGACTTTAACCAAAGATATGGTCTAGACTAGGTTTGTCCAAAGCTCTTCTCACCTCTATTTTTCATGCCTACTACCGCAAACAAAAGACAGCAACTAACATTATACTTTTTGAGTATTACTTCGGAAACTAATACGAAGAAGACCTAAAGGAACTTCATATCGGGCTTTAGTTCTAAAAAGTATGCTTCTCTTCCAAATGTTGATTCTTGCACCAATGAAGTGTAGAAAATAATGCCTTCTTCCCATTGCCAGGATTTGTTACAATATATATAGTGTCTATATTTGGGCTTATAGATTATGGGCCATATTTATATTACAAATATAATCTAACAATCTAACACCCCCCCTCAAGTTGGAGCATGCAAGTTACAAATGTCCAACTTGGAAAGGAAAGAATCAAACACATGCTTTCCAAGGGACTTAGTGAAGATGTCAGCCAGTTGAGTAGAAGTAGGAACATGCGAGGCTATTACGGTGCCATCTCTAATTGCATCGCGAACAAAATGCAAATCCACCTCAATATGTTTACTGCGCTCATGAAATACCGGGTTCTGAGCCAAGTGCAGGGCTGACTGACTGTCACAATACACCGACATAGCATACTCCTGGCGAACGCCCAAACACACCAATAACTCCTTCAACCATTTCAACTCACAAACAAGTGCAGCAATAGATCGGTATTCAGCTTCAGCGGAAGATCAAAAAATAGTTGGTTGCTTCTTGGTCTTCCAAGAAATAGGAGACCCCCCCAGAAACACCAACCAGTCCGTAACAGAGCGGCGAGTCAAGGGACAACTTGTCCAGTCGGAATCACACCAACCAGAAAGACGGAGATCACAATCAGCTTTCAAAAGGATACCCTGTTCCAGTGCATGTTTGAGATATCTGACAACTCTCAAAGCAGCATGCCAATGATCTTGTCGAGGCTCCTGTAGGAATTGAGACAAGATATGCACAGCATAGGCTAAGTCAGGACGAGTAAATGATAGATAAATCAACCTCCCAACCAGCCTCCGATAAGACTCTGCATCCTCCAGCTTTGGACTAGTCGATTCTGCCAGCTTGTGATTGGGCTCCATGGAAAAACCAGCAGGTCGAGACCCCATCAAGCCGTATTCTGAAATGATGTCCAAAGCATACTTCCTTTGACACAAGAAAATTTCTTCTGCACTCTAAGCCACCTCTATACGAAGAAAGTACTTCAATACACCAAGGTCCTTCATGTGAAAGCAAGAACTCAGGTACTTTTTGAAAGCATCTAAAGCACCTGAGTCATTACCAGACACAATCATATCATCCACATAGATCAGAACATGCAACTCTACCTTTCCTTAAAAAAGAGAGAAAAGGGAATAATCGAAATAAGATTGAACAAATCCATAGGATATTAGAGAAGCAGCAAGCTTAGCAAACCAACAACGTGGTACATGTTTCAATCCATATAGAGATTTATGCAGGCTACACACTTTATTGGGTTCACTATGCGAAAAACCTGGCGGCAACTTCATATATACTTCTTCTGTCAGATCTCCATGAAGAAAAGCATTGTGCACATCCATCTGGTGCAAAGTCTAGCCTCTCACAGCTGCAACAGCCAAGAACGCCCGAACTGTAGACATCTTAGCTACCGGGGCAAATGTCTATGAATAGTCGATCCCCTCAATCTGATGATTACCGAACACAACCAGCCGTGCTTTTAAGCGCTCAATACTTCCGTCGGATTTGTACTTGATTTTATACACCCATCAACTTCCCAATGCTTTCTTCCCAGGAGGTAAATCGACAAGACTCCATGTCCCATTATCTTCCAGAGCCTGTATTTCAGTTTGCATAGTCGCGCGCCAGCCTGAATCTCACGAGGTCCGGCGATATGAAGTAGGCTCAATACCTGCAGTGATGGCTGCAAGAAAATCTCTGTGTCCAGCAGTAAATATGTCATAACTTAGAAATTGTGTTAGAGGATATGAAGTACCTGAGGAAGTGACGGGAACAGATAAACTGTGGTGAAGGAGGGACTTTTACTTCTAATAGCATTCGTCACAAAATCCTGTAATCGTACTGGCTGTGATTTCTTTCTCATTCCTCTTCCCAATACTACCTCGTCGGGCACCTCTGGCAACATTGTATCCCCTGTATCATCAGCAGTATCCGTATTACCCCCAGCGGATTTTCCTGTCAATACTTCTGCAGCTACCTGTGCATCGTCGCTACTCAGTGCCGTGCCACCATCAACCACTCCGGTCTCAGCCACCGTAGCCGGCACCATCCCAAAAGTCTCTATATCGTCTTTCGGCACCTCAACAGATGTATAGCGTGTCGCAGAAGATAGCTCGCTAGCAGAGCCACACCCAGGAAATTCTTTTTCATAAAAAGTTACATCACGGGACACAAAAAATTCACCAGTCTCCAAATCATACAGTTTTTATCCCTTTTTATCAAGTGGATACCTAACAAAGATGCATTTTCTACTCCTGCTAGCAAATTTATCATGTCGGAATTTCAAATCATACGCATAGCACAGACAACCAAAAATACGTAGATGATCATACGAAGGAGTCGAACCATATAAAACTTCATAAGGAGACTTAAACTGCAAGATACTAGAAGGTGTTCTATTTATCAGATAACATGCACCCAGAACACATTCTCCCCAAAAATCCACAGAAAGAGAACCCTGAAATCTCAGTGCCCGGGCTACATTTAAAATATGTCGATGTTTTCTTTCCACCCTTCCATTCTGTTGAGGTGTCCCAATACAGAATGTTTGGAACAATATACCTTGAGATAAAAAATAATCTCGTAAACAATTAAATTCATTGCCATTGTCACTCCACATACGACGTATATCAGCCCCAAACTAACGCTTCACCATAGCAATAAATTTAAGAAATATAGAATAAACGGCACACTTATCCTTCAATAAAACAACCCAAATAGCTCTAGAAAAATCATCCACCAAAGTCAAAAAATAGCGTGCCCCATTAGATGACGGAACACGATATGGTCCCCACAGATCACAGTGTATAAGTTCAAAGCATCTCAAAGCACGACTACTACTATTAGGAAAAGTATCACGAGTCTGTTTAGCTTGATGAAAAATGTCACAAGCCTTATGAGAAAACACACTACTACCAGAGAGAAAAGGTAAAGTCTGTATTACTTTATCTGAAGGATGTCCCAGTCTACTATGCCAAACCTCGGAATCACTATCTTTGCTTGCCAGGATCATCGAAGCCAAAGAAGCAGGAACCTTCCCCAAGAAGTAAAGTCCACCCCTTTGTTCACCTGCTCCAATCACCATCCTCGTACTTCGGTCCTGGACAAAACACAAATCAAGAGTAAATAACATATCATAATTTCTGGCACCAATCAATTGTGAGACAGAGATCAAATTACAAGTCAATGTCGGAACATAGAGAACATCCATCAACACCAATGAAGCAGTCAAAGATACTTTGCCACGCAGAACAGCCTCAATAGTGCTTCCATCAGGCAAAGTCATAGGACAGATGGGGCCCTCAAAGCAATCAACTAAACAGTCACGAGAACCTGTCGCATGAAGAGTAGCCCCAGTATCGAATATCCAAGTGACAGAAGAATTCTTACCCGTCAGACGATCAGATTTTGAAGGACCAGGGTTGGAGGAATTGTCGTTACCCAGCAAGCTCATCAGTTTCTGCCATTGTTTACCAGAGAGTGGTGAAGGATACCCTCCATGCATCATATCCGTCGGACTTCCAGCAAGACCAGCAGGGACACCGTGACCAACAGCGGCGACATGATGAACAACCCCTGCGCCGCCAGCACCGCGTCCCCCATTACGTCTCTGTTGTGGTGTCAGACCTCTGCCACCACCAGTACTATGTCCGCCCTCACGCCGAGGCGAGTCTTCCACCATTCTGGATAGCCAATCTTGGCAAAGCAAGTGGCAACATCATGACCTGTTTTCTTGCAATGAGTGCAGATCATACCTGATTTGTCCCTGAAATCTGGAGTTCTACTATTAGAAGTAGTAGAAAGACGAGGAAAAGTCTTGATAGCCAGCGCCAACACCTCCTCAGCAGCGGATTGGACCTGAGATTTTCGTATATCCTCCTCATGGATTGCCTGGTATGCCCGATCTAAACTTGGCTGAGGATCCTGAGCCAGAAGATTAGATCGGATATGACCATACAACTCAACATTCAACCCATACATAAAGTCCTGAAAGTGGTCTTCATTTCTTATAGCATGTAGCTTTATAGCAAGTTCACCACAGGTACAAGTAGGCAACGGGAAATAAGCAGCGTGTTCATCCCACAAAGACTGCAAATTTTCAAAGTAGGTTTCCACAGACATCGAAGCCGTTTGTTTACACTCAGCCAAGGCCACCTTAATTTGTTGCTTTCGAGTGCCATTACTAACAACAAATCTTTTTTTCCAACAAGTTCCACAATGGATAAACCTCCTCAAAGTACGGCAAAGATTTCTTCAGAGACGGATCAATGGTATTAAGAACCCATTGAACCAATAGCGCTTGCACGTATCTCCAATCAAGCAATTTAGTAGCATCATTAACAGGTTTGACTTCAGTACCTTCCAGAAAAGTGATCTTTCGCCTAGAGATCAGGGAGAGGTATCGACCGAGACCACTCAGCATAGTTCGGTCCACTGAAAATAATAGGAGTAATGATATTTCCTGGTTGATCAGCAGAACTCAGAAAATATGGATCCTTCGGATTAGGATAATTTGGGTTGTGTGTACCGCCACCGCCAGTCGTGACGAAATAGCTGGACGCAGTATCATCTGCCATCGCGGATGTCGGGTGTACAAAATTTTGTACAACGTCGACGAATCAACCGCTGATGGACGGGGTCGGCGGCGAATCGGCCGCGATCAGAGGTGCCGAATCTGGCACGTAGGAACGGATGTCGGGTGTACAATATTTTGTACAACGTCGACGAAAACCAGAGCTAAAGAAAAGGGACGAAATCCGTACAGAGAAATTCCTTCTCTGAAAAATTGTTCACAGGTGTTAAACAATATATATGAAGAGAGAAATTGGATTAGGGAATGATAAAAGTATGATTATGAGGAGGGTTTGATATTATTAGCAGTAGTGATTAAGCATTAAGGATGGAAGGGGAGGGGAACTCGTGGTTGACGAGAACCAAGTTCTCGCACACTGTCTGCCACCGACTTGATTCGTCGAGGCTCCCGACAATCATGTTCTCCCTCCTCGATCCAGATCGCGGCGCCAAGCTGCCTCCCGATCGCGCCAGATGGCAGCCCGTCCCGTCGCCGAAGCCGAGGAGCAGCGCAGATCCGAAGCGAGCGCCGGTTGATGGAGATGTATAGGTTGTGGTGGCTAGGATTTTTCTGGAGGCTCTGATACTATGTAGGAAATAATAATGCCTTCTTTTCATTGCTAGGGTTTGTTACAATATATATAGTGTCTACATTTGGACTTATGGGTTATGGGCCATATTTACATTACAAATATAATCTAACAATCTAACAGTAAGATATTAGAGGAAACTAAATCCTACCTTTCACTGCAAGAGGGTTCATTGCCCCCCAATTCTCACTTTCAACACCCCGATTCCTTCCATGATATAAGAATATCAAAAAATCTTATGAGCATGAACATTGAGAATTCTACTTGCCAGGGGAATTTGTGAATTAACAATTTTGCCGGGTATCGAGAATTCTAGTCGAACTAGTTCATTCAACATTGTCAATAACACAACACTTAGGCTATGTTTGGTTTGCAGAATAAGGTCTTGAGAAAGGAAATTCATTTATTTTTTGTGTTGGATGCCAAGGAAAAGAGCAAGAAAGAAAAATAGTTTCCAAACGAAAAAAAAATAGGGAGAAAAATGGTTTCCCCACCCACCCCAAGGATTCACTTTTCCTTCCAATTTCATGCATATATTAACTATATTCCTGGCTTTTCCAAATACCGAAAAAGAAAATTGATGGAAATTGTAATCTTCTATGTCCATGAAAAGAGCAATTGATTTCCTTTCATTTCCTTTCCTTTCTGCGAACCTAGCGAGGCCTTATTGTGCGAGCAGACTAACAAAAAATGCCAGGAGACTAACCAAAATAATTCTCTTAGGGTGCGTTTGATTGCACGGTGAAAAAAATGTGGAAAAGAAATTAATTTCATGGAATTATTTTTCTAGGAAAAAATTTTCATGGAATTTTAAAAAATTTCCATGGAAAACTTAATTTGGGTGTTTGATTGCCATTATTTTCTACGGAAAATAATTATTTTTCATGGAAAATGATATTTTCCTATGGATTGGACAAGTTTCATTTTCCACTATTTTAGATGAAAATATAGAAAATGATAGTTTTTTGGAAAATAATTCCATGAAAAATATATGCTATCAAACACTACAATTAGTGAAAAATTTGTGATGGAAATATTTTCCATGGAAAAAAAGCCCAATCAAACACAGCCTTAGCACCAAAGAAAATTGATGGGAATTGTAATATTCTATTTCCATGAAAAGCGCAATTGATTTTCTTTCATTTACTTTCCTTTCCGCGAACCTAACGAGGCCTAATATGTACCAAAAATCGAACCGTATCGAATTTCGGTTTTAAAAAAAATTTCGATACAGTTTCGGTTTTAAAAATACTAAAATTTTTTATTCGGTTTTGGTTTCGTTTTCGATTTCAATTTCAGTCTGAACCAAAAACGAATAAGGCTTGTGCAATTATGTAAATACTCTAAATTCTATACATATATTGTAATTTAACTATGTATATTTTGAAAGCAACAATTCTATTTATATGTTTTGAAACTAAACTTTGGTAATTTAACTAATCTAACTTTAGACGCAAATATAACAAATTTATGTATAAAAATTATAATTTTTAATATTATTTAACCACGATTGCAACTTTGTACCCTACCCATTATATATAGAAATAGTCAAACCGAACAAAACGAATCGTTATTCGGTTCAGTTTCGGTTTTGGCTAATTTCGATTCGATTTTGGTTTTGAATTTTTACAATTTCAGATTATTCGGTTTTGAATATTTCACTTCAGTTGAAATCGAATAGACAGAACACTCACCACTCCATCCACGTATCTCAAGTTATATGTGTTGGTCTTCTTTAGAACAATATGTATAGAGGCTAAGAAAGGAGTCTTCAGCACGAAACTGTTGTATTCCCTTCTTCCTCTATTAGCATTCATGCCAATTCCATGACGGCCGCAGTCATTGACCTGCAGGATTAGAAAGAAGAAATTCTGCAGCAGCTGTACATTTTGGAAAGGAGTTCCCCTAAGTATACAACTCGTGCCTTAACGAGAAAAATAAAATTAAGTTGACAATATGACTATATCCATATTACCTGATATTCCTGAATTTGCATCGGATTGCTTGTCAAAATTCTTTGAGAATGTTTGGAGAAAAGTTACAAAATTTTGTAGAATCAGGAAAACATAAGGGTGAAATGGAAATAGTATTTGAACAGAAATATTCGCGTATATATTAAGAATGGCAGGGAACTTAAGACCAGCAATCTATTAAAGCAATACATTATCAACTTAAACATGAACTTATGCAGATGTGTTTATGCTTCCAATCACTTGTACTCTCCCCCCTATAAAAGTTACAGAACAAGGTTAAAACAAAGGCTAAATTTTAAATTTATATTCTCAACTATTAATTTTTTTTAACTTGATATCCTAAACAGAAATTTTGCTATAGCGACTTTTTTTATATATAAAATTGGTTAGAACGAAACATATTTTAAGAAATTGGAGATAGAGATAGTTTCCGCCGGACAGTTTGGCGGAAATCATGTCCAATTTCCGCCAATCAGTCTAGCGGAAATAATTAGGTGGGGTGAGTTTTTGTTCGTCCGTCCAGGGGTTGGATTTTTGTTCGGTTTGTTTTGAATTTTGTTTTTGTTTTTATTAGTTTGTTCTATTTGGTTTATTTGGATTTGGTTATTTTTTATATCCTTATCAAAAGTTATAGTTATAACTAATAACAAATCATAATAGATATTTCTTTCTCTATTTTGTCTTTGAATATCTATCTCTATCTTAAAATCTATCTATATTTGAAATCTATCTCTATCTTAAAGGAATCTTATATATATTTAAAATCTATATCGATATTAAAATTTAATATTAACATTAAAA
>JANAVB010023999.1:16048270-16056564 GCA_029216955.1 Iris pallida | reverse complement strand
TTAGATACACTAGTCTATGGCTAATAAGAGGTTGTATATATATATATATATATAGTATATATATATATATATATATATCTATATATATATATATATATATATAAAATATATATATATATATATATATCTATATATATATATATATATGGTATAGGCCTACGTATAAATATTTGATATAGATAATTGTAATATATGGTAGTGTCTTAGATACACTAGTCTATGGCTAATAAGAGGTTGCCCTATACTTGGCCTAATTGGCTCTTGAATGGTTGACCTAGGTAGCCTTATTGACCATGGTTGACTAAAGTCAACTATAGGTCAACACATGACCTAATTGACATAGAAAGTTGCTTAGATGGACTTTAAGGACTAGTTTGACTAAGTTGACTAAACCATAGACTACTGACTAATTGGTTTAGGTTTGACCATATAGGTTATGTGGATAGTCCTAAGTAGATTAAGATATGTATGGGGTTAAGTGGGATACTTAGGAGTTGTTTCATGATTTGAGTTAGAGTATGGGCTTAGCTTAACGATAGATTCAAGATTGGTATTTATCTATATTATGTGTGATATACTTGTATGGAAAATTGGTTATGCCTTAGCTTTGTGGTATAGAAACTTAGGTATCCTAAGACATGATAGCCTATGATTGGTTTGAGTTAGCCTTATAGAGTTGACCCTTGACCTAATTACCTTATTGACTAGTCTATGATTAACCAAAATCTTAGTTAGTCTAGACTTTGACCTAGTTTGACCATATTGACTAGTCTGACCATTATTGACTAAACCCTAGATAACTTGACTAGTTTGGCTAGAATATTTGACCAAGAGTTGACTTTGACCTAGATTAGACTTGTTTAACCTTGTTTGACCTTGTATGACTTAGTTTAACTTCTTGTGACCTAGTATGACTTAATTTGACTTAGTTTGACTGAAAAGTTGACCAAGTTTGACTTTGACCTTGATTGGCTTAGAAATTATGTAGATTTCATTGTATCTTACATTTACCTTCATATTAGACATGTCGTAACTGTATTGCTCTATTTTAGGACATTGTGACCCTGGTACAGATATCTGATATTACACTACTCTTTTCAGAGTGTCAGGCGAGTACATTCTCTGATAGTTCTCTCATTTATTTGTCAATTACTGTATTTCAGTTCTATTTAATTCTATGTGATTCTCTGTATCAACACGTATGGATATTTCTGGATTTATGTATCGACACATACCTTACTTGCTGGCCTCTATTACTGGAGTCATTGGAATCATTTCTGGAATCATCATGTATTGGCCGGACTCATCTCGATTCTTTTGTCGATTTTGGATTCACTTGCTGGGCGGAGAAATATTGAGTAAGACATGTAGACATACCCCAAATCCGAAATCTTCCACTGGAATCTATCGAAAGCATAGCCATCTCTTGCCTGATCAGTGAGAGATGTGCCTGATACCTACAGCCATTTACATATCGACCTCGATATTTTAAAACACACTGTTAGATCATAGTTGGACTCACCCTGGATTCATTGATCACCGTTGGACTCATCTTGTACCAGAAATCATCTGGTATCGAATTATATGGACTGGACTCACACTGGGATTACATTAGACTTATATCGTACTGTCTGGACTCATACATGTTATTCTAGTTCAGTTAGCTTTTATTACAGTCTTCATTGCCATGATTCTTCTCTTGTTTTAGTTACCTTTCTTTTCTTGTATCTTACTATTTCTCTATACCATCATTACCTGTATAAAACTGCCATGCTCATCAATAAAACTGTCTATAACTGCTTTATAGTTCTTTGTCATTTACTTGGGTTTTCAAGATGAGTTGTACTCGTTTCTGTCCTGATTGGACCGGTTAAAATATTACAGATGATAATCCTGAGGACACATGCCCTACTTACCATGGACCTAGCGGGGGATTAGCAACCTTTGGTCCCGACTCTCAGGAATGATTCAGGAGATTAGATAGTAGACTACTTTAGCTTTCATGTTTTGACTTGTTGTATTAAAGTTAAGATATTGAGTTTGTATTAAGTTTGTTTGAGATATTGTTGTATTATTTTAGTAGTTAGTTGTTGTTGTCTTTAATTTCTTAGGTAACTTCTGTGTTGTCTTATCGTTTTTAGACTGTGATTGAGTATATCATATCCTTTACTTGTCCTCCATTCGGAGCTGACATCTGGACAAGTACATTATACACTGCATGATTAATTAGCAACCTAGGACAGCTTACTACCGCCGACACTGCGGCGTAGGCTGGACGTACCCACTTCTCGTGCCCCTATACAGGATGCGGGTCGTGACAATTTTTTTGATGTTTAGAGAAGACTAGAAAATTAGAAGAAAAATAAATAAATTTCCTATAGTGAAAAAGTGGATCCTTAGTTGGATGGAAAATTACTTTTCTCTTTATTTTCCTTCTATATTGATAATTTTTCTTTCCTTACACTTTTTCTTTGATATTTAAACATAGAAACTAAATAACTTTTTTTTTTCAACCTCATAATTACGCCAACCAAACATGACCTTTAATTGTCCTATAAGAAAGTGTCGGGGCTTAAGGTAGTGTTTGGGAAAGGGGAAAAATGGGAGGAAGGAAAAAAATGAGGGGAAAGTGAGAGGAAAATTAAAAGTAATGGTGTTGGAAAGGAAGAGGAAAAATTGGGGAGGAAAATTTAAGGAAAAAAAGTAGGTGGGTCCCACTAAAAAAATTTCTCCCAAAAGTGGGAGGAAAATGGAGAGAGATGAGAGGAATTTGAGTGAATTTACTCCATCACCCCAAAAAGGTAATAATAAATTATCATTTGAGAATACCAAGGACTGAATAGTAATCTCTATCCCTAAACAATAAAAAATTATTTTATTTTTAAACTTTTCTTTCTCCTACTTTTTGTCCATCCAAGCAAAGGAAGAAAAAATTAACTTTATTTTCACTTTACCCTCCTCTATTTTTCTTTTCCTCAAAATTTTCTTTTCCTCCCCACAAAAGTTCCCAAACACAGCGTAAATGTCAAAGAAGGTCGCGGTACTTCCTATTAGTACAAATTTGACTTTCAAAACAGACACATGGCTAAAAACAACACTAGAGCAGGGAAGTCCAAGATCATCATAAAAGTCCATCTGACCTCGTCTAACTTAAAAAGGTGGAAGCCTAATTTTTTTATTCAACTTCCTTCAATTTAGCTTTTGCTCGAGACAAAACTGTCCATGTTGATACTGTCAGTGGACATGCATTTCAAGAAAAATAAAAAGTATATGTGAGAAAAAGGCCCTTCAGAAAAAACAATCCTGAAAATTTGTGTCATTTGGTGTAATCAGATGTTTTCAAATTAGTGCAGAAAACAATTTCAATAGGGACCATATATGATCAGTGCCTGATTTTAGATTCCTCAAAACTTAATGTTAATATAATATATTTTTCCATCGACCATGACAATAGTATTGTGAACCCAAAATTCAAAAAAAAACAATAAACAAAATATATATCCAAAAGAATATATGTCATAATGAAATAATAATAAAATTGAAGATGTTCCAAAGAAAATAAAAATAAAAGTGATGTTCAAAACAAATAAATAAAAGGAAAGCTAACAATATTTGGGACAGTTTATAATGGTAAGAATAAAAAGAAAAACCTTAGACCATCAAATACTACCTCAAATCACATAGTCTCTTAAATATTACTACGTCGATAATGAATATTATCAACACAATATAGCAATTCAACGTTCGACACAACCAAATCATTAATTTCATATGATATTTTTTCATACTTTTCTTTCTTTATTTTTTAATTTTATTTGTTGGATTGATTAGGAACCAATGTCAATTTTGGACAGTATTGAGATATAGCAAAATATACGATATAGCCGATACACATCTTTATTAGGAGTATAAAGGATATGATTTTTTTATTGTTACAAAGGGCATAGTCCTAACAGAGACTAATAGAAAAATGGTTCAAAATACCAAATTTTTGGGATTAAATTTTGTTCTTATTATTGTTATTGCATAGAAAAAATGAAATATTACAACTTATCACACGACATTTCAAATGGATAATTTAGAACGAACACTATGCAAGTTTATACGATACTATGCAAGCGAATGACATTATGACAATTTTTGACAAATACTAATAAACGCCAAATATATAAAACAATAAATATAAAAATATTTTCTTTCTCAATTTTCTATTAGTTAATTTCAATCTCAATAGGAATAACTATACAATCAAATGTCAAGAACATATTTTTAAAAAAATTAGTCAATCACAAATAAAGATAATCAATAACAATTTATACAAGAAAATAAATTATAAATCTCACATAATGGAAAGAGGACTCCCAGTAGATCTTTTAGGAACAAAACTCACTCGTAACTCGATTCCCACTAGATCGACTCGGCAGGAATAACTATAAGCATTAGGCAAGAACATATTTTTCCAATAAATTATAAATCAACCACAAATAAAGACAATCAACAAAATTTATATAAAAAAATTATTAATCAACTCTCACCTAATGGAAAAGAGGGACAGATAGTCTGATTCCATCTAGTTCTTGTAGGGGAAAAAACTCACACACACACAAAAGCTCCAAGTTCTTACAGAAATAATTTCGACGACCACAGTCCTCTATCTACAAAACAAATCTAAAAAAAATTCTAACAATGAAAAAAATGATTTTCCCATCTAAAAGTTCATTTGATTTTGGACTTCCATATTAGAAAGCATGCCATTTAGTTTTTGGTGCAAAGAAAGAAATTTGGTGGTCTCTAAAATTTTGAGCTTACATAAGCTATAATTTTTTTGTGCCCTCTAAATTTTGGGCTTACATACACTTAAAAAATTTGGTGCCTTCCAAAAATTTTGGCCTGAAACAATTGCCTCATAAACCTCATATCAAGTCAGGGCCTATATATGATCAAAGAAGACTATGCAGACATATCAGCGACCATCACCCAAATGTTTCCAGCATGCCAAATAAACAAGTACTATATAGTCATTCTATCACCACCACTTTCCAAGAGAGGTATTTGACTTTTTTTCTATTTTTGTTATTATTGTGAATAATGGTATTCACATTATATTTAGAGTGATAAATTTATTTTACAAACCTAGTAGTTTTTGGATTAATTATTTATAATAATTAAAATAGTGCATATGCTATATTATTGTATATGATTAGTGGTTAGTCATAAGTTAGAATAGTTGTTAGTGACCCTAGAGAACCTTAACCAACTTGACATGACCACCTAATTAAATGATTATGACTAGCCTAATTAAACTTTAGTTAGCCTCTAGTTATATTAGAAGGATTAATTATAAAGTTACACTAAACACCTAATTAGAGTATGGCTTTTCCCCTAAACTTGTCATGACTTAAGAGAGGGAACTTATGGATATTTCACACAAGCCAAAACCCTAAACAAGACCTATTATGGCCACCACATTTGTTATAAGAAGAACAACTTTTCTTCTTCCTCCTTTCAGTTCAAACCATAACCCTAATTTACACTTTTCCTAAATTGTTCCTACCACTAAACTCATCCATATTGGCCCAAATTAATTTCATTCTCTTTTCCATGGAGAGTAGAAGACATAGAAAATCATTGGAGGTAGGAGCACTTAGAGCTTGGGCTTTTGGGTCTTTGAGCCATTTTATTGGACCATCTCCAATAGGTAAAATGCAATCTAAATCCTTTAATTTGTATTATATAGTGTAGAGGCATCAAATAGGAATCCACATGCATTAGGAATACCCATGGTGATGAGTTTTGACTCTTCTTTTTATTTGGAGACTTTTCCTTTGTATTTTGACCCAATTTGGAAAAATCTGAGAATGTCATTTCTAGGTTTGTAATAGGTTTGTTAGGTCCTAATTGTGATTTTGTCACGACCTGCACCCAGTGTAAGGGCACGAGACCGTGGGTATGTCCAGTCTACGTCAGTGTCGACGGTAGAACGCTGTCCTAGGTTTCAACAACTACTAAATACAGTACAAAGTACCTGTCAATATATACTCTCCATATGGAGGACAATCTCAGAAGATACAACTCAATTACCAAAAGCTAAGGAAGAAATAACAGCAAGATATAGATTTGATAGAAAGATATCAAAGTGTAATACAATCCAGAAAAGAAATAGGTTTTAGTGTTATCATTACATCCTAAAGTAGAAGTAATATTTATATACAACTCATGAAAGATAACTGAAAATAAATCCAGAAAACATCCTAGCAATCTATTCCAAGCACTATTGGTGTCTCCTCTAGGCTAGCAGGATCCTCCAAGTTATCTATAAAATATATCAACATATCCAGTCAGAATTGGAGCGAAGTACATAACTCTGAAAGCAGTTCCAATGTATGGTAGGAAATATAAAACTAGCAATAGAATATAATACATGATGTGATGTAATAAAAATATAGGAGTTACATGAATATGAATAAAGAAACTGAATACATGAATAAAATAGAGGATCTATGAACTATAGTAAATATAAGTGATTTAGAGCACAAGACAGTTATGTGATTGGTTTAGGTTGTACATGAGTAATCTGTGGTAACTTTATTATGCGTGAGGGTATAATCGACATATACATGAGTACACTAGAGGAATTTAATCACATAACCACTTTTACTTTCCCTACCCCAATCAATACACAAGGATCCGATCACATTACGTTACGTACATGATTGTTAGTTTGAACATGAAGCACATGTGAACATGAGAGTACATGAGAGCACACGAGTGTACGTGAATAATACGAATACAAGAAGTACATGATATACATGACAGAATACATGAACATGAAATATCCGATATATCTAATAAGGGGATAATATCTCATGACAAGACCCATATAGTACTGGTCCATAATAATAATGTGTCAGCATCAAGTAAAGTAGTCTAGAGTAGGCAATATAGATACTATCATGAATGAAAACTAATAGAGAATACACTTGCCTGATATCCCCAGCAACAGATGTGTATCGATATCCGAACTAGAGTCACGGAGACCTATGATGAGAATTACAGGTTTCAGGATGTTCTAGATTAAACAATTGATTTAAGTATGATATTTATATGCTGCTAGGCCACATCTAGGTCAGAAAGTCAAACTTGGGTCAACTCTAGTCAAACTGAGTCAAACTTTAGCTATTTGGGTCAACTGGTCAACTTTGGTCAACCTAAACTCATTTAGTCTAGTCTAGGGTTTTGGCTAATAGACTATTATAGTGCTAGACCAATGTGGTATCAAACCACATTCCACATCAATATCTAGCTACTAGGATAACCCAGTATATAACCATAGTATACCATAACCACAGTTCCTTATCTACTCCTAACCTTATAAGTATACAAGGTTATGAATGGAATGTATATAATAACATACCCACATTCAAACCCAGCTATTAACATTCATACATATAGTACCACATCCAACCCTTATCAACTATTGTCCAAACCTTCTATATATAAAACTTATATATATACCTACAATATATATGTATACTTTATGCTACTATAGGCTATGTCTATATGCTATATACCATAAGCTATGGGATATCATGCAAGGACTGATCAGTGGAGAACTGGACACATGAATATGACTGAACAATAGTCTAACCATTGAAGGATATGGACTGAACAAGGATGGCAAGGGACTGATACTACATAGGAAAAAGCATGGACTGCACAATGGGATGAGGATTGAATGTTGCTATGAACATGATATGGAAAATGGGTTTGGGACTAACTCCAGTCATGACTGAACCTTATCAAGACTGGATCATCAAGGCAGTGGACATATCACTAAGCTAAGGACTGGACTGAATCAGGATAGTGAGCTACATATAAGAAATATGTGAACTAAACATATGGTTAAGAATTAAACAAAAGTTTAAAAGTCTGAGCTAACATAGTATGGACTGTACAAATATTCAAAAGGACTGCTATTAAAGATATGGAATGAACTATAGTTAAGGTTTGGTATCAACATACCAAGTTTAACTGCACCTCATATAGGCTAGCCGAGCTTCCCTACATAATGATACCAAAGGCAGTGAATCACTCTTAGCTATGGTATTCTATAGGATACATCTAATCCATTACCGACACACAAGACCAAAGGGACTGGAATGTAAAGTAAGGACTGGACTCTAAGCTAAACATATGAATAAAAGGAGGACTGTATAATATGAAATACAATGGACAGGAACTACTATTGTAGTATGGGCTGACTGACATATGGCATGCTTTGCATACCATCAGGG